>CM076570.1:1535131209-1535559674 GCA_034641835.2 Pinus albicaulis | reverse complement strand
GACATGTCACATTTTGATTGTGTCGCGTTAATTTTGATAAAAACAACTTACTGCCTAATGTCAGCGCAAAACCCACCTCTGCTTTTTCACGTTCACAAATAGAAAACTGCTCCTGCCACAGATTTGACCCACATTTATTACAATTTTTAAAGATTTATATCAAATGTTAAAACCTTTTTTATGATGTTTATTAAACGTTATTGTGCATTCCCGACTGTGAAAAGCTGCCCGATTGTGCAAAAAATATTTTTCCTCAAATTATTGACCTTTACCCAGAGAAAAAACCCAAATTCAACTGATGATCCCTTGTTTGAAAACTAGTTAAAGCTATTCTCTGCATCAGGAATTCAAACCAATCCAGAAGAACCACCAAAGCTTCAGAAACCCTTCTCAAAGCATCAAGATACCTGCAAATCAGGTATTTTTCCCAAATTTAGCCTGCAATTTCACAATTTAAAATAGCCAATCGAACCAATTGAGCTATAAAGAGTAAAATTTCCCATCCTAGTGTGTCTGAAACCTTGAAAAAAGAGGGCAAACCCTCGCAATTTTTTCCAGAAATTGTTTTTTATTCATTTTAAAGCAAATTTCTCAGTCCAAGACCCTTGAAAGACAAATTCCATGATTCAAAAGGTTTTTTAACCCACAGAATACCTAAAATAATCTTTTTTGCAGCCCCAGTCATTCAGAAAACCTATGTTTTCTGTCTCAAAACTTGTTACTTGTGTCCCAAATTCCTAAATTGAGCATTGAATTTCTCATTTCCATCATCTTTACCTACAAATATTGCTCAATTACCCTCTGTTTAAATAAATTAACTATTGCAAACAATGTAATCTTGCTTTAGTTATCTCAAAATGACAAAAAATCCAATCACACCTAAAGCTGGAGGATCCAAACCTCCCAAGACTGAAGTAGAAAAAGCCCCAAAATCTACTCTTGCTATCACTGCAAATACCACTACGACTGTTAATCCTCTTCAACCACCAGTGTCTAATGAAGAAGTTATCCCTTTAATTTATTTGGATTACAAAATTGTAGACCCTCTATTAGAATTCAATCTACTAGAAGTTCACAACTGGTGTTATGAGAAGTTTCTTGATAAAGAATAAATGCCTCTTTGGGATACAAATTTACCCAAGTATGTAGTCCCAGTAACACATCCTGGTCAAGACCTAGTAAGAATGTGCCAGAAGTATTATGTCCCAGACCAAAGATCATTTGTAAATACTGACAGGGAAATCCTTTTTTCTATCGTTGTAGAGTCAATCAATGAAATGTTTTAGTTACAGTTTAACCCTAGGGTAGTCCCCTTATCCATTGAAGCATTGACTCGGTTATATTTAGGTTTATATTTCCCTAAAATATTCATGATTTTCCATAACTTCATGCCTAGTCATGTGGATATTCCAAAGCTGAATCCTCCCTATTCCACTTCCAAGTTTCCAGAAGGTTCTAGGCAAGTAGTTTCTATGTTATCTTTCATATTGGCCTATTTCACTGATGAGTCAATCCTTGGGTTTTTATCCTCTTTGTCTCATGGTGAGCCTCCTGCTGTGATCTTTGATTTTGTCAGGTTTATAGCTTATTCCATACACCATCAATTGACAAAGTTGCCCATTGAAAGGGTATTTAGGTATTCTTTCTATTTATTCCATTTGGTCTTATTCTCACAAGCAGATCACTTTCCAATAACATTGCATAAAATGAATGTGGAGGGCTAGCCTCTATCAGTTGTCTTTTGGACATCACTATTGAGAAAAGAAGGAAATGAATACAATTGCACAAATTTCACAGACTTGTTCATTAGGCCAGCTATGAATTTGCTACATAAATCAGAACAACCTAGGATAAATGAAGAAATGAAAAGTATATTACAGTTGTTATAGCAATGTGAAATGGGAGATTGGTACTTGTATGAGAAACACACTGAATTAAGAATATTTGGAACCAAACTACTCCCATATAAGTTACCTAAGTTTTTGACTATCAGAGTCTTTGCTCTAGAGTGTTTGAGACAGGTGTTGAATGTTGATGCCATCAATTTCATGGCATCCAAAAAAAAAGACCCATTTCAAACTAAAAAATCAGATTGGTCCATTCATAGTAAATAACAGGGATGTTGAGAAAGAGATAGAAAAGAGATTATCAGAGCTGAAATTTCAAGTGAGTTTCCTTTGGAATTATGACCCCCAAGGTATTTTGAGCAATATAAGAGTTAAGTGTAAACTACCTCCTTTTATACATGAGCCAAAGCCTGATATTGAAAAGTTTGCTAATCAGACAGAATGGGAAGAAAATACATTGGTGTATTTAACTGTAAATACACAGCCAATAGAAAAAATGGATACCACACTTGCTATGGTAACTTCTAAATAGCCAGAGTCTTCAAACAAAAGAAGTAGAGATGAGGGAGCCTATACAGCAGAAACTACTTCATATACTAAGTTCAAACTCATATACAATAAAAGGCTTATATTTGGCTCCATAGGCAAAGAAAAAATGATTGAGGTTGAAGATGAACCAGAGGACAACAATGATGAGGCCACTACAATAATTAAGGATACTTTGACAGAGATTGAAAGATAACAAGCAACATCCAAAGGAAAGGAGACCCAAATGATTGAACAATAGGTTAATATGGAAACTTCTTCTTCTCAAACAGCAGAAGAAAAAGATTTGGACATCAAGGAGAGATATAAGAAAATCAAACAAAGGAATGAGGAAATTAAAAGTGAGATTTATTCTCAATTTCTCAAAAAGAATCCAGGAAATCAAGACAGATTGCTTACAGCATTTGATTACTCCTCAAATAAGATGATCATGTCCTATTTACAACCAACTACTTCAACTCCAAAAACAGTGGCTGACTACAAAAATATGGAATTCAAAGTAGATACTAAGAAAGTGCATGAATTGGATCAAATAGAATTCCACAGACATAGCTCTGAGATGCTATATTCCACTGTGGTGACAAAGGCCATGAGTCTGACCAATTTGCAGAATAACATTATCAACGTGCAAGACCAAATGAAACTTGATAAAGGCTCTTTATATGCAAAATATCTAAGGATCAAGGCCTTAGAAGATTTAATTTTACAAATAGAAATTGACCCATCAAATGTACAAGTTGTTGAAGTATTGATCAAGAAGAAAAATGATGATATTTTTGCTTCAAGGAAACAGTTAAAACTTCCTCAAAGTGAGCACCCACAGAGTAAAGAGATACTTCAGGAACAAAAATAAAAAGAAGATATGATGCAGTTGATCATAAAATTAACTTCCCAAATCAAGGATATTGAAATTCAATTGGATATATTGATGAAAGAAAAATAAACTGTGAAGGAAATTGATACTTCCACCATTCCTATAGTGATACCTATCATTATTGATGTTGTTCCTTCTACACTGGGAGAAAATTTAGCACCCAAAGAGCCACTGGCAATTACAGTGTCAGTGCAATCAGCTACTACTTCCAATACATAATCTTCAACATCACAGGTACAACAGACAAATGATGCAGGGCAAATAGTCAAAGCAATGGAGGAAATGTCTATGAAAAACAATTAAATTAATAGTTTGAAGAAAATGATCAAAAATATGGAGGTATCCAATAAAGCAGCATTGATTAATGCCAACAATTATGAACAAAGAGCTAAAAGACTTGAAGAGAAATTCAAAAGCCTTTAGAAGGATTTGAGTTTCACCACACAGATTTATTACATAAGAAATCACCTATGGACCAATATTATTGAGGCTATACATCTTCAATGGCCATCAATCCAGATAATATATGAACAGAGAGACCTCTTTCTAGCAGCTCAAGTTGAAATACAAAAAACAAAAGAAGAATTAGCAGATAAACCAACACAGGCATTAAAGCTAATCACTTTCTTAAATAGTAAGAACAGGACAGAGCTAGAAGAATTGAAGATACAGGACAGGACAGAGACTATATTGCAAATCAAGAAAGTATTGACAAAGAAAACTCTAATGAAAAACTTGAAATAAAAATGTGATGCCATGAATTTTTCCATTACCAAGTTTTTAGCAAAGTACACTACGCTAAGACAAGCAGGCATTCCAGACATTCATGTCTTCAATGGTAAGTTGATGGACCAGAAATAATATGAAAAGAAGATAAGAGACCATGCCAAAGAACAAGTTAATAAGCCACTGCCACAGGGCTCTCCAATAGGGAAAGTTGTTCTCCAATACATTGAAGATTTATTCTTCCTTCATAATGAAATCAAACATTTGTTTGTAATTAAACCAAATTTTTCCAAGTATACTGATGCAGATGAGAACTTCAGAAAGCTCAAGAGTGTAAAAATACCAGATGTTGAATAATGGCAGACTTTTACAGATTTATTGTAGCAGTCAAGAAGTAAAACAATGAAATAAAGTACAAATGAAGCAGTTAGTCTGGGAAGGAAACAAATAAAACAGTTGTTTGATTTTGATTTTTTACTACTAAGAAGTCTCTTTTTACAATAGTTGAAGGTTAAAATATCAGTTTAAAGAGTATCAGAGTGAAAGAGCAGAGTCAAAGTGTATCAGAGAGAAAAAATATCTAGTTGATTTTGACTGTTGTAATTTCCCTTTTTACAGCAGTAACATGATAAATAAACAGCGTGAAAGAACCTCAAGGATGTAGTACAATGTCAAAGAGTATAAGTGGAAAGACTATCAGTGAAGTCATATTCCAAAAAAATATTTTGCAATATGCCAGCAAGCATGAACAACTATTCAACAAACAGTTTTGTTAGATAAGATAGTTCTATTTTTTCTAGATAAGAGGACAGTTTGCTAAATTTTTTGAGTAGCTGTCCCTCTTAATGTGTAAAGATATTTTATATTTCCTAGAGTTATTCCTAGGTATCTCTAGGATATTTGTAATAAACATTTGTATAAATACTTCAGTTTATGAAGTGTTTAGGGTGGAATAAAATTTCTAAGAACATTATATACATTTTGTTGGTACGTTGGAGGCTTACATGTGTTGATTTCAAAGCAGCAGTCTAGACAATAGCCAATTGGACTTTATAATTTAGGATTCATGCAATAATTTGAAGAGTAAATTGCATCTATCTTGTCATTGTTTATTTTCTGAGTTCCATTCATTTCATATATGTTGTTCAATCTTAATGATTAATTAGAAGAATTACTTCAAGACTAGTGTAAGAACTCCCTGTCTTAACTACTTAATCATTTAAATGTTTTCTACTTATTTCCGGATTTAGGAATTCTTAATTGCTCCTAGTCCCGTTTGACCCCTGCCTCCTTCCTCTTTTTCTGGATCAAAGAATCCTTCATTTCCCTTTATCCCGAAACAAGCCATTTCATCAAAACAATATATCCAAAGCTCTGAGGGTTATCTACCTTGCCCTAAATACATTAGCATCATTTTGGCCTTGCCTTCTAGTTCTACTTGCTAGACTTTGACTCCATAGCCCAATGGACTAGTAGATCCCTCTTTAATTTTTCTTTAAGTAATCTTATTTTCCACCAAACATTTCAAAACCAAAATGAAATTGAACTATCATAACTAGCCTAAAATAATAAACAAAAACAAAGTTAAATCATAAAGAGAGAGCCCTATCTAAAGTTTAGGAAGGCTAGATCCTAAATTTCCAAAGTAGGTTTGTGGTTACCCCTAGTTTTCTTAAACTAAAAACCAAAAGCCCACAATCTTGAGAAATTACTAGGGTGATAACAATAGCTACTCTTAGGTTCGCCTCAAAGTTTGGACAATGGAGATTTGGGGCAACTACATGCCTCTGTTGCCTAGGGTCCTTACCATGAATCGCGGATGGTTCACGCTTATCTTTCCACAGCCGGATTCGTTGGATTGGGTGCTATCCAAATATTGGCATATAGAGATGAATCCAATTTTACTCAAGTGTTGGTATCCTATGTTCAACCCAGATAAGGAAAATTCAGGGGCTGGTCTGATCTAGGTTCGAATCCTAGGCCTCCCTCTAAAAATTTGGAATGAAGCTACACTCAGAGATATTGGGGTCGACCTCATCATTTATTTGGATCATGATAGATCTTATTTGGAGATGAGGAATATTTTGGTGGCCAGAATTCTTGTGCGCCTCGACAGTCATGATGGCCTCATTGAAGGATATGACATTAAATTCTATGGGATGATTCAGCAACAAATATTAGATTATGAAGGCATCCCTTATCGGCACAGAAGATGTCACAAAGTAGGGATTCTATATAAATATTCCCCCCTTATCAGCATAACAACAACACCTGCAAAATTAATGATTCATGCGGCCACCCAAACTGACTTCGGGGAACTGCCTATTTCGCCAGCGGATGCGAATGTGGTGCAAAGCCCTGGCCCAGTGGAGAAATTGCCTTCGTGCCCCGTCACAAGATCCCAGTCTCACAGCCGCTCCACTCGTGCAACCATTTCTAATACTATCACATCCATGGGTACCTCTCTTTTTCCTCCCATTTTGCATTCTGCAGATTAATTTTCTACTTCTCTCTCAACATCTATTGACCCACACATTATTAATTTTAATAGTTTCTATCTTGCTCCTCTTGGTCTCCCTATTGCATATGCACCTCCCACTATAACTCAACCCACCCCCCACACCTCGACGGAGGACATATCTGTTGGGAATCCCCATACAGCGACAACCAATCCTCGAGGCATTGATATTGTTACACAGTAATTTGTCACCGTCCCTGCAATCCCCATCTTTCCCATTGGAGGGTCATTTCTTTGACCAATAAGCAGTGTCATGCCTTGCAAATACCATCATTGCATCCCTTTCCATGAGGACAACATTCCTTCTGTTGATCATTTCCTGAGCAGACCCCTAAAAACACCTGTTTTTGCATCGCGCCTGTAGCCCGTTATGTACTGCTGCCAATGGGGGAGTGTCACCACCGAGCCCGCGCCACCTGGTGCCTCGTCCCAGTTGTTGCACCCATGCCACTACATGGAATGTTTTTTAAAAAAAGGGGCGAAAGAGGCGAAGTTTCGACATAACAACTCGTGGATGAGTCATCAGGAGTGGTTTCGCCTGAATAACCACGGCCTTCCTCCTTTGGCCTCTTGTTTCCACCATATGGGGAACCTCCTAAAGGATAAGGCCTCCCTTCCACTATTGTAGGGATCCCAACCTCCTCCTCTCCTCTATAAATATAGCCTTCATCCATTGATGAAAGGGCGGAAGGGCTGATAGTCTTGAAGTGCCTAAGCTTTGAATCTCCAAATTCCCAAGAGCCTTTGTGTTGTAAAGCATCCTCTCTTTCCCTTAAGGCTGACTCAAGTAAGGAGACCATTGTCACGAGACTCTGGAGAGGTTTTCCCTTTCCTTGGCGAGCTTTGCGAGACGTGGACGACTGGAGACCCGTCCGAAAGAGACCGCGACGTCAGAACTTGGTTGTAATCTCTCTTCGCTGGTTATTTAATAGATGATTATGATTATGGTTCCACTCCGTTTTCCATCATGTTAATGCGAGTAATGTCCTTTCTGACTGATGTTTAGTTACGTATGCTGGTTTCTACGCTTGTATCTGTTCGTTTCTTCCATGTGCAGGTGTTCATCCGCGGAGATCGTGGAGGAATCGTGATCTGCCGAGGCTGAGGAACGGGGACGCTTCTTCTTCAGATCCTAGCATTGGAATCCAGGTAGGCTTCTATCTCCAACCTTTTCATTCATAATTAGGAACCTGCGTCATAACATTGTTTGTTTGTTGCTAGACCCCTGCTGGGCTAGTAGGGATCGCCTCTGTCCGCAGAGGGGATTTACCTCCTCAACAAATTGGCGACTCCACTGGGGATTCGTCTGGTTTTCATTGTCTCGTTTGGATCATCTCTCTTTGATTGTTTTATGATTTTCCTTGCTTGGTTGGCCTTCTAGGCTGTCTCTTTTTGTGTTTTGGCTTTTGGTTCAGCCCCAGAGGATCAGATCTGACCTCTGTTTTTCCGAATTTTCACCTTTTCATAGTTGGCTTGATTGGCGCTAGTTTAGCCCTGACAGTCGCGCCAATTGGCGCAGGTTGCCAGTTTATCAGTCGCGCCATCCCCTGTCGGGCGCGGATTACAGCCAGAAAGTTGCGCCATTTTCTGTAGGTGGTAGGGTTATCCTTGTTCGGAAGTTTCTTTTGGTTAGTACTTTGCTTCTGGGTTTGTTTTAGATTCTTCTTGAAGTGGGAAGTCTGGTCTTGGTTGGGAGAAATTCTTTGTTTTTTCATTTTCAGGAATTGGCGCTTGTTGTCAGTTAGCAACCCACGCCAATTGGCCATTGGCGCTAGTTGTCCATGTACAAGTCGCGCCAATTTCAGGATGTGTGAAATTTGAGATTTTTTTCCCTTAATCCTTCACCAGTGTGTCTTTCCCTTCCGGCCTTTCCTTTGTATGAGCATAGATTACATTGCTCATTGTTTGGGATGTCTTCTTTCCATGATTGTTTGATGTAAAAGGGAATGAATGCCTTGTTTTGATCTCATTCTTTGGAAGTCCTCTTTGTGTTTTGTCAACTTTTGAGGAATTTTGTCACAAAGTGTCTTGAAACAACGATTGCATTCTTAGTGTCTGTTTGCATCCCTTTTGCTTTCATCCTTCATTAAGAAGATTTGCGTTGTTTTGGTTTTCGTCTCATAGTTTGATTTTCGTTAAAATGCATTAGATCACATTGCATTGAAAAGTAATTTTGAGATTTATCATGAACCTAGATCACATTGTTTAATGATTGAAAACTAAAAATCGCTTTGAGTGCATTCTCTTTCATTGAAAGCATGCATTAAGTAGATTCTCATTTCATCGAAAAATGCATTGAGTGCATTCTTATTATTTGAAAAGAAAAAGGAAATTGTGCATAGATTACAATTGCATATTTTTCGGAAAAAGAATTTTGCATAGATTACATTGCATAATTCGCTTCGTTGAATGTTTTAGAATACTTTTGGATAGTGAAAGTCATCTAGTTTGGAAAAGTTTCGTTTTCAGTTTTGCTATTTGTTGCATCATTGTTTGAAGCTCTTCCCTTAATTAGATAGCATTCATCGAATTGAAAAGTTTTCTTTTCTCATGTAGCTGCATACAGGAGATTATCATATGACATACGGTAGGGCCTAAAACCGAAACATAATTAAAGAACAACCATAAAATTTACTCAATTTACCTAAGGAAGCATTGAAACTTAACGAAACATATTTAGAGGTCTAGGCTAGAGACGTGTTCCGGCGTCGTTAAACCTAGCAGTTGTCATTCGCCTTCTGGCTTTAGACAGCGCTAGTACGGACTTGTGCTCCCCGTACCGTCGCGTATATAAAGGGAGACCCCGATAGGTTTTCAATCCTTTATCCACAGGAAGCCGAGTCTGCCGCCCTATACCCGTGATACACCGAACACAGCATTCGGGGAGACTACCTACACGTACGGAAAGTCCTTGGTCGATTTCTGTTTCATTATTGAAACCAAGGTGTATATTGCAGTTCACGGATATTTGGTACACCCTTTGTGCCTAGTTTTTCCTGAGCAGTCATTTGGTCTTTTCTGACTCCCTAAACTTGAAAAGACCGTCAAGCGCTTGTCCTTTCACGCTTGTGTCAACTCTGAAAGAGATAGTGTCACCTTTCGCCTGTTTCTCGACTCTTAAAAGATGAAATGGTAGAGTTTTGTTTCAATGTCATAAAAATTAACTACCCACGAAATATTCCTGGTTAAAGTTAGCTTCCTTAGGGTGTTGTTCTGAAGATCGTTTCTGATGGCAACTTTTCCAGAGTTCACCAACCAAGGAATCCCCTCTGATGGGAATCCTGGTCCTTTTCCTCCTTTTGGAAATGTTGGTGCTCCTTATATGGCAACGTTGTCCCTTCCGGGGTTAACTGTTGGGTTGCTTGTTTGGTTGTTCTCAACCTCTGTGGTCCCGAATGTCTCGGCTTCTGTTCAATCAGTTCCTCCACCTGAACAACATCATGTTGATTCCAAGGTGGACCTCTCCCCTTCTTCGCCTGTTTCTGCATCCTCCTCTTCTACTTCGCCTGGTGAAAGTCTGGATTCAAGTAACCAGGTGGCTAAGAAGAAGAAGAAGAAGACAAAGAAGAAGAAGTCTGATAAGCGAGAGGCTAAACGTACGGCTACTGCCTCCGAGATATCTCCTCTTGATGAACCCTCCAACCCTCCATGGAAAGTCAAGTTCCCTTGCCTGTTGTGCACGGGAGACCATCTTCTTCGAGACTGCCCTGGCATTCCCAAGGTGCTCGAAGTATGGTCCAACGGCCGCCCACCATTGCCTTTGGCTTCTGGGAGTCAGGTTGGGGGCACATCTTCAGCTGTTGCTGATAAGGCTCCTAAGAAGCAGGGTAAGATCACCAATCCCTGTAAGTTGTGTGAAGGGCACCATGCCATTCACCTTTGTCCTTATATGGATGAAGCCAAACTAGTTTTGGACAACTCAACTGTTTCTACACCATGCCTCCCGGCTGGTTACAAACAACTTTCTTTGAGTCCTCCACCAGCTGATCCTACGATTGGTCAAGAGTCATCCTTGGTCGATCCCGCTCCCCCGGAAATTCAAATTCAGGAATCCATCCCTGACCAACCATTGGTCGTGGGATCAGTTGAACTGGCCCCATTTACGGTGCACCAGGTCTTTTCCGTCGAGAGTGGACCCCACATCCCTCAGGTTCTTCTTGTTTCTTCAGATTCTTCAGACTTGGAGAAAGATTCTCCTGTCCCTATATCTCAAGAAGTTGCTCCTCCACCTCCCGTAATGGGGGTCTCGGAGGATTCCCCTCCCACCTTCGAGATGGAGGTTGTGGAGGATGCTTCTTCTTCTTCTGTAACACCAGGGGAAGACCATATTGGTTCGATGGTAGCCCCTCCGAGTAGTTTGGTCGCCTCCTTTGATTGGAGTCGATTTTCAGGATTCCGCCTTCCGTCTTATGTGCCTTTCGAGATCACAGTACAGGCTCTTGGTCTGGTCGTACCCAGCACCATTATAGACGAAGGTTCCTCTGTTAGTGTGCTATCCTCGACTACCCGCTCGTCCGCGCTGCACCTCCGGGCATACGTAACTGCTGGCGTTGGGACGAAGAACGAGTCAACCGTGATACTTCCAAGGTTACTCGTTGCTACTTTGGGAGGTAAACCGTCCATATGGACGTATGGTTGTTCCAGGCCTGGTTGTTCCAGCCCTTGGATTTGTTTCACCTTCTTTGGGGCGCGATTACACCTATGCCATGGGAGCGCTTGTCTCCTCCCTCTTTCGTGTGGTCTGTTTTCCACATGAAGGACGGATCGTGACCATTGATCAACTTTCGTTCTTTGGTCCTGATGTGGCAACTGGTCTGCCATCATCCCTTCCTGGTTTTTATCCACCCGTTGTATCTGCCCCACCACAGATCAACTATGTGGCTACTTACCCCATGCCTGTGCTCAGTGATGATGTCGTCGTGCATCGAGTGCTGGGGGCATTGGGTCCTGACTTCCAGGATTTTTTCCTTCCATCGAGAAGGGAACTCTTGGAAGCGATGACTTCTTGTTCATTGTGATAAGGTTGTCGAAGCACAGTTCGTTTTCTTATGTCAAGCTCCTTAAAAAATGAAACAAGCCGGTCGGAGCATAGTTCGTTCTGCTTGTGTCAAGCTCCTTAAAAAATGAAACAAGGGTGTTCGGAGCAGAGTTTGTCTTCTGTATCAACCTCGTTAAAAAATGAAACAAGGTCATCTGAGGATAGTTCTTTTAATGTGTCAACCTCGTTAAAACAATGAAACACTTTCCTGTTCAATTCGAGTCTTTGATAAGATCTCGTAAAATCCCAGTCGAGTCTTTCTTAGATTTCGTAACTTGAACCTTCACTCCCTCCATCTGTTTACTTAGGTGCATGGACTAAAGCTTGGGGGCATGTACCTCGAATTGAGTCACCAATGCTAGGGGCATGCTTACTTTTCAAGCATAGTTTGTTTCCGTTTCAAGCTTGTGTAAAAATGAAACTGGTTTCAAGCATAGTTTATCTTTGTTTCAAGCTTGTGTAAAAATGAAACCATTCTTATTTTACCTCTTGTGATTGCCATTTTATCAGCCTATTTCTGCCAGATGAGCCTTGGTTTTCTCACTCCATTATCACTATCTTCTTGGCCGATCATATGCCTTCACTTGGTTGTTTTACCCGTTCCTGAGGAACCGCTGCTATGAGTGGTCTTGTTAGCCAGCCTCTCGACCTTTATTTGTTCAGAGTAGTTCCACCATTACCGGAACCAGCTGCTACCCTTTATACCACTCGTTCCTCCAGGAGGAGTCATCTTTCAGCTCTTTTCTGACTCTCTAAACATGAAAAGATTGCCGAGGCCCTTGTCGTTTCGATCTCGTTAAAATGGACACGAATCGACATTCACCCAGTATAAGTTTAACCCTTTTTCGGGCTGGGATGGATTGATTACGAAAAAGGAATACCCTAGCCTATCGCGACTAAGAGGTTTTCCCGGATATTGTTTTCTACCTTTTCGGATCTGGGGAACTATTTACGAAAAGGGACCTGTGGAGTTTTCTTTTCCATTGTCTTTTCAGCTAGTCTTTTCAGCTTAAATATGAAAAGACGAAGCCTCCCTTTGTTAGACTCGCTTAAACCGATGACACGTGCTCCGGGCCAATGACGTTACTCGAGTTCCTCCTTCCTAAGGCTCGTTAAATGTACTTCCAGATGGATTCACCGAAGGCCGGATCGATATGACAAGCATATGGTATCCTCTTCAAGCTTGTGTAAAAATAAAGAGGTACTCGCGTAAATGACAATCACATGTGGAAAATGGAACCACGTTGTAGTCGTCGCAAGCAGCATGTCTCCCGAACATGGCACTTGTCTCGCATTCCGTGCCGGGTTGTACATCTCTATATCGCGTCAAGTCACTTTACCATGGGCTTTGGATGATCCCTTGACCTCTCATCTCGCCTTGCCCGTCACTATGACCTTGATCTTTTCGAACTCAAATACGCCAAATCCACCGTCGTTTACCAATATGTTCAAGAGAAGTTGACCCCGTGAATATCAACCTCTCCTGCTCTCATACGATCCTGATTCACAACAAAAACATCATGTTCCTCTGTCTCATGTCGATGATGTGGGAATCATTATGGCCCACCTTCGATCAAGGTCACTTCCTGTCGACATCAACTCATTATCCAGGAAGTTGGTCAAGAGACTCCTTATGGTACCTTGGAGCCTGCATGCCTCAATGGCAGGTTCGTCGCATTCGACGTGAGGTTTACATCATTGACCTCCGATCGAGTGATTCTGCGGGTGTTCGACATCAACTCATTTATTCGCACGCCGTAGATTGTACCTTAGTACCTTGAGGACCATTTTCATTATTGGTGGTTTCTCTCGCGTCTGTTAACAACTTTCATCGTTGGCTGGTAATCAGACGATCTTCTTGCATGTTCGACTTCAGCTCACATATTCACATGCTTGAACTTGTACTCTGTTGGGTTGAGATGGAGCGCAAGACCCTGGATTGTGTCTGTTGTAATCCAGGCTGCGATTGTGGATTATTATCATTATGTATATGACTCACTGATTGGATGGCTGCGACCATACCTGAGTCTATTTATTTGATCCTCGCTGGATGGCTGCGCCCATACCCTGGATCCAGATTATAGTGTACTCTGTTTCGGATGGCTGCATCAATACCACACATACATCATGTACTTGAGATATCAGTTGTATTTTTCCGCGTTGTGTTTTCCACGACGGCCTTCGCTTTCTGAACATAGCTCAGAAGCATTTCACCCCTCTCTCTCTCTCGGGCCTCATGCTTTAGGGGGCATCTATTACACAGTAATTTGTCACCGTCCCTGCAATCCCCATCTTGCCCATTGGAGGGTCGTTTCTGTGACCAATAAGAAATGTCATGCCTTGCAAATACCATCATTGCATCCCTTTCCATGAGGACAACATTCCTTCTGTTGATCATTTCCTAAGCAGACCCCTAAAAACACTTGTTTTTGCATTGGCGCTAGTAGCCCGTTATGTACTTGCGCCAATGGGGGAAAATTAACACTGAGCTCGCGCCAATTGGCACTCTGTCCCAGTGTTGCACCCGCGCCACTCTGTTTATGGAATGTTTTTTAAAAAAGGAGCCGAAGTTTCGATTACAACAACTTCGTGGATGAGTCATCAGGAGTGGTTTCGCCTGAATAACCACGGCCTTCCTCCTTTGGCCTCTTGTTTCCACCATATGGGGAACCTCCCAAAGGATAAGGCCTCCCTTCCACTATTGTAGGGATCCCAACCTCCTCCTCTCCTCTATAAATATAGCCTTCATCCATTGATGAAGGGGCGGAAGGGCTGATAGTCTTGAAGTGCCTAAGCTCTGAATCTCCATATTCCCAAGAGCCTTTGTGTTGTAAAGAATCCTCTTTTTCCCTTAAGGCTGACTCAAGTAAGGAGACCATTTTCACGAGACTCTGGAGAGGTTTTCCCTTTCCTTGGCAAGCTTTGCGAGACGTGGACGACTGGAAACCCGTCCGAAGGAGACCGCGACGTCAGAACTTGGTTGTAATTTCTCTTCGCTGGTTATTTAATAGATGATTATGATTATGGTTCCACTCCGTTTTCCATCATGTTAATGCGAGTAATGTCCTTTCTGACTGATGTTTAGTTACGTATGCTGGTTTCTACGCTTGTATCTGTTCGTTTCTTCCATGTGCAGGTGTTCATCCGCGGAGATCGTGGAGGGATCGTTGTCTGCCGAGGCTGAGGAACGGGGATGCTTCTTCTTCAGATCCTAGCATTGGAATCCAGGTAGGCTTCTATCTCCAGCCTTTTCATTCGTAATTAGGAACCTGCGTCATAACATTGTTTGTTTGTTGCTAGACCCCTGCTGGGCTAGTAGGGATCGCCTCTGTCCGCAGAGGGGATTTACCTCCTCAACAGATATTTTCTCTAATCGACCTCACTTGCCCTCGATCCTTCATCCTGTGGTTTGTGTGTGGATTCATGGGGGTCCCTCATGGTAGACGATGATCGATAAATAGAGTCATCTGCAAATCAGGCCTGGAAGTGGTTTTCGGTACCCAATCCTCTATTGAGTAGGTTCTTAGAGCAAAGAACACTCGAGTCGGGGTTTTACCATCATTTGTCTCTCCCTCAATTGTCGAGGTTGGGCCAGCCTTGAGAGAAAATTGGCACTTAAGAGGCTCCTGGCATCCTCTCAAATTGATGTCCTCTTTCTACAGGAAACTTTAGGTGATGGGGAAACAATTAATAAGGTATTATCTTCCCTCCCACCAGACTGGACCTTCCAAACATCTGATGCTCGTGGTAGATCGGGTGGATGTGCCATTGGCACCAATAAAAAAACTATCTTCACCATAGGATGGTGGGGGAGACTGGGTATTATTAGCACAGACATCATCTCCCAAAACTCAAACTTGGCTATCACATTGATAAATGTTTATGGCCCTTGTCACCACAGAGATGTTTTTTGGAATGATTGGACGCATTATTGTATCATGCAGAGGGAGAATATCATTATCTGTGGGGATTTAAATTCATCTATTAGGCTTGCTGAATCCTAGGGTCTTAGCACCTCCCCAGATCCACAATTTGAATATTTTGAAGGGCTCATCGATGGGGCGGATCTGCTGGATATTTCCATGCCCAGGAAGTTGCCCACTTGGTGTAACAAACGAACTGGTGCCTTGGCTCATGCTAGGAGGCTAGATCATTTTCTGATTAAGGGTCCTTTACTCGATCATATTGATAAGGCTAGATAGTGGATTGGTACTGGGGGCTCATTGGATCATTCACCGATTTTCTTTGAAATTCAAACTAGCAATCAAAAGCCTAGGACACCATTCAAATTCAATTCTAGCTGGCTGGTGGAGCCAGAGTTCCAATCTATTGTCAACATGGAGTGGAGACATTGTGATCAATCTCTAGATTTGGTACCTGCTAGGGTTATATTTAACAAAATGACTCGCATCAAATTTCTCACCATGGGTTGGGCAGAAGAAAAAAAAGAGGATGAGGAACTACACAACATTGAATTGGAAATCGTTCTGATGAACGGGCCTGATTCTCTGGGATTCCAATCAGCTGAGACTAAAGACAAATTAATAGTTCTGGAACTCACAAAAGCTAAAATATTGAGTAACAAAGAAGTGGAATGGCGGCTCAAGAGCAAAGCAATTTGGTTACAAGAAGGGGATGAGAACACGAAATTTTTTCAACAATGTGAAAAAGGAAGGAAAAGCATCAACACCATTTGGGAGCTCATTGATCATAATGGGCAGGTGGCACACTCACATGATCAACTACTGGTTGGACACATCCTATGCAAACAAGTTACCTATTATAAATATATCACCCCCAACACCACATTAGACTGGATCAGGAGCAGTCATCAGTTGGCTCATGGCACTTCGATCATCTGGAAGGCCATCACTAGATCCATCCAACTGATCAAACATAGTCTGGCTTGGCACATTGAATACGGGGAGAGGGTCAAAATTTGTGTGGATGCGTGGTCCGGTTGCGGTCAAGAATTTTCTCTACCCTTGGATATCAAATTACACCTGGCTCATGCTGGCTGACTGTTCCTATCTCAGATTGCAGACCCGATGCATACCACTTGGGCCTCATAAGCATGGTTATCTACACATGATTTGAACCTCCCCACACACTGGTGGTCGATTTGGGGCAGATTCATCAGTGCCCTACACTCCACCAACATCATATTAACAAAACATGAGGATGAGATTATTTGGGCTATATCACCGACTAGCAGATACACTCCAGAAATCAGCTACATCACACTCTGCAATCAACTGGAGCCACAGGACAAGGTCTGGTGGTATCAAAAATTATGGAAATTTTTGGCTCCCCCTAAATCCAAATTTCTTATATGGTGCATACTTTTGAACTATACACCCACAGAGGACAACCTTAGAAAAAGGGAGTTTCATGGACCATCTAGATGTTTTTTATGCCTCTCCTAGACGGAAACTGGCAATCATTTGTTCCTGGATTTCCTTGCTATCTCACATCTTTGGCACTCCAAAACTGCCGTACTTGGATGCACACAAATCCAAAAGGTCACCTCGGTCTGTACTGCTTGGTCCAACTAGTGGCATGGCACCTGGTGGCCAAAAGACAAGATCATTCCACTCCTCATTGTCGGGGTATTTGAATCACTAGAAATTATTATATCTTTTTTAATGGACCTGCTGATTAGGATCTCCCCTATAGGAACATTGTATCCATATTTCAACTTATCCCTGAGGACATCCATGTAGCACATGATAGGACCATCATACCTAAGACTATTAACTGTACCCTTCCATGGGCTAATTTCGATGGTGCATCCAATCCTAATGGTTGCAGGGGAGGTTGTACTACACTTGCATGACACTCATTATTTCCACATTAAAATGGGACTTGGTCCGAGATCAAATAACTATGCTAAACTAAATAGCCTCAAACTTCTCCTCACCTTTGCCCGGGAACAAGGTTGCAACAAAATTCAGATTTTTGGGGATTCACAGATTATCATCAATTGGTTTAACTTGAAGGCACAATGTCACACTCACTTTCTTAGAGCACTTCTGGATGAGGTCTTATTACTAAAATCACTATTTGATTTTATCTCTATTACTCACATTTACAGCGACGGAATCAGGTGTCCGACAAAATTTTCAAGGAGGCCTCGTAGTTAGAGTAGGGTCGATGGCATATATCGGCTCATGATGGGGATCTAGAATATCAGTACTACCACTATCTGTTCATTGAGGATTTTGTGGCATAGGATGCAGTCATTAATTGACCGTTGTTTTATATTTTGATATATATCGTGGCAACTTTAAACAGTCTACTGGACTGTCATCTTTTTTAACTATTTTGATTGTATATACATGTCACATATGTTATTTTATCTTTATGTAAATACATATTAGAATAGCTGAAAAACCCTCACTGTTTTGACAGAATATCAAACTCTAAGAAGAATATGTAATACATTTTGATCTTAGCATAGATGATTATGTTGCTAGATGTAACATGTGATTTTTCTTATTATTAATGAAAAATTACGAATTTTTTCTCTGGAAAAAATAGAAACCTTTGCATAAATTTAAAATCTTAAAACTAAAACCCATTAAGGAAATGATAAAATATCTTAATAAATATATTATGTTATTTTTCCCAATTATTATACTTTTTTATTCACAAGGAAAGAAGTATATTGTTTTTCATAATGAATACAATATATTATTTTTAATTTCTAAACATATAAATTCTCACAATATTACATTTTCAATATTTAAAAAGTAAATTATTATTTTAATACTTTAAAAAAAATTAAAATAATATTTTTTTATTAGGATAAGTTATGATTATAATAATAATTTATTATTCTAACAGAACAAGGGGGAGGTGGTGTGGGTCGACATTTCCCTACCTAATGAATAGGCCAAGGGACATGGAAACATGCCTCTGACAAATGCAATGAAGATGTGACTCTCACAACATATGGACAGATGAAAGGATGTAGTGATTATGGCGAAGGCAACCCTACGTATATGAGGGTGGAAATCATGTTTATCATGTTTATGTTAATTCATGTGTGGGATTTCAGATGTCATAACAAGAGGTAGATTGTCTAGCTTGCAATCTAGAATGAGGTTGGATATGAGGATAAAAGTGAGAGGGGGAGAATAAATCCAAGAAATATTGTAGGGTGCGGCGTCACTCCACACCCAGGTTTGCTAAGCCAAGGAAGAATTGTTTGTACTGCCAGTTGGCAAGTTTAATTTCAGTCAATTTTGATTCTAGAGGGTGGGTTGAATTCGAGAGTCACCACCTCATATTCTTGGAATGTAGATCACCATGCTCTTAAACAAGGAAACTAGAATCAAAATTAATTGTGTTGTTCATCTCAGGTAATTAAGGTGGAATTTTCTTATTATTCCTCTAGGTAACAATTATTTTGGTTTATGGTATCCTCCTTTTGTTATGTTTGTATCGGCTATTTTTCGAATCAATTCATGGGACCTCCTTCCCTCTCACATAATTTATATGGGTAGTTGGAAATTATGATTTTTTGTTTATATTTTGTTGGGTAGGAAGTGGAAATGATACAGATACTGAGTGGAATTTGGCCATGTGATCCTTTGGTTGGGAGTGTAGGGACTGGGTATGGATTTTGTTATTTATTTCCTGAAGTTTAACAAGATTTTTTTTCTTGGGTGTTGTTGTTTCCTAGTTGATGCTGATAATTTAATCGAGACTTAGTGTCACTGATCATGCTCTGTGAGCTTCCTCAGTAGATGATGGTATGTTTTACCATGGGACTCCCTAGTTCTTGGTTGGGCCACTAGCTCTCAAACCTTTGTGTAGGCTGGGTGGTGGCTATGTATTTTATCTCAATCCTATGTGTGGGTTGGGTGAAGGTTGTGTCTTTTATCTAAGGACCTTGGTCTAGGGCCAACATGGTTTAGTTATTGGTTGTGTGATATTATTGTTGCATGGATTTTGGGAGATAACGGGGGGTGGAGTTTCGAAGTTGCATCAACTAGTGTCCGCCTAGTTGCAAAGGGTGCCTTGCTTGTGGAATATTAGGCCACTTATTGTGTAGTTGTTGGCCATTCAAAGGTGAGGAGGATCTAGCAGGGGTTCATTGTTTATCCAACACATTTTATATTTTGCAACCCAGACCAGGGGTGCTCTTCTCACCATGCATAGACATAGATCATGAGTGAGGAGAAGGGATGCCTATTATGAGCACATTCGTAGAGGAAATTATCATTTACATCACAGAGTAGCAGAATTTTCTGTAAGGTAGAAGGATAAGATCCAATGCAGGAAGAATTTCCCTAGTCTAAAGGGGAAGCTTCTTCGCAAATAACTTCCCTCTTAGATCCTAAAGTGTTGATAGATTGTAAAGAATGGATCCTTCATACGAGACATACATGAGGAATATTTAAATAGTATATGCAGATAATAGATTTGTATTGGTAGATGAAGTTCCTCTTGAAAATAACTTTGTTGGATCATCATGAGTCTCGAGTGGACCTATTACATTCCTTGGATCACATCTTAGACACCTGAAATATTGTGATAGCAGGTTGGACAATATATAAAACATGTTATGTAATATACCCTGGCAAAATTTCATGTAATAAAAATTTAATAAAGGCACAAATAAGACCACGATTCAAGGGACATATATTCCAAGCTGAATATTGGGAAAAATATACTAGTGAGCAACACTAGATATGCGGTTATGGCTAAGGAAAATGGAAAAGGAAAAGGAAAAGGCTTAAAGAGGTAAAATGTATTTTTGGCATAGTTATTTATGAAAATAAAACGGAATATGAGAAAAGGAAGTTAAAATGTCATAGGTTGCATGTGAGAAGGAAAATGAATAAAATAGAGATCTCATCAATAAAAAGGCTTCTGAGGATCAGTCCATGGCTTTTGGTTAGTTCAGTTTTGGAGCTCTCTCATTATTCTCTCTCTCTCTCTCACTCTTGGATACTTATAGTTTTCTTGGAGAAATTAATCATTGTGACAAGGAGGAGGAAGCAAGCAAAATAAGGACAAGAAAGGAAAGGAAAGTAAATATCAAGCAAGGAAAAGAAAGATCTAGTAGCGCCAACAGGAATAATTGCATGTATGATTTCCTATTTGGTTTGGACATGCAGGGCTTATACATGTTGGTATTTGGTTATTTTTTTGTCGGTGGCATGGTTTTGTCGACAATGATTTTCAGCCCTTCCTTTCCTTTTCCAGATGCCATTGTGTGTTGGGATTTTTATCTTGCTTTTGAGCTATGGATTTTCCATATGGATTCAAAATCTACGGCAGAGGAGGTCTCAAGGTTCATTCCAAAATTCCTAGGAATCCATTGACTGGATTTGGAGGGATACACTGTAAAGCTTGAGGGAGGTGTCTCGGTTTAGGGCCTAGTGATATAGGATTGGATTGTGGTAAAGCCTAGGAGATAGGGAGACGGAAAATTCCTCAAGGATAGAGATGGATTCTGGATGGAATTCCATGTTATACTCGGTTTTGTGATCGGAGCACCAGATTGGTGTGATCGAAGTATGGTGAGGGTGGAGGTGGTTTAACCTCTGGATTCCCTTGGTTGTGTTTTGTATGAGTTTATCCATGATATCCCGCATTCATGCTTGGAATATTCCATGGGGGTGATTGAATGAAGAGAGATTTTGTTTAGCCATGTTTATGGTGGGTGGAACGTGGAAGTCCCAAACTTGGTCTATATTTGGGTATGTTTAATGGAAGTTAATTTCTCTTGATTTTTTACCTATTAATGTGTGGATTTAATGGTTGTTATCTCACTATTATTTCCATGGTTTTATGTTGGTTATATGCATGTTTAAATGATGGGTTCATGTCATGGTTATTTCATGTATTTTGTAATTGTTAAAATGATGGATGAAAGACCCAATTGATTCCATATCTGGTTAAGGAAGAAAGTGGTGATCCTTATTGTAATGTTTCATAATTTCTTTCAGACATTAATGCTTTGTCTTGTATCCTAGACCTATAGATTACATTTATGCCAAGTATTTGATAGAATTTGAGCCACGGTTGGGGATGGTCAGGCTTAGACCTGGAGTCAATTTTTGGTTTATTATTGTTTTCACTATGTATTTAATGATTCTTGAAAGTTACAAGGAGTTATGGGCAGTGTTCAGGATTTTGGGCTTAAAAAGTGCCTTAAATTCCGTAAACGCAGGAAAATTTCTGGGAAATTTAGTTCCTCTACGCTGGCATGCAGGCTCATGTGTGCGTCTAGAGCCTCCCAAACGCATGGATGCATGCATGTGCATGCATCCAGGGGGTTTTCTCTATGAATTCTCAGTGGGACCTAGGGACAGTTCAGGTGGATGACTGGGATAGCCTCTAGGGGTCTTGTAACAGGTGGCAGAGATATGTGTTATGGTTTTCTAATTGATCGATTCCACTTCCTTAAAGTCACCAAGGAGGTTGAGTCTATCTTAGTTGCCCCTCATCTCATATTTACCCTGATTATTCGGTTACTTGGTGGGATTGAGGGGAGTGGTAAATTATAGGTGGTGTTAGAGCATGGTTGTGCTCTCCTTGGGAAAAGTCTGAAGTTGTCAAGATTTCTGTCGTCATGTATTCATGTCGGTCATGTATGTGTTTCTCATGTTATGATTTAAGTACTTGTTGTATCCATGTTTTGTTGGCCATGATGGTAGTGGTGTCGCCATAGAAGGGTTTATGGTGTTGTTTTCAATATGTTGTGATGAGCATACGAATGGTTATACATGTCAGGTGGGTACATGTGGTCAAGTTTTCATTGGTATGGTCATGCATTTATGACTAGACTCTAACTATAATGATGTTTATGTGATGATATACCATGTGTTAAAAGTCTATATGATGTTATGATTATCTTTATATATGCAATACGTTAATTGGTTGATCTTGCAAGATGATTCCTCCCTGAATTATGTTAAGGTATGTTTGTTTATTGTGATTTGTTTTAAGCTGACATGAGATGCCTTGCAGAAAGAAATCAAAGATGGCTAGTGCGATGGTAGGCTACAAGGATTCCCCTTATGAATCCAATGAGAAACATGGTATTGGGAATTCATCTGATTTACCAGATACACTAAGAAGTTTGAAGGAAGAGATAAGAATTTGTAACATGGACAATGACAAAATCATATAGTTACAAGAAAGACAAGCATAAGTAAATGTGGCAATCCTTCAAATTTCGTCATATTTATAGCAACAAGGGACACTCCATATAAGTTATAGATGGGAGGATTGAACTAATGGTGCATATGGTAGTATGTCTCCTGGTGGTTATAGGTACAGTAGAGATGACACAACTAGAAATGGTAGATGCTTGGACACTCGGGATAGGAGATGTGATAGACAGAGGTACCATTCTAGTTCTAGTTATGATAAGCATCATGATCATCATCGATAAGATCCTTATAGGAGGAGTGACAGGGGGTATTCTCCATATTATTTTAAGAAAGCAAGGCCACCTACATTTGACGACGAGATGAAGAAACCTTATGATTCAGAGGCATGGTTGCTTGGTATGAGAAAATTCTTTAGGTTGCATGACTACTCAAAAAACATGAAAGCTAAGGTAGCCACATTGAATCTCAAATGTAAAGTAGAAATTTGGTTGGAAGATGTGAAGAATATCAGGGGTATTTATGAGGAATATCTAAATTGGAGTGAGTTCGAGAGGTTATTTTGGAAGAAGTATTTGTCAAAGAGGTACTATGATGTTAGAACTAAGGGGTTTTATGAGTTGCAGATGGGTTCCATGACAAATGATGAGTATACTAGCAGGTTTTTCGAGTTGTTGAGATATGTGCCTTACCTCAATAAGGAAAAGGATAAGATCCATAGATTCATCATTGTATTTCCAATAGCATATAGAGACTAGATTGAGTTCAATGAGCTTAAATCATTGGAGGAGGCCATTCGAAAGTTGAATCATTGTTATGAAAAGTAAAAATGAAAACAGTGAGCCTAAGCATTATTTGAAAGGAAATGAGAAAGCTAAGGTAACATGGCCACCAACGCGAGAAAGACAATAAGATGCAGGTGACAAATAAAAAGTGATTCCTTACAAGAAGTTCAATCCAACTAGGAAAGGACCTGGATACCAGCAGACTAGAGATGATGGTAGAGCATCATTGTAGTGTTGGATATGTAGCAAGGATCATCGTAAGATGGATTGTCCGTAGTATCAGGTTGGTAGAACTGAGATCTATAGTGCATCGTAGGTGCGGAGAGTTGGGGATGTTGGTAATATAGTTCCTCATATTTATGAAATTGTGGACAACAAGTAGGCAGATCACATTGCATCTATAATTGATATGGACGATAAGCTTTTTCATCAAGTTTTTTCTATTTTGATTGACCCTGGATGTAACTATAGTTATATTAATTCTAACCTAGTGGATAAGTGTGGTTTGATAAAAGAAATACATGCAGAATCTTGGTTAGTGTAGTTGGTTGTAGATACGAAGAAAAGCGTTCAACATTGGGTAAGATCTTGTGCATTCAAATTAAATGGTATGGCTACAATAGTGCACTTGAACATATTTCCATTGTGATCATATAGTATGCTATTGGTTATGGATTGGTTATATCTTCACAGGACCAAGGTGGATTTCTATGAAAAATCCATTGAATTCTTGCATGACAATGGGGAACCAATAGTATTATAGGGAAAGAAGAAATCCACTTCAGTTAGGATGGTGACAACTATCTAGGCCAAGCGCAGTCGAAGGAAAAGGTGTGTGCTATTTGAAGTTCATATCTCTAGTGACAAAGTTAAGTAAGTTGAGGATGTAGATGTGTTGAACAAGTATCCAGTTCTACATCAGTCTCAAGATTTGTTTTCAGCAGATATTTTAGATTTTCCACCTCACATGGAAGTAGAAGTTTTTATGGAGTTTGTACCATGGGCATCACCAACATCAAAGACACCTTACATAATGAGCACACCTGAGTTGGTAGAGTTAAAGTTTCAACTTAAAGAAATTCTTGACAAAGGATACACTAGTCCACGTGTATCGCCATGGGGTGCACCAGTGTTGTTCGTGAAGAAGAAGGATGACACTCTTAGACTATTCATTGACTATATTCAATTGAACAAAGTGATCATAAAGAATAGGTATCCATTACCAAGGATAAATTATTTGTTTAATTAGCTAAAGGGAGAAGCAACGTTCTCTAAAATTGACTTGATATCTAGATATCATCAAGTACACATAAAATAAAAGGACATTTACAAAAAATCATTCAGGACCAGGTATGGGCATTAAGAGTTTGTTGTAGCTCCATTCGGTTTGACTAATGTTCCAGCTACATTTATGTGTGAATACTGTGTTGCATCCTTATCTGGACAAGTTTTTTATTGTGTTCATCGATGACATCTTGGTATATTCCAATAATGCAGAAGAGCATGTAGAGCATTTGGCAACAGTGTTGAGATTGTTGAGAGAGCATCAGTTGTATGTGTTGGCTCCCCGTGATTTGCAATATTGGAAAGAAAAAATCTGTAGGGAACCACATAAAACCACTTTGGAGTCCAAGGACCTAGCCTTCCCAGACTCAGAGACGGCTCTCTCTGTGTATGTGTTTTTAGATGATATATATTTGTGCTTTTGTTTTCTGATTTTAGGCTAGTTGTGAAGTTCTTAGGACTGTTTGTTTGTTTGATTGGTTGATAGATCTATTGATGATGTGATTAAGTGATGGAGTGTTTCAGCTGAATAGATAGACTATGAGAAGCAATAATCCATTGGGCTATGGATTAAGTAAGTTGTGAAATCAGTGAAACTAAAGGGCAATTAAGAATCCTTTAACTCCACTTCAATAAGAAAAGCCTTTTGGGTAACTGTTTGAGACAAACCAAAGGACAGGGAAAACCATAGACTTCTTTGGCCATACTTTAATAAACAAACCTTTAAGACAATGATTCAACAATCCTAGAATTACTTTCAGATAAAGAAAACATTCAAGATAACAATGAGTGTAACTAAAGAGAAATATAGACATGTCTTCTTTAATCAAACACTTCAAAAGAACATTCAAAGAAACATTTTAAGACAAACGAAAGGACAGGGCTAACCATAGAATTCTTTAGTTGTACTCTACTAAGTGTACTTCAAAGAAAAGGCCCTAAAAATAATGTTTCAATCAATACCAAAGGACAGGGCATACCATAGAATTATTTGGGAGTACTCTACTGAATCATTTTCAAGACAACAAGCTAGGTGGAATCAGAGAGAAATTAAGAATTCCCCAATCATACCTTGTAGAAGAAAACATTAAGATAAAGAAAGTAGACAGAATCAAGGTGCCAAGACAGCATATCCTAATCTAAAATTTCTATTCTTTTATCAGATAAATAATGGAAAATATGGAAAATAGAAGGAAAACATTGAAAAAGAAGGATAACTTCACCATTAACATAGCTCAAGAATCCTGTGAACGTGCTTGTATTACTGATGTTCGAAACAGTTACATTACTCTAGTATAATGATATTTGTAATTCATAGTTTTCTCCAATCCAGCCTAGCAGCTCAATCCAGTAATCAGGCATCCAACTAGCTAACCAATCAACCAACCAACCAACCAACACTAAATATGAAGAATACATGCAGTATTTATCTGAAAAATGAGGAGGTGGTCCTAAGCTAGGGTTTCATATTTTTATTTATTACAGAGTTAATGTGTTTTTGACCTTTGAGACCATGCAAGGCCCAAGGAAAAAATATATGAGACTGACTCACTGTAAGAATAAATTCTAACTTAACTATTTGAGATAACTTTAGGAAATGTTTCACTTTAAGGATTTTTCATTTAACTTTTTCAATAAATGTTGAGTAGCTGAGAAATATCTATGACTGTTGTAATAACTGTGATTGCCTTTATTTGAGTAAAAATTGTTGTAGGTGGAAATTTTTTTGATGAGCAAGTAAATGTTGTTTTACCTAGGCATTCGAATCTATCTGTTGTGCTAATCTGCTTTTAAATTTATCTTTTGAACTCTGTTTAGGCCTTTAAACTTGGATTTATCCTTTTAACTCTTCTAATCTGCTTTATCACTGCCTCTCTCACTTTATATCTTTGATTAATCCTTTTTAATATTTTGTATTCATCTCTGTATTTTGATTCGACCTTGATCTCGCTGTGTTTGTGCCTTTAAATTTGATTAAACCCCTTTCTAATCCTTTGATTAACCTTCATTGTCACGGTCTTTTGATTTTTTTCTTCCTTTCTCTGTATCTTTGTTTGCAATTTGCTACGTAGTGGGGCATTTTACTGCTGTTGGAGTGCTTAAATAACCATCAAGGGTCATGATCCATTGATGACTATGCTTGATATTATGCCTCCGTTCCTTCTAATGAAACGAGATCCTCTAGATCGTCACCCATAATACTTATTGAAACAATTTCAGACCCTCTGAATGAAATTCTCGCATTCTCACCTCGGCTACCTGCACATTTGAAAACAAATAATTAGTCAAAACCTTTGTTTGTGGCTTTTATGCATTTTTTTGGGCATTTCGGGCTTTTGGAGCGTTGCAGAGGTGTTAATGGCGAAGAAGGGATTCATCGCAAAGCCAGAGGGCTTTGGACTGTTTGAATGAAGGTAGCAGTATTGGGTTTTGGCAGGAGGGATAAGGGTGTTTTTCGCATGCGAGAAAGGTAGTAAGAGATTTTGGGCGAACGGACACGATTCCATTGAGCGGGCGACGCGTGGCAGAGGGTACGAGCGGTAAAACTGCCCATTTCGCAAGGTTTGGAGTGGTTAACCACTGCACGAAGAATGGTGTGATATGAAATGGGGGTTGTTGGATCAGGATGACAGAGATCAATGGTGGTCGGGGGATTTGGAGTGACGGGCAAGTCAGAAGGAGTGGGGCCCGGAAGGCTACGTGGTAGAAAATTATTGCAACGGGGGTTTCGGTAAAGAGCGGGGCCCGGGGGTTAATGAAATAAGCAAAGGCTCTTATTTAAAAGAATAGGGGGAAGGGTTATATGATAACAAGGTCTCTTAGGATAAATAAAGGGAGATAAAAATATATAAGGGGTGGGGTTTTAACATATAGAAGTGGTTGGGTTAAAAATCACAAAGGGTCAGGATTTACTTTATTAGAATAGAGTTTTAATATCAAAGAAGGGTCCCGAATGATATATTCTTATTTAAAAAAATGTAAAAATGGCTTTTTACATTGCTTTAGTGTGAATAAGGGAGAATGGTGAAGGTGAATGTAATATCCCAAAATAGGGAATTTATACAACAACAAGAACACCTTAAGATGTTCCAAAGTTTGAGATCCAGCAATCCTTGAACACAATAGTGTAATCTGTGTCAATTTTCTTATTAAATGTTTATTAAACACATTTCCATCATATTAGGAGCATATCAACAAAACTATATCTCCATATGTTATCTCCAAGTGGGGAAAAGCAGTGATCTGGACCATAAAAATGCTATTTCCATAAAATAACTCTATAATTGTCAGAAATGGGACTTGGATCCCTTATTTTATGCAATATACATCTCACATATAGAATGGTAATAGAAACAAATCATTCTAGCCAAGTTAAACAGATCTCTCGGTTCTTATATGGCTTAGAAACACTAAAAACCCATGACTTAACCCATACAGAAAGCTCTGAAGAAAGCACAGCGTGATTATAAGAGGGATTATATAGCAATATGTTATATACAATATATCTGGAGTTTATTTAGCCAAATCACAGAGAAAAACAGAGATCTAGCCTCTTTTATACAATGTAAAGATAACACGACAAGGGTTTCTTAGATGCTTAAGAACAAAAGGAGTAGATCTGAATATTCAACTGAAAAATAATGCATTCTCCTACAACATTACATGAATATAGCTGAATAAAGTACAATAGGGATGAGAATCCTTTTTCCTAGCTTTCCGGGAGAAGGGTTGGCCCTTTCCCTAGGAAACTAGCCCAAAATCAAGGCATTAAACCTTGCTGTAGTAGCTCTCTGAAAAATGACACAGTTCCTGCAAGGGACTGCACTGTAGAAGTGCAGAGATTCTTTGGCCAAGTGCCAAGATGTGAAAATATGCTCGGGAGTACTTCTTTTTGATCCTCCAATGGATAGACAAGCTCTCCACTGAAAAACAAGCCCAGGAATGACTCAAAGAGGTCCTCCTTTGCTGCACCCTATAAGACAACCCAGCTCTAAATAGAAAATGCACTATAGTTGAAGGAAGTAGCTTGGCCAAAATGCCGAAATGAGGAAATGTAGCCCAAAGAACCTCTCCTTCCCTAAGGATGAGGTAGGGATTCCCGACCAGGAACACCCTTATGCTAAACAGCACTGCAACCTTGCTAAACAGCAAGAGGAAGCAAATTCTCAACAAACCAAGGAAAATAATAATCCAAAAATGAATAAAAATGGTTGCCCTCCTCTCCATATATAGCAAGTGCGCCTCTCCACAATGGGTCCCATCCATATCTGCCACCAAGATCATGCAAGTTGTCCTCCATTAAGACTGCATAGTCCATCAAGGAGATACAATGTATCTAGACAGTGCATGTGGACTTGGTCAAATATGACTGAATCAATATGATCCAATCCTGTTCACACCTATAGGTGCTTAATCCAGCTGCTTATTCTTCCTCTTTTCACATGAGGAATGTTATTCTTCCTTCTAAAGAGGTTAATGGGCCTCCCTACCCATTTTATTCATCTACCTAGAGATGATGCTAACTATAATGTTCCTTTTAGCTGGAGGTTAAAATTTGGGAACATTACAGTCCTCCCCTCCAAAATGTTGTTGTCCTCAAGCAATTGTATAGAGAGAGAAAAAGTCCTCCCCTTCTCCTCTTGTGGCCTCCTCATCAATAGTCCCCACCACTGCTCAAGATAATCTGCAAAAAATTTGCCCTCCAATGTCTCCTCCCAAAGATGCATAACCAAATGGCTCACATCATGAAAAAGGTGGAAGGTGTAAGTGGAAACCTTCTTGCTATCCCATGGCCTTCTCAAGGTAGGAGTGATGATACACATGGGAAATCTCATTCCCAATGAGTGACTCTCTCACCCATGCTATCATCCAAATGAAATGAGCCATTCTAGATAGCTCATCAAAGAAATTTGCAACCCCGGGTTTATGCAATGTGTTGGGGTTGAATGGAGAGTTTATATTTTCCCATCCAAGTAATTTCTCTCTCCATTTATGGTAAGTATGGGGGGGTTGCCGATATTGGGCTGAAATGTAATGGACTTCAAAAGTGGCCCAAGCTACCCCACAAGATAAGTCAACCATGAAGTGCCTCCTCCAAGAACGCAAGTTCTCCCAATGGCTCCTCCTATATGAAGGAAAGAGGTGTGATGTGACAATCATGGTGTGCCCATTATTCCTCTTGAAACATACAACATGAAAAATAGGTAGAATCATACTCCCAATGGGCATCTCCAACTCATATTCCATTCTCCAAACAAAGCCTCCCATGAACATAAAATTATACATGGAAGAAAAAACTAATAAAAATAAGTTGCCATGTGAGAACCGAAAAGTGGATCATAGTTCCTCACATGGAACCAATGCAGTGCATCACATGCCTGCCTCAAAACAAAGTACAACAAGTGCTTTCCCAGCCACTTGTTTGCTGCCACAGTCATCTCGTAAGATGGAATCACGAATATACAATTTGGTGCCAATGGTGCACACCAAGAATCACGTGGCTTCCCCCACAAACCATCAAATAAATAGCCAATCTTAATGCCACAAGTGGCTCTAAGTACATCATCATATAATATGAAATAAGGGACAATCCTTCTTGGTACAACATGTTGCTCATATAAAGAAAAGAAGTACAAAACATAAAGTAAAATTGTACATCCTCCATCATGTACTTGAGACCTTGAGCTGAAATGGCTCAACCAGAAATTTTTCCTCACCTCCAAAGAGTAGGGAAGTGGCTGTGACCTCCTCTCCATCACCATCTGGGCTATGCATCTCTCCATATGCTGAAATATGTCATGTTGGATGCCCTCCCAAGTGAACTCCTTTGCCAAAGAAATGTATGCATCATAATGCATGGAAAGGAAGTCCTCATGTGCTGCATGAAGTAGCTTCTCCTTGAGCTTAGAAGCTCTAGTCAAGAAGAATCTACCATAAGAATAGATGACCACATCATCCACCATATACTCATCATCTCTATCCAAGTCATCAAGAATCCTACATGCACCTAGATCCTTGGAGTACTCTACCAAGAGTTGAGATCTCCAATATGGATCAATCCTCCCAAGAAACAGCGCTGGTGATTTGGCATGTGAAGCTCTCCTCATGCTGTTCCCTGCTACTTAGACATCCCCTATGCCAAATTCTCCCTCCAAACTCTTCACCTCTCCAAAATCCAAGAGTGGTGAACCCAAAGACAAGATGTCTCTCATCAAATCTAGATCTGGTTTCCTCCCAGGTGGAATGCCTCCATGTAGTGAGACATCAAAATCTGAAGTGGACTATATATATGAGTGGGCTGAGTTGTCCCTCTCTTAATTGCATAGTTCAGTCCCCTCCTTATGTGGAGAATCCTCCTGAAATAGATAAGGGTGAATGCTTATCATCCCTTGATGTTGATCCTTCTCCACTTCTTCCATATATGAGAATGCCTCATCCTCAATGAGAGACCCTCGATCTTGGTCATCTCTTGAAGGAGGAGACTCCATGTCTTCACAAATAGAAGAGAGCTCTTCAAGAAGTGGGGATCTTTCCCTTGGAAAACTATCATGCATGTGTTTATTCCCTTTAAAAATATGGAGTGGAGTTGGTTTAATACGTCCCTCCAACTCATGTAAAGTGTTTGAGTTTTTTTTTTTAACAAATGATGGTTCACAATGTTTTCTATCAAATATTCTCACCAATTACTTAGTGAACCCAACATAAGTTTTTAAATTTGCATGAAAAAATGAAGTAGAATCATTAAACCACTAATCATGGGCCATACCTTTGAGGTGCAACGCTACTACTCTGATGGCCTCCTTCTCTAAAACTTGGTTGTTATAGGTCAATTTGGGCACCATTCCCAATGACCTGGTTAACTGGGCATCATATCCAGGACTAATGATCAAGGGTCTATCATTCTCTATCATTTCAGTTGCTACATGCCCTAAGACAAGAAACAAGACAAATCTAGCTCTCAATTGAAAATCCTCCAGCATTTCTCTACTCAAATTCTTCCTTCTCAAGCACTTAGATCTGTGCTCAATTTATAGATGAACTGTAGGTTGTTTTGCAATCAATAACTTTCCAAAAATAGGCAAGACATGTTTCCAATCATGTAGATGTCAAATGGACACTTGGATCTGAAGCTTGACACATGTGAACTCTTTCTAGAAGGCACTGACTAAGTGGAGATTCCGGAACAATGAGAATTTCACTCCCAATATGACCAACGCACCTGTGAATGTTGGGAAGTGCTTTGAAGAGCAGCCTTGCATGGGGCTACCTGCATATGAAATGCACCTAGGCCCCTTAGAGCCTGTGTTGGTGAGCTCTGATATGCTATATAATAAGCTTCAAACCATGGAAACCTTTGCCTGATGAAAGTCTTGCTTGATTTGTCTTGTTTCTTGTCTTAGGGCATGTAGCAACTGAAATGATAGGGAATGATAGACCCTTGATCATTGGTCTTGGATATGATGCCCAATTAACCAGGTCATTGGGAATGGTGCCCAAATTGACCTATAACAATTGCCCCCTAAAGCATGAGATCCAAATAATAAGAACATTTGATTGAGATGGTTTACACTATGATGAGTCTGGAAACGAAGCGGAGTGGTCACCTGCATCAATCTTACAATACATTACATCATGATATATCCTCTTTTGATTATAATTGCTAAGGGTAGGCATTCCCATGTTCATCACATAAAACAATCTAATAACATGTACATAATTCAGAAAGTTGTCTACATTGGAATGTTGCCCAAATGCAGACATGCCTACAGATATAGGCCCATGTTTGGATGAAAATATATCTGTAATGTCACCGTACAGATGATGTGTACAAAAATCCTGAAATCGCAGCCCAGATGGATGAAACTAGATCCATGGTCTTCTTATCTTGTTCACTCGATCATTCAGGTACAAGTCTAGCCATGCGAATATATGATTTGTCGTCGAACATGGAAAGACATCGTTTGATTACCAGCCAATGACGTGAGCTGTTAACAAACGTGAGAGAACCACCATTAATGTCAATGGCCCTCAAGGTACTGCAGTACATTTCATAAGGCGTGAATAGATGATTTTATGTCGAACGCCAAACAAAATATTTCGGTCAAAGGTCCGGAAGCGAGGATCTTGTCAATGTTGTAACAAGCCTCATGGTACTGGAATCTGATGTTTCTAAGTGAACTTCCTAGATTTTGATTTGTCGTCGACAGGAAGTCACCTTATTGCAAAACAAGAGTTACTGATTTCGGAGACAAGGGTATGACTTGATATAGCAATTTTCAGGGATGACGATCATGAAAATGAAGGTTTATGAGTATTGTAGATGGATGAGTTTTTAATCACTGAATGACTTCTCTTGAACATATCGGCGACACTGTGATGAGTTGGCGGCATTGACCCAAAACCGAAGTGAAGGTATGATGAACCATAGGTGTGAATGAACCGTTAAGATGATCACCCAACACAAACAGTCACGGACATGGAGTGAAAGAAGTGTCATGTTCAAGAGCGACTTGCTACCAAAAAGAAACTTCGCTTACTTTTCCGAAATTTTCCTCGGTCATTTGTCGACCAGTACCTCTTTATTTTTTAATAAGATTGAGGAGGATAACATTTTCTTGATCTATAATTCAACCCTTCGGGCGAATTATGTATCCATATTTAATAATTTAACGATTCTAGTGATGAATGAAACTCGATTATTGCCATGATCGACAAGCCCATCGCTATTTTATGTTTCAACGAGCTTAACGACAGTGATAGCCTAGTCCTTTTTCATATTTAGAGAGTCTGAAAAAAGAGGATGAAAGTGAACTCCATAAGTACTTTTTCGTAAATTTGTCACTAAGATCCAAAAAAGAGTAAAATAATATCTGAGAGAACCTCTTTGGTCATGTTTAACCAAGGTATTCCTTTTTCGTAAATAATCCATCTCAGTCTGGAAAAGGGTTAAACTTACACTGAGTAGATATTGATTCATTTACTTTAACAAGCTCGAAAAGAAAAAGTGCTTAGCAATATTTTCACATTATCGGAGTCTGAAAAGAGCTGAAAGAAGACTCCAGGGGTTCCTTTTTAATTGTTATCGAAGCTTGAAAAAGAGATAAAAGTGTGCTTCAAATCCTTTTTTGTTTTTAACAAAGCTCAAAAAATAAGGAGAAAAAGTATGCTTTGTGGTCAAGTCATTCTTTGAATAAATCTGCACAACTAATCTTTTCATCAATTGTATTTCCTGTTTAGAACGACATCAAATGGATTAAAAATACCCGTTTCATGATAGAAACATAATAAAACTATAGTCATAGTAATAAATTTAACTTGAAAACAATTAAATGACTATAAAAAGTAGTTTCACTATTCATTTTTACCATTCCATAGTTACCATTTGCATTTTGGAGCTATGAACCTGATTTTGCCCCCAAACTTCAGTCGTTGATTGCGGTTGTTTCTGTGGACAGATTTCGTCGTCGTTTGATCCAGGTTAGTGCCATGAACCTCCTCTTTCCTTCAGTATTCATTTCATTTCCATTATTTGCAAATTTTTAGGGTTTTGAGGCCCCTAGGGTAAATTATGCCAAAAATGAGGGCAACGCACCCCTGAATGTCGAAACCTACGTTTCATCGTAGGTACAGTGAATGGTACCTACATGTACAATGCACTGTCTCAACCCAGGGAGTGCGCTGGGCGCAGTTCAAGTTTTTGGTTTTCCTGTTGTGTCCAAAATTTTCCTAGTTTTTTGCAATGATTAGAATCTAATGGATCTTATGGTTGTATTTTAGGTTTCCATCAGATTATAATGGCGATTACATGGAGGGAAAGAGAACATGAAGAACAAGATATGATTGCCTTGAATGATCCAGGTACTGTAAGAGCCTTAAGAGATTGTGGACTACTTAAGTACTTCAAATTTTCAGGAATGAGGCAACAAATAGAACTCTTGGAGTTCTTAGTTCGAGCATGGGATCCGGCGATAGAGGAATTTCACATTAAGAACAAAGTGGTTCCCATAACAATTTAGGACATGTATTTTCTCACAGGTTTGTCAAGGAGAGGCTTTCCCATTTCTCTCACATGGTCTACCATTGGAGGAGAGACAGTGAGGGATTATGTTATGCAATATTTCTATCCAGGGTCAGAACCTAGCAAATATGGAAAAATAAACATCCAGGATGTGAGGGATTTGCCTTTGAGGACCATTGTTTTCACGATTGCTAAACTCGCTGGCACCGTTACACTACATGTAGCGAACCGATCATATATGCAGTATGCACTAGAGTGCTTAGAGCTAACAATATTCAACTGGTCTGAAGCTATTCTATCTCAGATAAAGGAACAACTGAATAAAGCAAAGGGAGGAAGGAAGAAAAAATTCAGTTATGGTTCAACCCTTATCTCCTTCACTTTGGAACAGATTCCACTGATGCAACCACAACATGTAACATTGGATATATCTAGTCCAAGAGATCCTCGAATGCAAAGATGGGTAGAACTCATGGGTCGGCATGTAGGCCAATCGACCGTTGTGTTCTCGATTACATTCTTTGCCTATTTCTAGCGACAGATCGTTGCCATCGATGAGTATGCATACACAGGTGTCAACTTCTGAGGAGATCCAAATCTAGTATTACCAGAAGGCGCTCAATGGGGTGCAATAGATAAGAATGATTTGACCATTTTTATTTATTTTTATAAGTTTTATACAATTTTTTTGTGTTTTTATTTCTTTCGAAGACTAAACTAAATGTTTGATGTAATTGAGATATTGGTCGTGTTCAACCAGTAGAGGAACTAGAGCATGAAGTAGATGTGCCAACAGAAAGGGCTGACGGGAGAGCAGTCCTTCAGGACCTTGATATGGCTGACACTCTTTTTGAGCTTCAGTAGCACATAGAGGGGTTGACCTTCGGGATTCTGGATTTCCGGATCGAAGAGCTTCCCATGCAACTGCAGCGACACACTATTGGGGTTCCTAACCGTTGGATGCGGTTGCTCTGTAGGATTTCTAGATCTATAGCATGTTACCATGAGCGCCACTAGTTTACTTGTGACATTTTGCATACATTTTGAGGTCAGATGACCAATGTGTCTTGGGCACAAATTTTGTAAAAAACCTATAACTATCTATCTATATGATTTTAGAGTTTTTCCTATGTTTAATGTGCAATCCTATTCAATGATGTGAATGTTTTCTTTACCTATGTCACAAATGTCTGTCTAAAACTTGATTAGCTAATGAATCAGTTAAATTTTTCAAATTTCTGGAAATATTTTGATATTGAATGAAATCAAAATGTCTCTCCAAAAGTCGAACTCTTAGGAACAATCTAAGAAGTGTTGGATTTCTAACAGTATAAATAGTAAGTTGTAATACCACAAGTTGTGAGTCTAACCTTATGATTATGTGATTAATACCAAATGAAATGGCATCAGAGAGAAGTTCGATCAACACGCTATACTCAGCAATATTTTTCATCGATGTACCGATACAAATCCCTTGAAAATTCACTAACACGTTGTTCGGAGTGAAAATTTCCCACGCTGCAAAGCATAGATTCTGCATACTACGACTAGCACCATCAGCATATCCAACAAATGGTTCCAAAGATTCATTCATCTGCAATGAAATGTAAAGCGGATTAATAACGTCAAGAAAACTCTAAAAAAAATTATATAGTGAATGCAAATCAACAACATATAAACAATATAATACAAAAAAATACTACGCTCATGATTAAGCATAGTAACGTTTCAAATAAAACCCATTTCTAGGTTGTGCCAATGAAATCCCATCATTATCAACTAACTCATAGGCACCCTTAGCAAGAACTCTTTTGACAATATAGGGGCCATGGCATAATGGTTTGAATTTCCGTGTACCTATAACATCAGCTTCTTGATCATAAAGAAGGACCAAGTCGCCCTCTGAGTAGATGCGAGGCTGGAAATTTTTGTCGTATTGCGCCTTTATACGTCTCTTATGCACTTTTTTGGCCAATTGGGCTTCAAAACACATTTCATCTAGATGGATGAGGTTAAGGAGACGCACTTATTCTTCTGAGGTGTCAGGTAACAATTCTATCGCGAGTTTTAACGATGATATTTCACATTGGATTGGTAAGATAGATTCCAGACCATACACTAACTGAAAAGGAGAAAATCCAACTGTGTTTCTTACCGAGGTTCGATACACCCACAAGGCGGAGTACAGGATCAAGTGCTAGTTCCTTTTATGGACTCCTATCATTCGTTGAAGCATTCTTTTAAGAATTTTGTTAATAGCCTCAACTTGTCCATTCGATTGTGGATAATAAGGAGTATAATTATCATGTGACAACCCTAACTTGGTAGTCAATTCAGACATCATATGGTTGTGAAAATGCTTCCCATGATCCGTAACTATAGCCTGTGGGACCCCAAACCGTGCAATAACATGGTTGAAGAAAAACAATGCAGATGTTTATCCTGTGTTGTTGAATGTAGGCATCACTTCAGCCCATTTGGTAAAATAGTTGACTGCGACAATAATATAACCATGCCCTCCAGACGAAGGAGGGTTACAGGTCATGAAGTCCATACCCCATTTTTTAAATGGTCCAGCAAATACAATAGGATGCATTGGCACTGGCGGTTTGCGGATTTTACGTTAAAAAATTTGGCATGCATGACAACTTCTGACTGCGAGGATGCAATCTCGAAAAATAGTAGGCCAAAAGTAACCGGCGCGGAGTATCTTCTACGTAGTAGCATATCCAGATAAATTTCCACCACAAGCCCCAGCATGGCAATTAACTAAAATTTTTTCGGCCTCCTCATGAGTGAGGCACCTCCTTAAAATGGTATCGACACCATGACGATAAAGTGTATCGCTGACGATCAGATAATGGTATCAAATATGTCGCTGATCAAAGCAAGAGGTATTAGGTCGAAAATTTTGGGTTTAGAGATAAATGATGAAATCTCCATACCAGGGATTAGATGATCCGATCAAAAACAGAGACTCGTCTGGAATAGATGGTTCCAACATAGTAGTAGTACTATCAAAGGGAAGGTCACAAAGAAGCTTAGCCAAAACTAAAGAATTCTTTGACTTGGATTTGATGAATTCCAAATCAAATTCCTATAAAATGACAATCCATTTTGAATATTTTCCCCCCAGCAATTGACATGATAAGATGTAAGTCATGGGGTTGCAATCTGAAACTATTGTTGTTTTTAGGAGCAGGATACAATGGCGAAATATTTGGATAGCTTGAACAGCTTCCAAGGCAAGCTTTTCCACGTACGAGTAATTAACTTCCGTATCATTGAGATTACGACTCAAGTAATAGATCAGATGTTCAATTCCATCTTCTACTTGGACCAAAACCATAGCGATAGTCATTTCAGCCGCAGAAATATATAGGAAATAATCATTTTGATAATTAGGAGGATACATTAATGACGCTCGGACAAGATGGTCCTTGACAGCATCAAAAGAAGCTTGCGCAACTTGATCCCAATGGAAGGGATCTCCCTTTTTCAATAGTCTAGTAAATCCCTTAGACATTTCGGCATAGTTTGGAATGAACCTTCTCAGGAAGTTATCCTTTCCTTGAATTTTCTGTATTTGAAGTAATTTTGATGGTGCAGGAAAATCAAGAATGTCCTGTACCTTCAATGGGTCTATTCGAATTCCTTCTTTTGAGACTACGAATCTGAGCAATCGACCAGAACCAACACAAAACACACATTTGTGTGGATTGAGGCGCATCTTGTAGTGTCGACAGCGTAAGAAAATGGCTCTCAAATGCATCGGGTGATCGGTCTGATTTCATGAATGCGCTAGTAAATCATCTATATATGGTTGAAAAATGTGCTTGATTTCATTGAAAGTATAATCCATTGCTCTCTGAAAAATTTCCCCAACGTTCTTTAAACCAAACGGAAGTTTCCTATATGCGAATGTGCCCCAGGGACAGATGAATGATGTCTTATGCTGGTCATCTGGGTAGATATTGATTTGATTGTAGCCGTAAAATCCATCCATGGACAAAAAAATTTTGCATTCAGCACAATCGTCAATAATTTGGTTGATAAAGGGAGTAGGATAGTTGTCTTTTGGATATGCCTGATTGACATCCCGATAATCGATGCACACTCTAATGGTTCCTTATTTTTTCATAACAGGAAAGATATTGGAAACCCACTCAGTTAGTGGAACAGGGTAAATAAAACCAACATGCAAAATTTTTTCAACTTTGCTTTGATGGTAGCGGTTTTCTTTGGATGAACAGGATGAAGCCATTGACGCACCGGTTTGACATCAGGATACATATTAATAGTGTGTTCAAATATACTAGTATCTATGCCTGGCATTTCCTTGTAAGACCAAGCAAATACGTCATGAAATTCACGAAAAAGAGAGTGATATGAATCAAATTCTGATGCAGAACAAGATACACTGATATGAATATTTTCTGCAATGCCAGGTTTGGTTGAAATATCGATATAAATCATTTCTTCGATATTAGATAAATTTCTCTCAAAGTCAATTGCATTAATTAGTAAAGAATTCGAAAAGAAAGTTTTGATGGATGGGTGATATAGTTCACTGAGAAGATTTTCTTCATAATCAAGAATATGGGAACGATGATGATAATCTTCCCATGGTTATCCTTCTGACATCATAGCTTCCAAAATATTTTCATCTATCAAAAATTTTGAGGAAAATGGATCAAATGGAGTACCAAAATCTAATGAACGATCAACCCAAACACTCGGCGACGCTGATTTCAGATTTTCCACCCAAGCCAAATAGATTGATTTCCATGCCAGCTCAATAGGGCTAGGTGATAAAACATCATCCAATGTAGAAATATCAGAATCACCCGTACTCTCCCTTAAGCTAGATAGAGTGGAAGAGATCATGTAGCAAGTCTTTATGCTTGCAATTTCTACCAACGTCGTAGGCGGCAGTATTGCAAAGGTTCCCATAAAAGTGGAACCCTTTAAGAGTCCTACACCAATGTTCTGAATTTCTAGTTGGGGTAAGTGAACAAACAGAATGCTTCCAGTTACTTGCGAAGCGGAGGCAAAAAAGGATAATTGATTAATGACTGTGACTGTACCTTTATGTGGAAAGGAAATCATTCTAAAGTATGTAGAAACAATGGTAGTCATTGCATATACCCATGGTCTTCCAAGTAAAATATTATAGCCAAGGGGTCTATCAACAACCTCGACATCAATACTTATTTTTTTTCCCCCTAATTCAACTTGCAGGTTATTGATAATACCACAGGGTTTATATGTTCTTCCATCAAAAGCCTTCAACATTGTTTATGATTGCAATAATCATGGCAAGCCAAGTGACTTCCAACAGTTTAAAGACATAATGCACGTAGATGCTCCCTCATCAATAATAGTGTGATGAACAAGGTGATTGAGAAAATTTACTTGTATAGAGAATGCCAATTCTGCTGGTAATTGCGGCACATAGCCCATATGATTAAAGATGAAAAGATTAGAATCAGTCGGATCAATTCCACCAATGGCTGACAATAAAGCCTGCTTCTGGGAGGGACAATTTTGTAATACCTCAAGAGAATACATAGTTGAAATGGATTGAGCCAAATCTTCAACTATATTATAATTTTGTGCAACTCTTGCTCGAGGATTATATGTCGATTTATGAATTACTCCCTTTGGTGGTTTAATTGTCAATTCAGGAATAACAATAGGTGGTACTGATTCATTAGATGGATTCGTTGTTGAGGTAGTAGGTTGATAAGTGGCCGGACTACCATAGTCTTTATTCCATGTCAACACCAAAATATCTTGTGAAGGTTTTGTGGCGGATAACATTAACACTTGGGAACTAGGAGTTGGATCTGGAGCAACCAAATTTGTGTCCGGATTTGGAAATGGGTCTGTCAAAACAGCTGATGCATGAGAAGTCTTGATGATCTTTGAGACTTCAGCATGGTGAGGGAAATCCCTAACAACGTGTTCCTCGTTACAGATTATGCATGGATAATGAGGTTTCCGTAGTCCATACGGTTGATCAGATGATCTTTCCTGTTGGTTAGAAGTTTGATTTTTCTTTGATTTCCCCTTTTTCTTACCTCCTAGTTGCTTGTCACTTTTTCCTTTATCAAATGACATGGCATTAATTTCGAAAGTAGGAGAAATATCAGATGCAGTAGTGTGGTGTGTGTTTGCAGTGCCTATCAAGCCATCTCTGGCATGAGAGTCCTTTATTTGAGGAGGAACATTGAAATTAGATCGTGGTGCATTAGGGAATTTTTCATAGAGCGTGCCAGACTGAGTGTAAATCAAGTCTAAATATTGGGCACGAGCAATAAATTTCTCTTCCATGACGACGCCACCTTTAGCCACATCCTCAGTTATAGATGGTAATAGGGACTTAATGAACCATTTAGCAAGGAGCTAATCAAGAACAAATGTCTTAACCATTCGTCGACAGCGACGCCACTCATGAATATGATCAGAAATGTGAGTAGCATTAGTCTGTTTGAAATTCATCAAGAGTTTCGTTCTAGTTTCGTATTTGATTGGTAATTGGAAATGGGTCAAAAAGATAGTAGCTAAAGCAGTGAAATTGTTGAAAGAAGCTCTAAGTAACTCTATGTACCATTTATCAGCTGGACCTGTGAGCATACGTTGGAAAAGACGTAGTCGAACAGAATCATCATTCAAGAAATTTGATGAACACCATAAATGATAAGTCATGACATGAGTCAACGGATCTTCTCCAGGGTTTCCATTGAATTTAGGAATTTTGTAGGGTAATTTATGAGGTATCACTGGCCACCAAGGAGCATAATTGATAGGATCATTGGTTAACTAGTTTAAATTTGGTAATTCCAAGGTTGAAACAAAAGGAAACTATCTATTGAGGTCAGGTTGAGCATAGCCAGGGTAAGATGGAATTGCTTGGGCAATAGGTATTTGAGCACCAGCATATGGAATTTGTTGTTGGTAACCCAGATAGGGGTTATTTTTCATAGCAAACGCTTTAGAATTTTGTTGACCAAAACCTGGATATGATACCTGTTGAAATGAAGTTTGAGGCATTTGCGCTTGTGGCTACCAAGGGATTTGTCCACCAATGTTATAACCCAAATTAGTGTAAGTTGGATTTAGTTGATATGTATAACCAAGTTGCGTTTGTGACATCCCATAAAATGTTACACCAACTTATGAATAAATGATCCCTGATACAGGTTGTTTTAAATTAACCAAAGGATTTTGAGTTTGTGGACCCAATATTTGATGATATTGAGTCGAAGAACCTGCCTGATAAGGTTGATGTACAATATTTTGATTCTATAATAGGAGTATAGATGTATTAAAAAGTGGTAATGAAGTGGGTGTAACAGGTTGAACCGGTTGATACGAGTGTACAACCGTTTGTGGTTGGATAGGCAGAGTGGGCCGCCATTGACAAACATTCATGTCAACATTATTTTGACCAAAAAGTGACTCAGTACTGTCATATTGGGTGACCAAAGGTTGTCCCCCATCATAAGGAGGTAATAAGATGGAAAATAATTTTCTCCAAATGCTGGGAGTCCAATTGATATGGTACTTAAAGGAATTGACCCAAAAGGACCGACTTGATATTGCCCTGATGATGTATGTAATGAATCAATTTGTTCAATACTAACGATAGGACTACCAGTTAAAACACCAGATGATGACATTAGTAAATACCATGGTCTTGAAGATGTACCAGAAAAATTGCCAGATAATAATTTGTAACCTATTGGGACCGAAGGGCCACCGTGCAAATATGACTCTAGTGAAGTTGTGAACATCGACAGAGTAGCGAGGGTAGGAGCTGATGTAATTGGAACAGTGGACCCAACCGAAGATATTGGTTCAGACATGGTTGTGTGACCAAATTTATACCCTTGAAAATCGATAGGAGATTGAATGGCAATAGGATCAACAAAAGCAAATGGAAACGATTGAGGAAAAGACTGGTACAGGTAAAGGTCCCCCCCAAAATGGGTTGGAGTTAAAGGTGTATCGTCTTATGGGATTTCTTCAATCGCAATTAAACCAGGAGGAAGAACTTCACCGTCAGGCACAAAATATATTTCAAACAGTTGAATGTGTGATATAGGAGTTTCAATGGCTACAAAAATTTGTGGGGTCACCAAGGTAGGAACAACTTTCGGTTGTTCGACTTTAGGATTCAGATTTTTTGGCAAAGAAGAGACAGGATATGGATCAATTTGTGATTGAACAACGTCGAGTCCAGGAGGTATGGTCTCAGCGATTGAATGGATAGTGCCCACGGGTAGCTATGAAGACTTCGTTTCGACAAAAATAAACGAACCAAGATGTGTGGAAACAATTTGAGCTAGCTCTAGTTTAAAAGATGATGTTTCACCAAAGGTATGAATTGTACTTGATTTTGCAGATCATGATCACCTTCGCCTACCAAAAGTAACTTCCGGTGGTAAAGGTGGTTTTAAAGCTAATCTATGAAACGACGAGGGATAAGATTTTGTTCTTCCATGATTACTGATTTATTTTAACCAAAAAAAAAAAAAAAAAAAGAGGGTAATGCTAGGAAAAAGGGTTTACCAAGAAACTGTGAACTGCAGAATACCTCCTGGCGAACCAAGAAATACGAGCAGGTAATCCCCCGAATGTTGTGTTCGGTGTATCACAATTTCAAGGCGGCTAACTCGGTTCACTATGGATGGATAGCACCTAAAATTTTTCCTCCCAAATATACCCGAAGGTATGTGGAGGCCCAAGTTCGTATTAGCACTGTCTGATGTGAAACCGCACAATGAGAGCACCCCTTTGTCATACTGTAACACCGCTCGATATACCCGAAAGTACATGGAGAGCTACGATATACTTACGTACATGGAGTGAGGTATCACACTCGAAATTTATCGCAGACAAGTTAACGACAGTTGCTATGTTTTACGACGCCAGAACATGTCTCTAGCCTAGACCTTATAAATGTTATCGTTATGGTTCCAATGCGTTGTTAAGTAAATTGAGATTTATTTTATGTTGATCTTGCTTAACAATTTGCCTTTCAGGTTCACCACGATGATGTATATGAAATTCCTAAAATGCAACCTAAGAATGATAATAAAAAAATTCACTTTTAGCTTTTTCAATGAAGAACCTAGCTACTAAGCGAAAAGAGAAAATAGTTCGTGAGAAAAAAAATCAATGAATCACAAACTAAATGCAGATTTCCTAATGTTCATTTTGCAAAACACACACAATCCTACATGCAAAATGCAAGTTTTTCTTTTCAGTTTCCTTAATTTTATGAATGCAGAAAAGAAACTCCATGACCAAAAAGTGACTGAGTACTGTCATATTGGGTGACCAAAGGCTTCCCCCCAACATAAGGAGGATAATAAGACAAAATAATTTTCTCCAAATGCTGGGAGTCCAGTTGATATGGTACTTAAATTAATTGACCCAAAAGGACCGAAATGTTGATAGATGGATTGTCTTGATTATATTTCTTCACTAGTCAATTGAACATCAAACTTTTCAGAACACAGTAGCAAACAAAACTGAAGGAAGTTGCAAAGTCAAATTCAAAGGAATTTGGTCACTTTCAGGATTCAACGCAGTCTCCAAGGGGAGACAGTGCTCTGCAACACAGACTAGGAAGGGAGACAGTGCTCTGCAAAGCACTGTGTCTAGTCTAAGGGTGCGTTGGGTGCAGTAAACAAATAAAAATGTTACTGGATATATTTGCTTGATGGATTGTCATTTTGTAGGAATTTGATCTGGAATTCATCAAATCCAAGTCAAGGAAGTCTTTAGTTTTGGCTTAGCTTCTCTGTGACCTTCCCTCTGATAGTACTGCTACTACGTTGGAACCATCTATTCTAGACAAGTCTTTGTTTCTGATCAGATCATCTGATCCCTGGTATGGAGATTTCATCATTTATCTCCAAACCCAAAATTTTTGACCTAATACTTCTTGCTCTGATTAGCGACGTATTCGATACCAAGAAAAAGATTATATGGTCGTCAATGATACACTGTTTGAAGCTTATTACATAGCATATGAGAGCTCACCAACGCAGGCTCTAAGGGGCCTAAGTGCATTGCATATGCAGGTAGCCCCATGTAACGCTGCTCTGCAAAGCACTTCCTGATATTCACAGGTGCTTTGGTCATATTGGGAGCGAAATTCTCATTGTTCTGGAATCTCCACTTGGCCAGTGCCTTCTAGAAGAGTTCACATGTGTCAAGCTTCAAATCCAAGTGTCCATTTGACATCTACGTGATTGGAAATGTTTCTTGCCTATTTTTGGAAAGGTATTGGTTGCAAAACAACCTACAATTCATCTATAAATTGAGCACAGATCTAAGTGCTTGAGAAGAAGAATTTGAGTAGAGAAATGTTGGAGGATTTTCAATTGAGAGCAAGATTTGTGAAGTTGCTACTGGAGAGATTTATACTGTGATAAGGCTTGGGAACGTCGCTAGAAGGTCACTTCAAATTAGTCACTAGGTTGTAACCTCTCCTTCTATCATCAATAAAGAGTACTGCTTATTTTTCCCTATATGTTGGCTTTGATTTTCCATATTGTAAGATCCTGGTTGATGTATATGGTGTTGGTGTCCTGTGTTTTGATAGTTTGGCAAATCAAAAGACAAGGCAACATCAGAACCAATCTTTAGAGTTATAGGATCTAGTCCTCCTGTTCTCAGAGAAGGATCTCTCAAATGTTTTTTTGCAAAGTTTTATCTTGTGTGCTTAGAGTATTGGTTTTAGACTAGTTATTAAGTGCAGGTGTTTGATTGTTTGTTTGGTTGAATTGATACAACAAAATATGAAAGGTCTAGGAAAGGTAGTTAGAAAGAGGAAGTAGTAGCTTCATTGGGAAATGGAGTCAAAAAGAGGTCATGACAAACTTATCAATGGATATGGGATATCAAAGGGCAAATCTAACTTAGCCGCAGGATCCTTTGGTTTTGAAACGAGATGGACATCAATGATTTGGAAAGAGAAGTTTAATTCTCAACAAAGGGAATTTGAAAACATAACTTGAACAATAAAGATGAATTTGATAGACAGGGCTAGCCATGAATTCTACAAACCACACTTTAAGCAAATAATGACTTCAAAACAACTTTTAAAATGAAATCTAAGATTCAGGGAACACCCTATTTCCTCAAAGATTTTATTTCAAATGACTTAGAAAACATAAAAGATTCACTAATAATTGCAGTCATAGAAGAGGGAACACCTAACACATCTATGATTACAACTATAAAGACCTTTAAGCCAACTATTTAAGCAAGGACAAAGGGCAAGATCATGACAGACCTCCTTGGCTCACTATAAACAGAAATACTTCAAAGGGAGACTTCAATAACAGCGTTTAAGTGGCAGCAGACAAGTAGGGAGAACCATAAATCATGTTGAAACCAACTTATTCGAACTATCATAGAAATAAACAAGCATGAGGACTAAAGAGAGAGATCAAAGACTCTAAAATACCTCAGCAGAAGAAAACATGAAACAGTGAAGGATGAACAGGTCTAAGGTGCTTCCAAGAGTCATTTCTTAGCCTAAAACTTTCAACCTACTGTAGTAAGAAATTACGGAACAAAATGAAAACAGGAGAAAACATTAAACAGTTCAGAATACTTCACCAACAGCCAAGCTCATGGATCCAATGATAGAGCCTTCTCAAAAACAAGCATGCAACAACATCATCAGGGCTTCCAAGACTTCAATTTCTTCTTCAACTTCAACAGACTATGTATTTATTTCAGAGAGTTTCAGTATTGCAACTAGTAATCAAATATCCAACCAACCAACAATTTCTCATCTTCTACAGAAGTATTTATAGAAGAATGAGGAGGTGATATCTGATAAAAGATCTCCGAGGGAAATTAATACAGACTAATGACTTCTCAGCCTTTGAAGGGCTCGATGAAGAAGCATACAAATATTCTCACTGTATTAATTGATTTACATTTAAGATTAAGCTCGGTGGGAGCTTTTATTGACTTTTAGGCTCTGTTTCAGGGTGTAATAACTCTGCTGATATTTTTTGCATTAAGTTCCCTTAGCAGAAGTAAATCTTTGGCTGTGCTGAGACAAATATCTTCGTTTGATCAATAACTTCAGCCTCTGTTTTGAATGCTTTGAGGCACAGGTGGCTTTGTCGTAGCTAAGAGGAATCAATTTTCATCTGATGTGGCAGTGGAGGTCTTTCTGTCTGATAAACACTTCCGATTTTCTTTAACTGTGTTCTAAATTGGAGGATTAGGCTTTTGATAATAAATCTTAGCCATAATCCCCAAACTGTCTTCAATATTCTGTTCTACTGTATTTTATCTTCAACATTGATACTCTTTTTAATTATTTTATTGTCTGTGTCTTGTTGATGTGTAGTGCTGCGCAGGGCTCACAAGGCCTCAATGCCCATGAAGCATCGACGAGATGTGGAGTTTGAACCCTGCGAATGGTTTCCTTTGATGAATCAAAGGTGCGGGAATCGTCATTCCCGGCCTTCGGCCTTTCTTTAACATGATGGATAAACCATTAAACACATGAAAAATAAAAAACTAATTTAAAAAATCTTGCGTTATTGGGTTTTATTGCTTCAGAGGGTGTGGGGAGATGTGTGGGCGTTGGATGGCATCATCCAATGATGTAGATCTGTTCGCAGAGATTAGAAAAAAGAGCAGAGGGATAAAATATGTCAGAACCGTTGATCACGCAGAGATCAACGGTGGGGATTACACGTTAAAATCCTCTTGGTAGAAGGCGGTGGGCGATGAAACCATGAAGGAAATATCTGGGACCGTCCGATCTGGACACGTGGATGGTCTAGATCCAATCAGAGGATCGCAATCGGTGGGGGGAAAACAAATGTTAAAAACGCACCCGATGAAAAGATCCGATGCGATCAAATGTAGACTGTCGATCTGCAGTTCAGATCGATGGTGGGAGATGCATCAGGAGATCGCAATCGGCAGTTTTGAATAATACTTTTTAAACGAGCCAATAGAAAAACTCTGATGCGATGATTTTGGGACCATCAATCTGTAGATCAGATGGACAGTGGAGGATGGATCGGGGACCACTGATCGGAGGTGGCATGAAATGGAAATGTGCCTAACAAAAATTTGCGATGCAATATTGCACTGGCCGTTTGATCGGCCCAATGATCAACGGCGGAGAATGCTTCATAACTTGTATCAGCGGAAACCCTTTATACCTTATGAAAACCAAAAACTTGATATAAACAAAGGTTTTATGCATCAGGGTGGGTTTATATATACGAAATGGATAGGCGCCCAACTACGCGGCCTTGGTCTATATGGAATGCAACAGGCCCGGGACTTATATCTGAGGGCCAATCGCAATTGGAGGTCGGGCCTTGTCTTTTCGATCTAACCATTATTAAAATCCTCCGATGTGATTGAGTGCTCAGATGGCTCAGCGCCTGGTTCTAGCACCAGGGCATATAATGGGGAAATGGTTTGGATTTAGCCCAAAGGGGCTTAAACCCATAGTCAAAATACTTGTTTTTTATGATATTTTCAAGATGTTTAGATGGATTTGGGGGTTTCGGCAGAGTTTAAAAGGGAGTTTTAAACTCTTTAAAGAGGATTTTATTGAAAGGTGAACAGGGGAAAATGAAAAATAGAGGAATTTATGGGAGTGAAAGGGGTAAAAAATGAAGGTTAGTTTTGTGGTGGAAGGACGTAAAAATGGCCTTTGTTGCAGTATTTTGTCTTTGAAATCAACAGAATTTCTAAGTTTTGAAATGGGAACAGAAATGAAGATTTTGACAAAGGAGATGATGTCTTCAAGAGTATTCAAGAGATAACACTTTTTAGCAATAAAATTTTTTCCTTGAAGGCTCCAAAAAATGTTTTAGCCACCATTTGATATGAAAATTTTTATAGGTGGCTAACAGTGGCTCCACTTGGGGATGGTGCCTTCTTGAAGGCATCAAGAAATTCAAACCTGCATTCTCTGGGAGGTTGATCAGTGCCTCATCCATTAAGTTGTCTTTCCTTGATTGAATGATCTTCTTTTGCTCTGGAAATGCTAACAGCCATGGAAAACAATGGATCTTTCATCAACAAGCTTTCTACCTACCCAATCCTATTGATCTAAAATTTTTTCTTCCTTAGAGTGCACTTGGATTGGAAAACTCTCTTACAACATTTTATTCTTATGAAAAACAAAAACTAATCTAAGTCTAATCTTATTCCTCCATGAACTCATATTAAGCAGTTGAGTTCATAAGCTTCTCTACTTAACTATTGTCTGTCACGATTAGATTTTTTGACATACTTTTATTCTCTAAATTCAAAGACAGAAATTTAAAAGCAAATAAGTCAGGATTGAACAGTCTAACTTGTTGTTGATCTATGGCATACCAACAAGCTGCACATAGACTAAAATTGGCAGAAAATTTAAAACAAAATGTGAAGGCTTAAGATCTAAAAGTTTAAGAACATCCTTCTCTTTTTCTTCAGCTCTGATTTTATTTCTGTTTGAGTTGTTCTTTCCTTGTTCTCTAGTTCAGATTTTGAGCTGATTAGAACTAGTTTTTCTCTTTTTAAGACTCAGAATTAAAATAGATGGGATTCATTCTTCCTTCGTACATTTAGGTTCAGATTTTGAGCATGTTTGAACCTTTATTTTCTAGCCTAATCTATCTACTAATAAGCCAAGATTAAGTTGTTTGGCAAATCGAATTCACTAATCCTATCAGCAGTAAATTTAAAACTAATTAGTCAAGATTAGGTTGTTTGACTAACTAGAATGTGTCTTTCAAGAGTGGCATTTAAGCTTGCACACTTTTAGATTTGTTTCTCTTTTTTGGTATGGTGCTATACCTTTCTTATTTTTGCAATCCTGCCCTCTTTTCTTTCTTTCATTGTTTTTGTATTTTGTATTTTTTATTTTTCTTCAAAGCAGAAAACAACAACTAACTAAATGCTCAAGGCTGAGATTTATTGACATTGCTATCTAACCTAATCTAACTTTGAAAATCTCTGCTGCTTTATATGGTACAATAATGCCAATGTAGCCAGTTGAGTAGTGACAAAAAGGATTTGAGAAACTGGATACTAGTCAGAGGTAACCACTGCACATATTGAATCTTAATCTTTAAAAACAAGGTTGTCACTGGAGGTGACAACATTTTATGTCTTTGGCTCTTGCAAAGGATCCATGCATGAGAATTTGAGCCAATTGGGGCTTCCATATATTCTGCCACAGGATCAATGAACACATGATGTAAGCTTTCTTCTTTTAGGCCTTCCAAGACTGGTAGGCTATCTGCATTCTTGACAGCTTGGTTCACTGCATCTTTAATGTGGCTCTCAAAAGCACTATCATCCTCTTCCTGCACATCAAGAGGTAGTGAAATTTCTTCTTTATTAGGGGGAGGGAGATTTTCCAAAAATTTTCTGGGGTCTCTGAATTGGTATGATTGTTCTTGTGAATTCAATATTTCAATCTCAGTTTCATACCTTTCAACTACCAATTCTAGAAAAACTTTCTTAAGCTCAGGATTACTGAATTTTGAGCTGAGAAGGATAACCTTTGGAAGGTCCTTACATTTAATTTTTACCAGTATACTTGATATTCCACAACGATACTCTGCTATGGGACTTGGTTGCATTTTTGTAAATTGTTTAGAGTCTTTTACTAGTGGAGTCATTAGGTATTTTGGGATTGTGGAGTCGCCAAGTGGAAGATTTTTAAATTTTTTTTCCACCAACAACATGATTGGGTTTGCTCAATGCATTCCCAAGGGAGTTTACAAGGACTAGTGAAGTAATAGGCCTACTGGAGGCTAGTGGAGTCGCCAGGTGGAAACTATTTAACTTCTATGAAGGTAAAAATTGGATGGTTCCGCCACCATGTTTATTATGAAGCCAAACTGAAATGTTTTTGGGTTTTTCTGAGTTATTTCGGTATTATAGGTTATGAGAGTGTCCTAAATTTGATTTGACACTTAGCTAAGGTGTTTAAGCATACAGAGTTCACTCTTATGGCTTGGTAACTGGTTCCTTCAAGGTTTGATAAGGTCTTACGGGAATCCTAAGGATTACTTAGTTTGTCACTGATTCAATTAAGTCCTATCATGATTACCATTTTTATTAGGTAGTGCTTGAAGAAGGCTACTTATGTTATACTTGACAGGGAGTGTTTTGTTTTTAAAGGTTTTACCAAGGGTCCCACTGTGATCACCATTATGTTGGTGTGAGCGGTGGGATACGTCCAATAGGTGTTCTTTATCAAGTTAAGGGCCTAAAGAGTTTTAAGAAGTATTTTCAAACCACTATATTCTTAGTAGGTCCCACCGTGATCGCTATTATGTTGGTGTCCCGTGTTTTGATAGTTTGGAAAATCAAAAGACAAGGCAACATCAGAACCAATCTTTAGAGTTACAGGATCTAGTCCTCCTGTTCTCATAGAGGGATCTCTCAAATGTTTGTTTGTAAAGGTTTATCTTGTGTGCTTAGAGTATTGGTTTTAGAATAGTTATTAAGTGCAAGTGTTTGTTTGTTTGTTTGGTTGAATTGATACAGTAGAATATGAAAGATCTAGGAAAGGTAGGTAGAAAGAGGAAGTAGTAGCTTCATTGGGAAATGGAGTCAAAAAGAGGTCATGACAAACTTGTCAATGGATATGGGATATCAAAGGGAAAATCTAACTTGGCCGCAGGATCCTTTGGTTTTGAAATGAGATGGACATCAATGATTTGGAAAGAGAATTTTAATTCTCAACAAAGGGAATTTGAAAACATAACTTGAACAATAAAGAGGAATTTTATAGACAGGGCTGGCCATGAATTCTACAAACCAAACTTTAAGAAAATAATGAATTTAAAACAACTTTTAAAATGAAATCTAAGATTCGGGGAACACCCTATTTCCTCAAAGATTTTATTTCAATGACTTAGAAAACATAAAAGATTCACTAATAATTGCAGTCATAGAAGAGGGAAAACCTAACACATCTATGATTACAACTATAAAGACCTTTGAGATAACTGTTTAAGCAAGGACAAAGGGCAAGATCAGAACAAACCTCCTTGGCTCACTATAAACAAAAATACTTAAGGGAGACTTCAATAACAGCCTTTAAGTGGCAGCAGACAAGCAAGGAGAACCATAAATCATGCTGAAACCAACTTATTCGAACTATTATAGAAATAAACAAGCATGAGGACTAAAGAGAGAGATTAAAGACTCTAAAATACATCAGGAGAAGAAAGCATGAAACAGCGAAGGATGAACAGGTCTAAGGTGCTTCTAGGAGTCATTTCTTAGCCTAAAAATTTCAACCTACTGTAGTAAGAAATTATGGAACAAAATGAAAATGGGAGAAAACATTAAACAGTTCAAAATACATCACCAACAGCCAAGTTCATGGATCCAATGATAGAGCCTTCTCAAAAACAAGCATGCAACAACATCATCAGGGCTTCCAAGACTTCAATTTCTTCTTCAACTTCAACAGACTATGTATTTATTTTAGAGAGTTTCAATATTACAACTAGTAATCAAATAGCTAACCAACCAACAATTTCTCATCTTCTACAGAAGTATTTATAGAAGAATGAGGAGGTGAGATCTGATGAAAGATCTCCCAGGGAAATTAATACAGACTAATGACTTCTCGGCCTTTGAGGGGCTCGATGAAGAAGCGTACAAATATTCTCACTGTATTAATTGATTTACATTTAATATTAAGCTAGGTGGGAGCTTTTATTTACTTTTAGGCTCTATTTTAGGGTGTAATAACTCTGCTAATATTTTTTGCATTAAGTTCCCTTATCATAATTAAATCTTTGGCTACGCTGAGACAAATATCTTCGTTTGATCAATAACTTTGGCCTCTGTTTTGAATGCTTTGAGGCACAGGTGGCTTTGTGGTAGCTGAGAGGAATCAATTTGCCTCTGATGTGGAGGTGGAGGTCTTTCTTTCTAATAAACACTTACGATTTTCTTTAACTGTGTTCTAATTTGGAGGATTAGGCTTTTGATAATCAATCTTATCCATAATCCCAAAACTATCTTCAATCTTATGTTCTTCTTTATTCTGTCTTCGACACTGATACTCTTTTTAATTATTTTATTGTCTGTGTCTTGTTGATGTGCAGTGTTGCGCATGGGCTCACAAGGAATAAATGCCCATGAACCATCAACGAGACATGGAGTTTGAACCCTGCAAATGGTTTCCTTTGATGAATCAAATGCGTGGGAATCGCCATTCCCGGCCTTCGGCCTTTCTTTAACATGATGGATAAACCATTAAACACCTGCAAAATACAAAACTAATTTAAAAAATCCTGCGTTATTGGGTTTTACTACTTCAGAGGGTGTGGGGAGATGCATGGCCGTTGGATGGCATCATCCAATGGTGTAGATCTGTTTGCGGAGGTTAGAAAGAAGAGCAGAGGGAGAAAATATGTTAGAACCGTTGATCGCATAAAGATCAACGATGGGGATTACGTGTTAAAATCCTCTTGGTAGAAGGCAGTGGGCGATGAAACCATGAGGGAAAGATCTGGGACCGTCCAATCTAGACACGTGAATGATCCAGATCCAATAGGAGGATCGCAATCGGTGGGGGAAAAACAAATGTTAAAAATGCACCTGATGAAAAGATACGATGCGATCAAATGTAGACCGTCGATCTGCAGATCAGATCGATGGTGGGAGATGCATCAAAAGATCGCAATCGAAAGTTTTGAATAAAAAATTTTAAATGAGCCAACAGAAAAACTCTGATGCGATGATTTTGGGGCCATCGATCTGCAGATCAGATCGATGGTGGAGGATGGATTGGGGACCGCTGATCGAAGGTGGCATGAAATGGAAATGCGCCTAACAAAAATTTGTGATGCGATATTGCACGGGCCATTTGATCGGCCCAATGATCAATGGCGAGGATTGCTTCATAACTTGTATCGGCGGCAACCCTTTATACTTTATGAAAACTAAAAAATTGATATAAACAAAGGTTTTATGCGTCGGGGTGGGTTTATATATATGAAATGGATAGGCGCCCGACTGCGTGGCCTTGGTCTATATGGAATGTAACAGGCTCGGGGCTTATATATGAGGGCCAATCACAATCAGATGTCGGGCCTTGTCTTTTCGATCTAACCATTATTAAAATCCTCCGATGTGATTGAGAACTTAGATGGCTCAGCGCCTGGTTCTAGCACCAGGGCATATAATGGGGAAATGGTTTGGATTTAGCCCAAAGGGGCTTAAACCCGTAGTCAAAATACTTGTTTTTTATGATATTTTCAAGATGTTTAGATGGATTTGGGGGTTTCAGTAGAGTTTAAAAAGGAGTTTTAAACTCTATAAAGAGGATTTTATTGAAAGGAAAACAGGGGAAAATGAAAAATAGAGGAATTTATGGGAGTGAAAGGGGTAAAAAATGAAGGCTAGTTTTGTGGTGGAAGGAGGGGAAAATGGCCTTTGCAGCAGTATTTTGTCTTTGAAATCAACAGAATTTCTGAGTTTTGAAATGGGAACAGCAATGAATATTTGGACAGAGGAGATGATGTCTTCAAGAGTATTCAAGAGATAACACTTTTTAGCAATAAAATTTGTTCCTTGAAGGCTCCAAAAAATATTTTAGCCACCATTTGATATGACAAATTTTATAGGTGGCTAACATATGGTTTATGATTTACTGATTTAGCTAACTAGCTTGAATAGATATCTATATTATTGGATCTTCTGTTGTTTTAGTGTTCTTTCTTGCAGAAAGCATTCAGCTCACAAACCGCTTGAATTTGAAGCTGCAATAGAAGTGACAGAAGGATCCATTTGGAAGTGACTGAACAAGTAAGCCTCCAATCCTCTCTGTATATCTGTTCTGAGTTAGGAGAAATAGTCGTATATTCTTTCACCTATTGTTCTAGACTAGCACTTGTCTAGGGAAGCGTGATTTATCCATAATTCACAATTCTGGCCCAACATTGGTGTAGATGGAAATAGGAATCCAGCTCTTCTACCCAAGCTTTCGTTGTGCACTCTGTTGATCCATCAAAGTGAGATAGGAAGATTCTACCTCTCTTGCTTCCTTTGTGGCTACTGGATCTTGCCTCCTTGATTTTGCAAAACCCTTTGAATTCCAAGTGCTCCTTGAATCTCCATGATTGAGATTCATACTCCTGGAGATAGTCACTCAAGGTCTCCTCCTTTGGTGCATCTTCTTCCTCCATCCTTCTTGTAGTAAATGTGGGCAATATATTGCTTTGTGAATCTGCATGTGTGGCTGAATGCTCACAACCATCATGTGAATAGCTAGGGCTTGCTTCAAACCCTCTTAGAAATATTCTACACTCCTCCCCTTTCATCTGCTTGAGATCTTCTTTGATATTCTTCATAGCTTGGAAAAGAAGCAGGGAGATCCTTTCTTCCTTCATTCCTCCAAATAATGGAATCATGCTTTCGTTTATCCTACACAAATTCTCCTTTCTATGAGAAGCTTCTACTCCTAATGGCATAATGTCTTGGATGCACAGGCTGCACCAATATTATGCTTTGATACCACAGTAATATCCCAAAATAGGGAATTTCTACAACAATAAGAACACCTTAAGATGTTCCAAAGCTGGAGATCCAGCAATACTTGAACACAATAGTGTAAGCTATGTCAATTTACTTATTAAATGTGTATTAAACACATTTCCATTAGATTAGGATCATATCAGCAAAACTATATCTCCATATGTTATCTCCAAGTGGGGAAAAGCAGTGATCTGGACCATAAAACTCTATTTCCTGAAAATAATTCTATAACTATGAGAAATGGGACTTGGATCCCTTATTTCATGCAATATAAATCTCACATATAGAATGGGAGCAAAAACAAATCACTCTGGCCAAGTTAAATAGATCTCTCGGTTCTTATATGGCTTAGAAACACTGAAAACCCATGACTTAACCCATACAGAAAACTTTAAAGAAAGAAAAACGTGATTATAAGAGGGTTTCTATAGAAATATGTTATAGAAAATAGATCTAGATTTTATTTAGCCAAAGCACAGAGAAAAACAGAGATCTAGCCTCTTTTATACAATGTAAAGATAACCCGGCAAGGGTTTCTTGGAAGCTTAAGCACAAAAGGAGTAGATCTGAATATTCAGCTGCAAAATAACGTAGTCTCCTACAAAATTACATCAATATAGCTGAATAAAGTACAATAGGGATGAGAATCCCTTTTCCTAGCTTTTTGGGAGAAGGGTTGGCCCTTTCCCTAGGAAACTAGCCCAAAATCAAGGTATTAAACCTTGCTATAGCAGCTATTTGAAAAATGGCGCAGTTCCTACAAGGGACTACGCTGTAGAAGTGTAGAGCTGCTTTGGCCAAGTGCCAAGATGTGAAAATATTCCCGGGAGTCCTTCTTGTTGATTTTCCAATGGATAGACAAGCTCTCCATTGAAAAACAAGCCCAAGATTGACTCAAAGAGGTCCTCCTTTGCTGCACCCTGTAACACAACCCAGCTCTAAACAAAAATTGCGCTATAGCTGAAGGAGGTAGCTTGGCCAAAATTTCAGAATGAGGAAATGGAGCCCAAATAACCTCTCCTTCCCTGAGGATGAGGTAGGGATTCCCAACCAAAAACACCCTTGTGCTAAACAGCACTGCAACCCTGCTAAACAACAAGAGGAAGAAAAGTTTCAACAGACCAAGGCAAATAATAATCCAAACATGAATAACAATAGTTTCCCTCCTCTCCATATATAGCAAGTGCACCTCTCCACAATGGGTCCCATCCATATGTGCCACCAATCTCATGCAATTTGTCCTCCATTAAGACAGCGCAATCCATCAAGGAGATACAATGTATCTAGACAGTGCATGTGGACTTGGTCAAATATGACTGAATCAATATGATCCAATCATGTTCACACCTATAGGTGCTTAATCCAGCTGCTTATTCTTCCTCTTTTCACATGAGGAATGTTATTCTTCCTTCTAAAGAGGTTAATGGGCCTCCCTACCCATTTTATTCATCTACCTAGAGATGATGCTAACTATAATGTTCCTTTTAGCTTGAGGCTAAAATTTGGGAAAATTACAATGAAGTGGGGTGATAGGGTTTTTAGGAATGAAAGTGGGTCTTTCGGTAGGGGAAAAGATAAGAATTAGAAGGTTAGGTTCAAACATAAGTTCTCAAGGCAGAAGAGTAATTTAGAGAAGGAAAAATAAGATATAGTGAAAAAGGTTTCATCAAGATAATGAAGGCAATGAGATTTCTGAAGATAGCTGATAGTCAAGAAATTCTATCTTCAGCAGTTTGTAGAAAATCCATAGTCACCTAGTGAAATTGTGGAATACAGGAGGATAAAAGTGGCTCCAACTAGGGATGGCAGCTCCTTTAGGAGGTGTCAAGAACCCCATAATTCAAATCTCTGGGAATTGTAGATCAGTTACTTGTGTGTACTTGGCAGATTTCATTCTTCAATTGCTAATTTTCTATAATCCTTTGTAACTATGGCCTTTAAAACCTCAAAACATGCTTGCTGCAACTCAATTCTACCTACCCAACATACTTTTCCTGGCATTTTTTCTTCACTTGGGTGCATTTATACTGACAAACCCTTAACATAATTTTTCTCTTGGAAGCAAATTCTATCTATTCCTACCCTTATATCATCCAAAGGCCGAGGTTAAACTGATGAGCATTTTTATTCTCTACCTAATCTACTTATCTGTCAAGATTAAACAGTTTGACAAATTTTCATTCTATATTCTATCAACAGGAAATTTAAAGCATGACCAAATCAAGATTAAGCAGTTTGATTGTCATGAATTATGGCATTTTGGACAAGCTGCACACATAATTTATTCTTGCAAAAATTAAAACTAAAAACTGAGGGCTATAACCTGGAATTTTTCATTCATCCCTCTCTTTTCTCTTTGGTTCAGATTTGAACTTTGGAACCAATATCTTTTCTAATCTACTGATAAGCCAAGTTTAAATAGTTTGGCAAATCTTTCATTTATAGCTTATGAGAAAAAATTAAAATATGTTCAAACATGATTATGCTATATGATTTGAACAAAACTTCCTTTTCAAAAAGTAGTGGCATTTGGACTTGCACACTTTCAGAAATATTCTTCTTTTGGTATGGGGCTTTACCTTTTCTTTTATCTGCCCTCTTTTCTTCTTTTCTTTCTTTTTAAGTTTATTTTTCTGATCATTTTATTCAAGAAATGTTATGTATAATGAATAAATATTTAAACTGAGATTTTCAACTGAAATAATTCTTGAGCATCCTGCCATTGACAAGACCTCGAATCAATTATTTTCCATCCAGTTCTTGTAGGAAGAATGCATTGTTACCTCTTGCAGAATGGGTGATATATGGGCTTTTCCATAGATTGTCAAATTTTCCATGCTTCCCTTTGTCCTCTCTTCTTGAATTCCACTTCATCACTTTCTCTCCAATGCCGAAATCATTTGCCTTAGTCCTCTTATCAAAAATATTCTTGATGTTTTTCTGCACTTGTTGTATTCTATTGTATACTTCTTCTCTGGTTTGTAGCAGCTGGATAGTCTGGTTTATTCTTCTTTGCATATCATTTTCTTCAGACTATACCTCTTGGATGAGTTTCATTATTGGCACCCCCAAGCTTGTTGGGAAAACTACATCTGCTCCATACACTAGCTGATAGGGAGACATACCAATTGATTTTTTATTTTTTAATCTATCTGCCCATAGTTCATGTACTGGTTTATTGTGCCATGATTTTTTTTTTCTTATAGCAACTTCTTAATGATGTTCACCAAACTTTTGTTTGAGGATTCAGCCAACCCATTACCTTGAGGGTAATAAGTTGTTGAATTTCCTAATGTAATATGGTATTTGTGGAAAAATTTCACCATTTTCCTGGATCTAAAGGTAGCAGCATTGTCAGTAATGATCTTTCTAGGACAACCAAATCTAGACAAAATGTGGTTTTCAAGGAATTTGATAATTACTGAGTCTGTGGAAGTTCTAGAAGGGATGGCCTCTATAATTTTTGTAAAATATTTAGTTGCAGTGAGAATCCATTTGTGCTGGGAAAAGGAGGTAGGGTGGATTTCTCCAATGAAATCAAGTCCCCATTGTTGAAAAGGAGATTCAACAGAGATTGGATGCAAAGGTAATGGCAGAAGTTTTCTTTTGACTTCAAAGATTTGGCATTTATGGCATCAAATTACCATTTTATGTATGTCTTGAAAGAGGTGGGCCAATAGTAGCCATCTCTAAGGATTTTATTGGAAATGGTTTTCCAATAGAGTTGGCCTCCACATTCTCCTTCATGAAACTCATGCTTGATCTTATCTACATCATCCTCAAGCAACCATTTAATCAATAAACGACTAGCATTTTTCCAATATAAAACTTTATCTAAAATGCAGAAATTTACAGCTTTTAACTTTAAGAATCTAGCCTTTGTTTTGGACAAACCAAGAGGAACATTCAGATTAATAAGCACATATAATATATCAGCATACCAAGATGAATTCAGAAATGATTCTTCAATAGGTGGATTTTCCAGCTCTTCTTGTTCATCTAATGCATTAATCATATTTATGTTTAGTGCTTGAAAGTTTGTTTCAGCCATGAGTTTAGCCAGTCCTTGTCCTTTGATTAGTTTAGTGGGCCTAACTTCCAGATCATATTCTAATATAATAGCAATCCACTTACCTCTTTTTCCTTCAGGAACTTGTGTGAGTATGTCCTTTACCATTGTGTGCAGCATAAATGAAATGATCTGTGAGTGGAGAATGTACACTCTGAAATATTTCAATGCCTTGATGAAGGCAAAAGCTTGTTTTTCCATTATGTTGTATTTCAAAGGTGCATCTCCTAGTGCCTTGCTGAAAAATTCTATGGGCTGCTCTTGTCCTTTCATATTTTTCTGCAGTAGGACAGTAGCAACTGTATGTTCCGATGTAAAAGAAAAGATGAATAAATCTTAGGTAAAATCAGGGATGATTAGAACTGGTGTTTGGGTAAGAGTTTATTTTAAGAGATCAAAGGATTCCTTTGCTTCTAAGGTCCATTTGACTCCTATTTCTCTTTTCAACATATTAGTAATGTTTATTAGGATCCCCACAAGGTTTGGTACTAACCTTAATAAATTTATCTTTCCACTGAAATATTTTTGTTCTTTGATGTTTCTTGGATGACTAATTTGCAATATTCCTTCAATCCTTTTTAGGCCAATATTGATCCCTTCTTCGGATATGATATGGCCTAAAATTTTTCCTTCTTGTAGGGCAAAATTTTTTTTCTTTGAATTCAAACACAAACCGTACTTTCTACATTTTTCAAAGACACTTCTTAAGTGAGCTAGGTTTTCTTCATTAGTTTTTGAGTAGACTGTTATGTCATCAAGATATATCACAATGAAGTAACCTATTTCTTCTGAGAAAGCAATATCCATGTCTCTTTGAAAGGTGGCACCAACATTCATTAACCCAAAATGCATTTTCACATACATGAAGGTCCCCGAGGGTGTAGTGAAATTTGTCTTGTGTTGATCATCTGGGTGTACCAGCACCTGATTATAACCTAAAAAGCCATCAAGCAAAGATATTATTTTGGAGCCTACTAACCTTTGTAAGATGTGATCCATTTTTGGTAAAAGGTAGTTTTCTTTTAGGGAGGCTTGTTTAAATTTATAAAGTTTATGCATAGCCTAATTTCTCTCATTTTCTTCCTCACTGATACAAGGTTTGATACCCATTATGAGTATCTCAGAGGGACTATTATTCCAGCATCATATATTTTCTTGATTTCTTTCTCAACCAGTGGTAGTTGCACAAGGTTTATTCTACACAATTTTTGTTTAAAGGGCTTTTGGTTTTCTTTGAGAGGGATCTTATGCTGGATTATCTCAGTATCATATGACTTTAAGTATCCATAGCACCAAGCAAAAAAATTACTAAATTCTTTAAAAATCTCAATGCACTTTTGTTTTATATGAGCCGGTAGTGTTTTGGACAGTTTTATCATTTTGGGTTCTTGTTCATTGCCTATATTGCATTCTTCTACTTCAGCTTCGGTGGGTTCCATCTTTGGCTTCCTAGAAACATCAATAAAGTAAAAAATTTCCTCCAGAGGAACCAGACCCTTTAGAAAATTATCATCTTTGGACTGTAGCACTTCGAAGTCTTCTATTTCTTTATTGGTACACAGCTCTGTCTCATGCGGGTGTTCTTTATCTAACAGATGTATATCATCATTATCAGGAGGTTCTTCTTTGTAAATTTGTTCCTTGGCATAGCAGTATTTTTCATCATCTGAGTCTAAATTTGGCATTTAAAACTAATTTCTAGACTACATGAAATCTTCTATCTATTTATCACCTTCAAAAACTTGCCAATATTTTATGTTATCTGGGATTGCTGGTCTATATTTGACATGTACTGTAGATTGCTTGTTCTGATAAGGTTTCTGACAAGTACTAGCTGCAAATTCTAAACCATTGTCAACGATGTTTTGATTTCTTGGGACAAAGGTAAGATCATATTCTTGGAAGGTTCTTGAAAGTTCAATGGCATCATCCCTATATGCTCTTAGTCTAGGATGTTTGGCTGTGTATTCTCCCTTAATCTGCCTAATAACTAGCTCTAAATCCCCATGAACATAAATCCTCTTGGCTCCTAATTTCTTGAGTAGTTGTAGCCCTAGGAGGAGTGCCTCATATTCTGCTATGTTATTTGTACATTGAAATTTTAGCTTATATTATTGGCCTTTTGCATGATGGTTTTCCATGTTGTGCACCCATACCCCTGCTCCTGAACCATTTTTTCCACAAGAACCATCGAAGCTCATACTCCAAAGAGGTTCGATTTCATATTTATCATTGGGTTGGTCATTGTGGCTGCCACTATGTTGTCTGTTATGTTGTTCTGTATGGTCTGCACTATGTTGGTTATTTTCTATTCAGGCCAATTGTTTTGACTGCCTCTCCTCTTTTTCCCTTTCTTGTTCAGTTGATTGATCATTTTCTGTCACTTTTTCATTAAAGTTTTCATCATTGTAAAGGATAAATGAGTCAAGATCTGTGTGAATAGTACAGAGGGGAGTTACCTGGCTTTTCCTGACTGCTAACCATGTATTTCATGTGAGTTTCCCTATACAGTCTTCTTGGTTGACTAAATACAGGTATGGTAGCATAGGTCATGTCCATTTGGAGGTTACCTTGGAGTTTAGCTCCCCATGAGTGTGAAAGTAGCATGCCATATTAAGGAGGAATATCAGCCACTACAATATCCATTACTAGGCTTTTGGCTAGTATTTGTGCTAGATTGACACATATATCTTTGATTAGGCCTAGACATTTAACTCTACTGGAATCAAAAGAGTATAAATCTTTGTATGGTCTAGTTATCTCAAGGCCTAATATTTATATTACTCCCTTTGGCATAAGGTTGTGTTAAGCTCCTGAGTATAACATGGAATTGTGGCAAACTTTATCATGGATGTTTAAACTGACATAAAATGGAGGAACACCTCCCTCTTGAAATTTACCTTCTACTTCTGGTCCAAACAAAAGCTCAGGCTTGTCATCATTGAAATTTACAAAATCAACATTTTATCCTATGTTTAAAGCTTTAAAAAATTGGGATCTATATACATCTTAGGTGACTAATTCAGTAAGAGGTATGGATATTTTGATCTTGGCAATTTCATTCTCAATACTGAAAGGTGTATATGTTTTTGAAGAGTTCAAATCAGCCTTTTCAGACACTGTTTTCACAGCAATTTCAGCTTGCTGGTTTTTATTAGGGAACTTAGTTAAAACAGTTTTGTTAAGAGCACTAGCTGCATTGCTAGTGCTTCTTTGCCCGCCACTGTGTTTGCCACTAGGTTGGTTGTTTTTGTTTTTGTTTTTATCAACACTTTTGACCACTGTGTCAGGATTTTTTGCTGCCTTTTTGGGAATATTTTCAAGGATCTCCTTATCAAAAATTTCAGAGTTCTTTCTTTTGGGAGTGTCTTGGGTTTTATTACTTTTGAGGTCATACTATCTATGTACTTCCCTAATGGAATTTTCAAAGCCTTTTTTATAGTATTCAAATCCTACGATTTCCTCCTCAAATTGAGTTGGGGAAAACATGCCTTGTTCTTCCTCAGTGAGAAAAACAGTATCCTCATTATTTACTCCCATTAGATTGATATGGTTTTCCTTTGTTTCTTCAATCACTCCCTCATCATCATCAGCATAGTTTTCTTGGAAAGGAGGTCTGATTTGTTGATCAAGACCTCTCTATCTTATTTGAGGAGGATTTCTCCTAAAGTTTTGGTTTTGGTTCTAATTTTGATTTATGTTTTGAGGATCTGTTTGGTTTTCTCTAGGGTAAGCTCTCTCATTCATTGCTATTCTCTCCATCATCCTTTCCATGGTCCTAACTAGGTTATCATTCTTAGTATCATATGATGAAGAACCATCTTCTTCCCTATATGTGACTCTTTTTTCATTTTTCATTCTAGCTCTTTTGGCAATCAAATTTGCCTCTACACTTACTACACCCCTTTGCATATCTTCCAATGTAAGAGGGTCTCTCTCTCTTAGTTGGTAAGCCATCTCGGGGTCAAACCCATCTGAAAATTTCATTAGAGCTAGACCTTGTGGAGGTTTCATGTGGACAGGGAGGGCATTATATACACTATTGAATCTGGTGCAGTATTCTTGGACACCCTCTCCAACATTTCTTTTAATGTTTTCATATTCTGATAATATTTGGAGAGAGTTCTTCTTGACTTCCCATTTGTTTAAGAATAGTTTATGAAAAGCAAGGAGGTCATTTATACTATTAGGGGTTAGGCCTTTAAACCATTTTCTTGCCTCTCCCCCAAGCTTTGAGCAAACATTCTGATTTTAACAGTTTCGTCATCTATTTCTTGTTTGTAAAAGTACTCATTCATCCTATCCACATGTTGTTGAGAATTAGTATAGCTGCTTGCATCATATAAGGGAATTTTGGACTGGATGTCCTGTGGTAGAACAACTAAAGGCAATGGTAGAACTAGTGGAGCATACCATGTTGCCATGATCTGTGGTTGGGGAAACAAAGGAGGGTTAAAAAGAGGAGGGTTTACAAAAGGAAGTGGAGGGTTAAATGGAGAAAGTTGAATAGTGGGGGATGAGGTTAGGAAAACAAGATTCTGTTGTAAGGTGGATGGGTCTAAAACTATTTGGGTTATCCAACTCTAAGATCTATTCCTAGACAAGCTTTGTTTTATGGGTGAGTCAGAGAGGATATTCTACAAGTCTTTAAGGTTTACAGGTAGGGAACTTGATTTGTGGATACGTCTGCTAACAGTTGAATTTTTAGATCTAGGAGACTTCCTAAGGATGCTTTCAGGATTTTCAACTATAGCGGGAGGATTTGGGTCAAGATGGGATCTGGTACATATTCTTCTAGAAGCCAGAATTTGGACCCAAAATTCGAAGAGGTTAAGAGTTTATAACAGTTTTGAAAAATAAACCAATCTGTAAAAGAAATACTTAATCCACAAACTATTCTTGGCTGGCTTTTGTTTGAGCTTTGATGATAAAGTAATTTTCCCAGTGGAGACTATGGAAAACCAGTGGAGTCAGCAGGCCTACTGAAAACCAGTGGAGTCACCAGGTAAAGGATTTTTAATTATTTTTAGGTTGGCTATTGTCCACCATCAACAGCAAGGCACCATTCTTGGCTAACACTTTATTCATCTAAGTTTGAATGAGGTTTTCTGAGTTCTTGAAGCAATATTTGTTTAATAGCTCAGTTCCCCGGTACGGTTGCCAGTATTTTAGCTCCTCGTGATTTGCAAGATTGGCAAGAACAACTCTGTAGGGAACCACATCAAACCACTTTGGAGTCCAAGAACATAGCATTCTCAAACTCAAAGAGGGCTCTCTCTATGTATGTGATTGTATATGATATATCTTTGTGCTTTTTTTTCTTCTGATTTTAGGCTAGTTGTGAAGTTCTTAAGACTGTTTGTTTGTTTGATTGGTTGATAGATCTATTGATGATGTGATTAAGTGATGGAGTGTTTCAGCTGAATAGATAGACTATGAGAAGCATTAATCCATTGGGCTATGGAGCCATAAAAGGATTTAATTGTTCACCAACTCTACAAGGGACTTCATAGGGAAAGCTAACTATATCAAGTGGATCTCTTAGATTAGATGGAATATGAAATGACAGTAAGTTGTGAAATCAGTGAAACTAAAGGGCAATTAAGAATCCTTGAACTCCACTTCGATAGGAAAAGCCTTTTGGGTAACTGTTTGAGACAAACCAAAGGACAGGGCAAACCATAGACTTTTTTGGCTAGACTTTAATAAGAAAAAATTTAAGACAAAAATCCAACAATCCTAGAATTACTTTCAGATAAATAAAACATTCAAGATAACAATGATTGTAACTAAAGAGCAAGATAGACGTGTCTTCTTTAATCAAAAACTCCAAAAGAACCTTCAAAGCAACAGTTTAAGACAAACCAAAGGACAGGGCTAACCATAGACTTCTTTGGTTGTACTCTACTAAATTTAATTTAATGAAAAGGCCCTAAAAATAATGTTTCAAGCAAGACCAAAGGACAGGGCATACCATAGACTTCTTTGGGATTACTCTACTGAATCATTTTCAAGACAAGCTAGGTGGAATCAGAGAGAAATTAAGAATTTTCCAAACAGAACTTGTAGAAGAAAACATTAATATAAAGAAATCAGATAGAATCAGGGTGCCAAGATAGCATATCCTAATCTAAAATTTATGTTCTTTTATCAGAGAAATAATAGACAATATGAAAAACAGAAGGAAAACATTGACAAAGAAGGATAACTTCAGCATTAACATAGCTCAAGAATCTTGTGAACGTGCTTATATTACTGATGTTCAAAATAGTTACATTACTCTAGTACAATGATCTTTGCAATTCAGAGTTTTCTCCAATCCATCCTTGCAGCTTAATCCAGTAATCAGACATCCAACTAGCTAACCAATCAACCAACCAACCAACCAACACTAAATATGAAGAATACATGCAATATTTATCTGCAAAATGAGGAGATGGTCCTAAGCTAGGGTTTCGTATTTTTATTTATTACAGATTTAATGTGTTTTTGACCTTTGAGACCATGTAAGGCCCAAGGCAAAAATATCTGAGACTGACTCACTGTAATAATAACTTCTAACTTAACTATTTGAGCTAACTTTAGGAAATGTTTGACTTTAATGCTTTTTCATTTAACTTTTTCAATAACTTCTGAGTAGCTGAGAAATATCTATGATTATTGTAATAATTGTGATTGCCTTTATTTGAGTAAAAACTCCTATAGGTGGAAATTTGTTTGATGAGGAAGTAGATGATGTTTTACTTAGGCATTTGAATTTGTCTATTGTGCTAATATGCTTTTAAATTTATCTTTTGAACTCTGTTTAGGCCTTTAAACTTGGATTTATCCTTTTAACTCTTCTAATATGCTTTATCACTGCCTCTCTGACTTTTAAACTTTGATTAATCCTTTTTTATCCTTTGTATTCATCTTTGTCTTTTAATTCGGCCTTGATCTCCCTGTGTTTGTGCCTTTAACTTTGATTAAACCCCTTTCTAATCCTTTTATTAACCTTCATTGTCACAGTCTTTTGACTATTTTCTTCCTTTCTCTGTATCTCAGTTTGCAATTTGCTGCATAGTGGGGCATTTTACTGTTGTTGGAGTGCTTAAATAACCATCAAGGGTCATGATCCATTGATTACTGTGCTCGATATTATGCCTTTGATCCTTCTAATGAAACAAGATCCTTTGGATCGTCCCCCAAAATACTTATTTAAACAATTTCGGACCCTATGAATGCAATTCTCACATTCTCACCTCGGCTACCTACACATTTGAAAAAAAATAATTAGTTAAAACCTGTGTTTGTGGCTTTTCTGCATTTGTTTGGGCATTTCGGGATTTTGGAGTGCTATAGAGGTGTTAATGGCAGATAAAGGTTTCATTACAAAGCCACAAGGATTTGGAGTGTTTGAACATAGTTGAAGGTATTGGGTTTTGGCAGGAGGGATAAGGGTGGTTTGTGCATGTGAGAGAGGTGGTAAGTTGGTTTGGGCGAACGGATGTGATTCTATTGAGCAAGCGACATGCGACGGAGGGTACAAGCGGTAAAACTGCCCATTTCACGAGGTTTGGAGTGGTTAACCACCGTGCGGAGAATGGTGTGATACGCAATGGGGGTCATTGGATCAATATGACAAAGATCGACGGTGGTCGAGGGATTTGGAGTGGTGGGCAAGTCAGAAAGAGTGGGGCCCGAAAGGCTACATGGCAGAAATTTATTGCAAGACGGGTTTTGATAAAGAGCGGGGCCCAGGGGTTAATGAAATAAGTGAAGGTGCTTATTTATAAGAAGAGGGGGAAGGGTTATATGATAATATGGTCTTTTAGGATAAATCAAGGGGGCTAAAAATATATAAGGGGCAGGGTTTTAACATATAAAAGGGGTTGGGTTAAAAAACACAAAGGGTTGGGTTTTAATTTATTAAAACAAATTTTTAATATTAAAGAAGGGTCCCGAATGATATATTTCTATTTAAAACAATGTAAAAAGGGATTCTTACATTGTTTTAGTGTGAATAAGGGAATTTGGCGAAGGTGAAGGGGGGTGATAGGGTTTTTAGGAATGAAAGTGGGTCCTTGGGTAGGGGACAAGGTAAGAATGAGAAGGTTAGGTTCAAACATAAGTTCTCAAGGCAGAAGGGTAACTTAGAGAAGGAAAAATGAGATATAGTGAAAAAGGTTTCATGAAGATAATGAAGGCAGTAAGATTTCTGAAGATCGCTGATAGTCAAGAAATGTTATCTTCAGCAATTTGTAGAAAATCCATAGTCACCTAGTGAAACTGTAGAATACAGGAGGATAACAGTATTCTAAGCTTAGGAAATGTAGTTTCTTTCATATTGAGGTGCATTACTTGGGACATTTTGTCTCCAAGGAGGGAATATCAGTGGACCCAGAAAAGTTAAGATCCACCATGGAATGGGAAACTCCTAAAAATGTAGATGAGGTGATATCTTTCATGGTATTGGAAGAATATTACAGGAGGATCATTAGGAAATTCTCAGAGATTTCTAACCTGATTACATCATTGTAGAGGAAATGTAAGAATTTTTAGTTGATAGAGGAGTGTGAGGCTAGTTTTGAGCAGCTTAAGGAGTTGTTAACACATGCTCCAGTGTTAAATATTGCAAATCTGGACAAAGAGCTTATAGTGTGTAAAGATGCTTGCAAGAGAGGTCTTGGTGGAGTCCTTATGCAAGAGGTATAGGTAGTATGATATGAGTCATAGAAACTGAATGAACATGAGAAAAAATATCTAATGCATGATCTTGAGCTAGCAGCGATCATCCATGCATTGAAGATGTGGAGGCACTATCTTCTTGGCAGGAGGTTTGTACTCATGAGCGATAATAGTGGGTTGAGGTACTTGTTTGACCAACGAAATATGATTTCTAAGCAGGCTAGATGGTTGGCTACAATCAACAATTTTAATTTTGATATCAAGTGAATCAATATTAAAAAGAACAGTGTCGCAAATGCTCTCAATAGATGGATACAGGTAAATTACATTGTAGTTATAAGCTCCTATGGGATAGATTTACAAGATAGGATCTTCTAGGAAGGTCAACAAGATGTCAGATATATTGATCTTAAGCATAGATTGCAACGGAGTATAGGTGCAGGTACGGGTACAGGTGTAGGTGCAGAGGATGTTGACTATTGTCTTATGGAAAATGGATTCGTCAAGTTTAGAGATAAGGTATATGTGTCAGAAAATAGTGAGCTCAAGAAGGTGATCTTGATGGAGTTTCATTAAAACCATATTCAGGTCACCCAGGCTATCAGAAGACATTGACTGCAATGAAAATATTCTATTATTGATCGAATCTGAGGAGGGATATAGTGAATTTTGTGGCTATATGTTTGTACTGTCAGTAGGTAAAGACAGAATGTAGGCATCCAAGTGGTCTACTATAACCTATTGCGATTTTGGAATGAAAATGGGAGGCCATTTCCATGGATTTTATCATAGCTTTGTCGAGGCCAATGAGACTGCATGATTCTATCATGGTGGTTGTGGAAAGGTTGACCAAGGTTGCACACTTCATTCAACCTATTCAGATAGTGATGTATCATAGGTTGAAAGCATAAACATAGTCAGATTACATGGTGTTACAAAGAATATCATGTCAAACACGAATGAAAATTTCACTTCCAATTTTTGGAAGGAATTATTTGTAAGATTGGGCATAGAGTTGGCCTTCAACACAACTTATCATCCACAGACAGATGGACAAACTGAAATGGTCAATAGGATCTTGGAGGACATGTGAGGTTGTATGTGATGCATCAGTAGTGGAAATGGGAAGAGTATCTACCATTGGTTGAGTTTGCATATAAAATTCGGTATCAAGAGTCATAGGGTATGAGTCCCTTCGAGGCACTGTATGGGCGGAGTTGTAACACACCCATCAATTGTAGTGATCCAATTGACATGGTGTTGATGGGTTGGACACGTTATCAGACATGGAACAGGAGATCCATGTTATAAAGAAGAACCTAAAGGAATCACAACACATACATAAGAGTTATGCAAACTAGCACAAGGTATTTAAGTAGTTTCGGGTTGGGGAGCATGTTTATTTGCACATCAAGCCCAAGAAGAGATCCTTCGGGATGAGATCATGTGCCAAGTCGGAACCACGGTATTGTGTGCCTTTTGATATCCTTGAGAGGATTGGATCAGTGGCCTATCAACTTGCACTACCTCCAATAGTGAAATTCCATGATGTGTTTCATGTTTCATTACTTAAAAGGTATATAAATGATTTTGATCATGTTATTGATTGGTATATATTGTAGGTGGAGAAAGAAGGATAAATTCAGTGGGAACCTCAATGCATATTGCAGCAGAAGTAGCTCATGCTTAGGAATAGAGCCATCGAGTAAGTTAAAGTGTAGTGAAAGCACTCTGGGCCCAATGAACCTGCATGGGAGATGTAAGATGAGATGCGGGACATTTATCATTCATTATTTGCCAGTTGAGGAAAAGCAGTTTTGGTTTGGTGTTGGTATTTGTTTTTCATATGTTTTGATGATGTTTTGGTATATGTACTTATGTATATGGATGTATGTACTATCACGAGCTAAGTTATAAAGCTCCAATAAGCGGTATGGATGTTATATGGTCATGTTATTGTCGTTTTACTTATGATCAAGTCATTCATTGTAAATACTACAACGAGCTAAGATATAAAGCTCCATGAGAAGTATGTTTGTTTTTCAGTGGTTTGTTGAGGTGTAGGTGTGGTTTAAAACCAAGGGCGGTGTTCCCCAAGGGGGAGGGTTCTGTAACAGACCCGAGAAATATTTCATTTAATAAAAAGTTAATATAGGTAAAAATGAGACCATAGTTCAACAAACACTTATTCCAAGTTGAATGTTGGGAAAAATATCCTAGTGGGAATAATTGGATATGCGATTATGGTTAAGGAAAATGGAAAAGGCAAAGGAAAAGGAATTAAAGATGAAAAAAGTATTTTTGGCACATTTATTTATGAAAACAAAGGAAAATATGTGAAAAGGAAGGTAAAATCTCACAGGTTGCATGTTAGGAGGAAAATGAAGGAAAATAATGGAAAATGAAGAAAATATAGGCCTCATCAATAAAAAGGCTTATGAGGATAAGTTCATGGCTTTTCATTTGTTCAATTTTGGAGCTATCTCACTCTTGAATACTTAGATTTTTCTTGGAGAAATTCAGCATTGTGCCAAGGAGGAGGAAGAAAGAAAAAGAAGGATAAGAGAGGAAAGGAAAAAAAATATCACGCAAGGAAATGCAGGATCTAGTAGCTTAAAAAGGAATAGTTGGAAGTGACATATTGCATCTGTGATTTCCTAGCTAGTTTGGACATGTATGGCTTATGCATGTTAATATTTGGTTATGTTGTTGTCAGTGGCATGGTTTTGTCGAGTTATGACAGCTATTTTTAGCCTTACCTTTCCTTTTCTAGATGCCATGGTGTGTTGGGATTTTGATGTCGATTTTGAGCTATGGGTTTTCTAGATGGATTCAAAATCCGGGGTGGAGGTGGTCGCAAGGCTTATTCCCAAAGGCCTATGAATCCCTTGAATGGTTTTGGCAAGATACACGATAAATCCTAAGGGAGGTGTCTCTGTTTAGGGCCTAGTGATTCAAGATTATATTGTCGTAAATCCAGAGAGATAGGGAGATGGAAAATTTCTCAAGGATAGTGATGGATTCTGGATGGAATTTCCCTGTTATGCTCGGTTTTGTGATCAGAGAACTTTTTTGGTGTGATCACAGTATGGTGAGGATGGAGGTGTTTTAACCTTGGATTCCATTAGTTGTGTTTTAGATGCGTTTATTCATAATATCCCACATTCATTCTTGGAATATGGCATAGGGGTGACTGGATGAAGAGAGATTTGTCTCATCCATGTTTATGGTCAAGTGGAATGTGGAAGTCCCAAACACGGTCGGTATTTTCCTATGTTTAATGGAAGCTAAGTTCTCTTGCTTTTGTACCTACTAATGTGTGGATTTAATGGTTTTTATCTCACTGTTATTTCCATGATTTATGTTGGTTATACACATGTTTAAATGACTGGTTCATGTCATGGTTATTTCATGTATTTACTTGTAATTTTTAAAATAATGGATACAAGACCCAATTGATGCCATATATAGTTAAGGAAGAAGGTGGTGATCCTTATTGTAATGTTTCAAAAGTGCTTTCAGCCATTTATGCTTTGTCTTGTATCCTAGACCTGTAGATTACATTCATGACAAGTGTTTGACAGAATGTTTGTCCCAGTAGGGGATGGTCAGGCTTGGTCCTGCAGTCAATTTTTGGTTTATTAGTGTTTTCACTATGTATTTAATGATTCTTGAAAGTTACAGGGAGTTATGCATTGTGTCTGGGATTCTAGGCTTAAAAAGTGGCTTAAATCCCACGAACGTAGGCACAGCTATGGGAAATTTAGTCCCTCGACGCTAGCATGGAGGCTCATGCGTGCATCCAGAGCCTCCCATATGCACAAATGCAGACATGTGCATGCGTCGAGGGGTTTTTCTCTATGAATTCTTAGTGGGACCTAGGGACTGTTGAGATTCAACAAGATGATGATCCTAGTGAAAATTAAGCACCTACACTAGGTGGGGCCTGCAGGCTATTTTTAGGTGATATGTCTATTTTTATAATTTTGAGAAAATTTTATTTATAGCGGAATATATTTATAGATGGTTGAGAAAAATCTATGGATGGATGGGCATCTATTTTGGAATTCCTGTGCGAAGATGGTTCATCGATCGTATGTCTAAAAATAGAATGCATGTCGATTATTGTTAGCCCTTAAAAATAATTAGACAATAACTAATAATCTATTCTCTTGAAGCACTTGATTTCAGTTAACTGATGTGGAAAACCAGTTAACTAAAGGAATTCAATTTCAAAGGTTGGTTGGTGGCACATGCTAGTGGATTTCATTGTAACTAGTGATACAAAGTTGTAAGAGAGTTGGATGTGTAGTTATGTGAGTTCTAAAGTAGTTTAACTCAGTTAAGTGAGTTAAACTCAGTTGTGATAGTTTTAACTAAAGATAGACTAGTGAGAGATCATTGAATTAAATATTAAATTAATTCACATGGAGTGATCTCACATGCAACTGAATATTTACTATCGTTAACTACATGCATGTCAGATCTAGTGGAGACCCAGTTGAGAGATAGGTGAAAGGGACAGTTTGACTATCAGTTGTGACTATAGTGGGTGAACACTTGCAACCAAACACATATTGGATATGCCAATGAGGATTTCACATTCAAGACAAGGCAATATCGAATTCATTCAAGGATTGTGATCAGCAGGGATTGCACAGTGGAGGCAGGTTGTCAAGAGGCAGTAAATTGGTGCATGTTTATGCAAATTTTTGTATGACAATGTGAGACGATTGTATATTATACTGAGAGCTCTAGGATGAGATTTTTGTATGAAATTGTTTCATGATCCATGATATATACATAATATATGATAGTGGGGTTTTTAGCTTTGTGCTTTCCTTGTAAAAACATCTGTGTTACGTGTGATTGATATTTCTTCATGTGTTTGCAATTGAAGATTAAATTTCCACAAAGATTTAAGTAGAAGGATTATGTATTTAACAATGGAATATAATTGTTATATCAGGAGAATCTGGAAATACATAATTGTATTGAAATTTCTACATGGTATTAGAGGAAAGAAGATTGCAATATTGAAGCAGTAGCTGAGTTTGTTAGTGGAAACAATTCGAATGTGTTGCAAGAACTTCTTGGTGCAACAGTTGAGTAAGCATCGAAATGGATTTCAATGGTTTGAGGCTAGAGTATGCACCTGAGGACAACTCGAACTACATTGCATGGAAGGACAGGATGGAGGTGGTGCTTGAATGTAATGGCTTGAAGGAATTCATCGACAGTGATGTTCCTAAGCCCACTTCAACGAATGTTGCATTACTTGACGCCTGGAAAAAGAAAGTAGCGAAGACGAGAAGGATTATGTTGGAAGGTGTGCGAGACCATATTTTCTCAAACCTTCATGGGAAAACCAGTCCATTTCTGATGTGGAAGGCTTTGACAGATCTTTTCCAAAGTAGCAGCGACCATAGGAAATTGGTGCTAAAGGATAAAATCAGAAAGATCAAAATGGAGAAGGGAAAAAATATTCCTAAGTATCTCACAAAGTTTGGCCAATGTCGGGATGATCTAGGGAGTGTGCGAATCATGGTTGCTGATGATGATCTGGTGAGTTTGGCTCTCTTGGGACTTCCTAAGAGTTGGCACAGTTATCAAGACTCTGTCAACTGATGAGAAAAACTCTCATATTGGGAATGACTGTGGTCAGATCTAGTGCAGGAGAAGTTCAGGCAGAACACCAGGGATGGCTCTTCATCAAAGCATGATGATGAAGAGGATTTTTCTTTGGCTGCAAAAGCAAGGAAAGGGAAGGGGAATAAATCCCATTAAAAATCCGAGGCTAAAGGCAAGAAGCTGGATTTTTCCAAAGTGAAGTGTTTTCACTGTCACGAACATGGGCATCTCACCACTAACTACCCACAAAAAAGAAGAACAAGAAGGCTATTGGAGCTACAGCTGGTGAGGTCCTTGCCTCGCAATTTGAACTTCATTTCTCTTTTATCGCATGCTTGGATTCAAGCGTAATGGGGTCGGTGTGGTATCTTGATAGCGGTGCTTCCTTCCACATGATAGGAGATAAGAAGCTTTTCAGTTACTTGGAGGAGAAAGATATCCAAATGCATATAGAGATGGGCGATAATGAACGATATAGTGCGACCAAAATTGGTACCATTACCTTTGAGAGGGAGTCAAGTAAACCATTTCTGTTGAAAGATGTTATGCATGTTGCAGGTCTGAAGAAAAACTTGGTTTCAGTCGCGATGTTGGAGGACAGAGGTTATGACATTGTTTTTAGCGATGGAAAAGCTTTCATGCGACATAAAACAACGGTTCAAACCAAGAGAATAGGGATTCGATTCAGAATCTCTACAAGCTGGAGGTAGATGGTTGTGTTGCAATGGTGGGCAAAGAAGAAAAAGTGGTGAGCCGGGATGAGGGCGAATTATGGCATAGGCGATTGGGCCATCTTCACCATGGAACCATGAATATTTTGCGACACATTTCTATTGGACTTACCAAAGATACACTTGCGTAGATATATCAGTGCAAGGGATGTACGATGGGTAAGTTTTTGAAGACCACCTTTCATGAAAAGGAAAACCATGCTTCAGTGATCCTGGAGAGAGTTCACACAGACATGTGTGGGCCATTCTTGGTTGCTTCAATAGAAAAACACAGGTATTATGTTATTTTTTTTTATGACTATTCTTGTAGATGTTGGATCTTCTTCATGTAGAAGAAATATCAAACATTCTCAAAGTTCTGTGAGTTTAAGGCATTGGTGGAGAAAGAGTCGGGGAATGAATTCAAAGACTTATGTAGCAAAGAATGAATTAGAAGAGAACTCATAGCGCCTCATAAGCCACATCAAAATGGGGTCGCGGAGAGGAAGAACAAAACAATCGTGGGTGTTGCACGAGCTATGCTGCATGATCAAGGCCTACCAATGCACTTGTGGGCGGAAGCATGCAACACTGCGGTTTATGTGCAAAATCGTTGTCCTCATAGAGTACTTGGCATGTGTACACCTAAAGAAGCTTTTACTGGTAAGAAACCGAATGTTTCTCACTTTAAGATTTTTGGCTCATATGTTTATGTGCATGTGACCAAGAACACTAGGAAGAAGCTAGAGCCAACTGCTGAAGTTGGGATATTTGTGGGGTACACAGAAACACCCCATAATTATCATGTGTATTTGCTAAACAGTTGAATTACTATGGTGCGGCGGGATATAAAATTCAATGAGGAGAAAGCCATGAAGTCGTCGCTTGAGAGGGAGGTAGTGGATGCTACTATCTATCAATAGTTTGTGGGTTCACTCATGTATTTAGTCAATACAAGAACAGACATATGCTATGCGATGAACCATATTATTCAAGCGATGGTTAAGCCTACCAAGCTCTTCTAGAAGACAGGCAAGCATGTCCTGAGATATCTCAAGGGCACATATGAGTATGGCTTATGGTACAGACAGACGGATGAAGTATTGAAGTTGCATGGCTTCATGGATTCAGATTGGGCAGGTAGCCCAACAGACAGAAAGAGCACATCAGGAGGGGTCTTCAGTATTGAGTCTATAGTTTTTTCTTGGTACAGTAGGAAACATAGATATGTGGCACTCAGTTCAGCGGAAGCGGAATACATGGCAGCTAGTCAAGCTACATGTGAGGCTATCTAGATGAGGAAGATCCTGGTCAGTTTGTTTGGTTCTCATTTAGATCCTACAATGATTCATTTTGATAATCAGATTTGCATTAAAATCTTGATTAATCCAGTGTTTCATGATAGATCTAAGAATATAGATATCTGGTATCATTGTATCAGATATTATGTGTAGCGGAATATCATGTTACTTCAGTACATTCCTACAGAAGATCAAGTTTTCAAATATTCTAACAAAGGCACTCACCAAGAGAAAATTGGAATACCATAGAGACAAGATCAGGGTGAAGGATAATCCCTTTCTTGTTGAGAGGGAGTGTTGAGATTCAACAAGATGATGATCCTAGTGAAAATTAAGCACCTACAATAGGTGGGGCCCGCAAGCTATTTTTAGGTGATATGTCTATTTTTAGAAATTTGAGAAAAGTCTATTTATAGTGAAAATATATTTATAGATGGTTGAGAAAATTATATGGATGGATGGGCGTCTATTTTTGGAATGCTTGTGCGAAGACTGTTCGTCGATCGCATGTCTAAAAATAGAATGCATGTCGATTATTGTTAGCCCTTAACAATAATTAGACAATAAATTATAATACATTCTCTTAAAGCACTTGATTTTAGTTAACTGGTGTGGAAAACCAGTTAACTGAAGTAATTTCGAGTTCGACGGTTGGTTGGTGGGACATTCTATTGGAATTTGTTGTAACTATTGATATAAAGTTGTAATAGAGTTGGATGTGTAGCTATGTGAGTTGTAAATAAGTTTAACTCAGTTAAGTGAGTTAAACTTAGTTGTGCTAGTTGTAACTAAAGATACACTAGCGAGAGATCAGTAAATTAAATATTAAATTAATTCACACGGAGTGATCTCACATGCAACTGAAGATTTAGTACTGTTAACTACATGCATTTCAGATCCAGTGGAGACCCAGTTGAGAGATAGGTGAAAGGGACAGTTTGACTATCAGTTGTGACTATAGTGGGTGCACACTTGCAATCAAACACGCATTGAAGATTCTAATGAGGATTGCGCAGTCAAGGCAAGGCAAGATTGAATTCATTCAGGGATTGCACAATGGAGGCAGGTTGTCAGGAGGCAGTAAATTGGTGCATGTTTATGCCAATTTTTGTATGACAGTGTGAGACGATTGTATATTGTACTGAGAGCTCTTGGATGAGAGTTTTGTATGAGATTGTTTCATGATCCATGATATATACATAATATATGATAGTGGGGTTTTTAGCTTTATGCTTTCCCGATAAAAACATCTGTGTTATGTGTTATTGGTCTTTCTTCATGTGTTTGCAATTGGTGATTAAATTTCCGCAAAGATTTAAGCAGAAGGATTATGTATTTAACAGTGGCATATAATTGTTAGATTAGGAGAATTTGGCAATACATAATTGTATGAAAATTTCTACAGGGATAAGTCAGGTGGCTCACTGGGATGGCCTCTGGGGTCCCTGTAACAGGTAGTAGAGGTATATGTTATGGTTTTCCACTTCGATTCCACTTGCTTAAAGTCGCCAAGGAGGTTGATTCTATATTAATTAACCCTCATCTCATTTTTACCCTAGTTGATCAGTTACTTGGGTAGGCCTGAGGGGATTAGTATGTTACATGTTAGCGAGGATTGAACAACATCTTAGCATGTCTTTAGCAGGCCCAATAGCTCATATCCTAGTGGAAGTATCTGATTATAATCCTCTTACTTGATTGTGTTATGGTTTTTTTTTATGGTATCATTATTGTATTTCATTTTCTATACGACCAGATAGGTCACTATCCTATGGAAATCTCTTTTAATGATTGTTCTATTAGTTTCCATTTGTCCCCCGTGTCCCTTTGAAGGGTACATTTTTTGGTATGGTTTGGTCTCCCCTATGAGATATAGGTATGACTTATTGTAATCCGTGATGCAACCTTGAAGTTAATATACTTCATTCCATGAAAAAAATAAAAATATTATTAAAAAAATTATGATCATCATTAATATTGTTTTATTAAAAAAAATTTAAACATGTGGTAAATAAGCTTCTTTCTATAAAACAAATCCCATTATATAATATCAAAATATTTTTTCATGGTTTATCAAACTGAAAATCAAACCAACCAAAAAAAGATAATGTGTTTTATTTCAAATGTCCATATACTAGCCAAATACATACAAAAAGGTATATTAACCAAGATTTCATTATGCAATACATTATTCCACAATAGGAACGTAACTATATGCCTATTTATATGTAACATTAAATCCCAAGTGAAGTAGAAAAATAATAAGCCTATTAAAACCATCAAGAGGACGCAAAAATATCAATAGTGCATACAATGACTCGACTCACTAGAGGTGTCAAATTTGGTTTGTTGTTCACCCTCCCTTCCTCCTCTCCATATTCTTCCAACTCAATGGGGTTTTAAGAAGTAAAACATTACAATTAAAAAACTATATAATTTAGAATCCATTTATTGAAAAGTATATATATTTAAATAAGTCATAATAAATTATAAAAGGAAAAGAAGTACTAAAAAATATTAGAATGCATAAATGAAAAATTGTTTCATTCATCATATAAACATGGTTTAAATATTACAACATGTTAATTTTTTATCATTTAAAATATATAAACATATATTAAATCAATTGGATCTAATTTGGGTAGTAAAAAGAATGATTGGGATTGTCCTCACCCATGTTCAACTCTCTCAAATGACATAACGAACTTTGATGTAATGACTTAAAGTCTATAATTTAATGAAACATAAACATGTAATGTAATGTAATGTAAAGTCTAGACTACGGCTCGGGGGTGACTACTACAATAAAGGTTTGGCGATAATGTGTCTAAGGTTGAGTGTAGAGTTGAATTCCCAATCTCAGTTGCCTCATTCAATCTATCAATGATAAGTGTCTACTTATGACTCTCATGTCCTGAATGTTTTATGTTTATTTAATACAATGTTTGATCACTGTTTGTATGTTGAGGAAGGACATAATCATGTTTGAATGAGCATTGTTGTCATAAAGTAATGAATATTGAATGACATAGATTCCTATGTTAAGTTGAGCATAATCCTATTTTAAATAGCTTGTATGTAAGGATTGTGTGAATCTGGTAAGTGCTTGATTCAGAACTATGGATTGTATGTCTAAATATCAAATAGATGGGTGGATCTTTGCAATGGTTATTCTCTATTAAAATAATGGCTAATAGGTTTTGTTTCTCATGTGTAAGCCTAGGAAGGATAGAAATATGCATAGGGTAATGTGTTGGTTAAATGCTTATGTTATTGTTGAGGAATATTAAATTCATTTGTGAATAAATCATGTTAAACATTGTACAAACTATGAGAGGTGGTTGATCCCTAAAGACTGATCTCTCTCTCTATATATATATGTGTGTGTGTGTGTGTCATTTGATGTTCTTTTTATTATTAATATTAATTGATAACAAATTTGATGATTGCTTGAGTTAATATTTAGAAGTGGGTCACTCATGTGGGTCTAAATGGATGTGTATAGAAGTGGTAGACAAATCTATGTTAATTGAATGGATGTTACATTAAAATGATTTGGTTACCAATTCAATGTTTAGCCATACATCTTAGGAGGGACAGTTTGATGTGTGTGTGTGTGTGTCGAATGGGTTCGATCAACCCCTGTTGAAATTTCAAGAGAGATATATGCAATGTCAAAGCTATAGAAAGATGGTGTTTAATTCCAATATGGGCATATATTTGAAAATTCATAATGGATGGTCCTGAAAGGGATTACATATGCTTTCATATATCTATATACTATGTGTGGAGGCCTAAGCAAGGTCCCCTTGTATATGTGTTAACCTTAATCCAAACATTGAGGACAAAAATAGTCTTAAATACATGCATCAACAAGTGTCGCAAGGCCAAATGTTAGGGCCCATAGGAGTAAAAAGGGACTCAAGCATAAGCATCGTGTGACCAGGAACCATTCCCAAGTGTTGATTGTGGAGGTCAAGAATTGTTGTCGGGGGTTAACGAAGTGGCTCTCTTCTGAGCCATATGACTAGGAGTCGAGCCTAAGGGAGTAGGTGGGAGAGATCCTAGTCATTGAATGACGCAAAATTCAAGACCATCCACGTGTCTCAGAACTTTATCCCCGAGGATTTTGAGGGGAGCCTCAAGGGAACTATTGAGATTTTATTCCTAGGGTGACTTGGCAGGGGAGGTTGTTTAGTTATGCATTTGTGCATCAATGTCACATAAAACCCAAAACACTTATAATGTGGAAACTTAATTTTACTGTATAGAGGACCAGGTGGGACCCACTCCAGTGTGGTGAGTATCGTGGCCTCGGGACCACATGGCGTCTAGAGAATATGACACGTGTTAGCTATTTTTGAAGGTTTGGTGGGCTCAAGTGACCTGGATTCGAGTGACACATGGCACCCTTTGAGTGGAGGCACGTGGAAGGTGACATCACCTCAGCAGAAAGGGTTGATGACGTCACCCTGACACCTTGTAACCTGACAATTTCCAATAGAGACAAGTGAAACCCCATCGAGAATTAATTCCCAAGGTGATGTGGTGAGGCAAAGCCCACATGCACAAGTGTGAATGAATGTGACAGACGCAATTGGTTGAATAATGTTGAGGTGGAAATATATGCGGTGACACAACATGGCAAGTTTCCACGCAACCCCTATAAATATGAATTGAGGAAAATTTAATTCATATCAAGACGACGTGGTAAGGGTGGAGCCCAAGTACATGTCCACAAAAAATGATAAGAAAGACGCATGGAGGAGGGTCCACAGGGTTATCCACATCCCCATGGAAGATTCACCATAGAAGAATTAACGGGGGACAACACAAGAAATTCTTGAGATTTAATCTTTGGGATGTCATGGTAAGGATGGGTCGTGCGCGCAATGCTGCAGCAAATAACGAATCACAATGAAGAAAGGGCTCATGGGGAAATCCAAGTAACCTTGAAAGAATTTTCCTCGAAAGTATCAACAAGGGGACTAGATGGGATAATGTTGGGATTTACTCTCAAGGTGTTTTGTCCTTGGAGTGACCCACACCCACGCATATGGTGTAATACATGTTATGTTATATATGGGGGGTTAGTTCGTGACTCCATTGTGAATGGGCTAGTAGGTAATGTATCGCTTCCATGTGGCAGCATGGTGGTTGGCTCTAATATCCACTTGGGTGCCACATGGCAGGCCAGATGATGTGGCACTCTCTTACTGTCCAAGACTTAAATCATCCATACCTTTTGATATGGAAGTCGGATTACGAAAATTTTTATATCATTGAAAAAGTCTCAATGAGATGGAAGAATCGATAGTGTTTGTTTTTGGTTTTGAGAAAGTCGAAAAATGTCAAAAAATTTAGAACCCATTTCCTTCACTAGACCTTAGAGATTGGGTCGGTCTAGTAACTCCCTCCTTCTACCCTTAGTTGGGGCTAGGGATAGTAGGGGGTATGTTACATATACCCTCTCATTGTGGAACACTACAAATTTCCTAAATTTCATGTAGCACTCACAACAAAGTGGTATGAAGGTTTTGTCCTAAGAAGCAAGGACATCTTGAAGATTTTATGTCAAGACCCCATCAAATTTCATACTATAGCCGACAATGTCTATAAGACAACGTTGTTAACAAAATCATACTAGCTATTAGTGGCCATGTGTTTCATATTGTATGGCAGACAGAATGCAGAAACATTTGAAGAAACTTGGGTGCCAATAATATACAAGTGCGGCCAAGAAGGAAGTGTGTTCAATTGGGTAGAAATCCTAGCAGCTTCCATTCAAACAAGATAAAAAGAAGCCCAAACTCGACCTGTAGTTAAACAACCTAAATTCTACATCGCATCACATCTTCTAGATGGTGTATGATTGAAGTAGCAATTTGACATACTTGGATGGAGATGGACCTTCCCTCCAGAAGTGTCGCCACTACAAATTTATTGCAAAAACTTATGGGAAAATAGTTACAAGGCACTTTACCAAAAAATAACTGAAGGTTTTATCTCTCCCTTATTTGACATTCTCTTCGACACTGATTCATACTGCATATATGGCCAGGCTAGGGCAACACTGCATGATATAGCCTATTAGTTTACACCAGTGGATGGTACATGCATTAAAATATTCATAGCCTACAAACTTTCATATCACATCCCTATATTCGTCACGGACAAAGTGATACTACAAGAAGTGACATATTAATTGACAACGAAACTTGGAGGCATGTTATTTCGAGTAAAGAAAGCAACATGGCCTACTTTCACAATCTATGTGGGCAAATACTATATAAAATGTTATTAAGAAGTCAAAGTTGAAGCCAATGATTTGGAATGCCTGATATTTGGCAAGTTTAGTTTCTAAAGATATGATCCCAAAGATATTGCAATGACTCATTATAATCAACTAAAGTTTAAATGGCCATAAAAATCAAACATTAATGAAGAAGAAGAAAATATAAAAAACTTCTACAATGTTGCATTTGTTATAGATGCACAAAAGAATAATGGCTCTAAACCTACAAATGGTGCCAAACATAAGAAAAGAGAGTCATTCAAAGGCAAAGATGCCAAAGACAAGAAGGTTTCCCAAAAGAGGGAAAGAGAAAGAAGCAACCAGGAAATAAAAACAGAATAAATTAAAAGCATAACAAAAGGCTAAAAGGGAGGAAGAGTAAAAGAAAAACCAAGAAGAGGAAAGAGGAAAAGAGGAAACAAGAAGAGGAAAAGAAGCAACAAGAGCAACAAAGAAGAAAGCAAGAAGAATATGCAAAGAAACATGAAGAGGAGAGACTAACAGAAGAGATAGTAAATAAATAGGCACAAGAGGAAGCAAGCCATATATAGAAAAGGGAGAAGAGCACATAGGAAATCTATGTTCATCCTTCAACACCAACCCCAGTACTTCTTACAAAAGAATATTTACCAATCAGAGAGATGGGTATCACCATTGGTGAGGAGAATCAAATCTTAGACCTCTTAATCTTGAAATTTGACTGAGGTTCTAACAAAATTTTCCAAGAGAGACGAATGTACTTAGCCTGAGAACTTGTAAAACTAATCTCAGTATCCATGGAACATAATATAGTGCCTAATACCATGAGTAATCCACTAGCTATTGCTTCAGCTAGAATGACCTTTCAATGTAATATTCCTAAAATTTAGCCTTCATCTAAATGGAATATTATAGTTGGTTTTATCACTAGGTTGATGAATAAATGGGTAGGGAGGCCCATTAACCTCTTTAGAAGGAATAATAACACTCCTAATGTGAAAGGAGGAAGAATAAGCAGCTAATTTGAGCACCTGAGCACCCTTGGGTGTGAACAGGGATGGGATCAAGTTGATTTAGTCAACTTTGACCAAGTCAACAAAGTTGTCTAGATACATTGAATCTCCTTGATGAACAACACATTTTGGGTGGAGGACAACTTGCATGAGCTTGGTGGCACATATGGATGGGACTCAATGTGGAGAGGTTCACTTGCTATATATGGAGAGGATGGGAGCCTTTTTTATTCATGCTATGATATTATTATTTTGATATTGGTCTGTTTAGACTTGGCTTCCTCTTGTTGTTTAGCAGGGTTGTAGTGTTGTTTAGCACCAGGTGTTCCCGAGCGGTAATCCCACCTCTTCCCTTAAGAGGCCTCTTGGGAGAGCATTGTATTGAATTCTTCCACATCCAGGCTTGAGGCCAAGCATCAATCTTCAGCTACAACATTATTTCTATAGAGAATAGTGTTGTGTTGCAGGGTGTTGCAGTGGAGGTTTGATAACACCACTTCTGGGTTTGTTTCTCAGTAGAGGGAACCTTCCTTCTCTTGAGAGATCATCTAGGAAGATTTTTGGGCTCATTTCACATCTTGGAAGTTGACCAAAGTATTCCTCATCTCCTACAGCGTAGTCCCTTGCAGGAACAACGTTATTTTTCATAAAGCTGCAACAACAGGGTTTAAGCCCTTGTTTTTGAGCTAGTTTCCTTGGGAAAGGGCTAACCCTTCTCTCAGAAAGCTAGAAGAAGGGATTCTCATCCCTCTATTGTATTATTCAGCTATTTTTATGTAATGTTGCATTCATACTATGTTATTTCAGAGCTGAATATTCAGATCTAATCTTGTGTACTTAAGCTTTCAAGAAACCCTTGTCGGGTTATCTCTATAATGCATTAAAGAGGCCAGATCTCTATTTTCTTGGAATATTGTTCTATGAATCTCCAAATCTATGATTTTATATTGTAATTTTGTAGAAAACCTCACTGAATAACGCTATCATGTACTTCAGGAATTCTGCATAATCTAAGTCATGGGGTTTGGGTGTTTATAAGTCATTTTGAGGCCGGGAGATTTGTTTAACTTATCAAAAGAGATTTGTTTTTTAAACTCTTTTGCATGTGAGGGCCTTATCATATATTATAAGGGATCCAACCATTATTTCTTCCTGTTAAAATGTAAATCTCCATAAATAACATTTTTAGGGTCAAATTGTTGCATTTTCCCCACTTGGGAGGATGTAGGAAAGCCCCTTTTTGATATTGTTTCTTTAATTTGATGGCAATGTGTTCCTCAAGACATTTTATGATATAATTTCTCCCTGATATCCTATTATTGTGCTTATGCACTGTTGCATTCCCATTTGGGGATATTACAGTGGTATCAAAGCATAATCTTAGCTCAACCTGTGGAACTCAGCCATTATTCTATCAAGAGAAGAAGGAGAAGAGAAGATGCACAGAAAAGAGAAGACTCCATTATGTGGAGGAAATAAGGAGGAGAGGCTCTCAAAGCTTCCTCCAAAATCTATGCAGAGCATCAAAGAATATCTTAAGAAGATGAGAGGGGAGATAGAATCTCCAGAGAAGTTTGAATCTAGAGCCACATCTAGATTTGCACACGATAGGTGTGAGCATGCAGCTACACCCTATTATGCACAGCACAGTCAAATGCCCAGATCTATCAACAAAGAGATGGAAGAAGGAGGAATTCCTAAGAGGGAAACTCTTAGTGGTTTTCTTCAGGAGTATGAATCTCAAACTGAAAGGTTTAGAGATCATATCACTTTTCAGGACTTTTGCAAGATCAAGGTCGAGAGGAGCAAGTAGCATGACATGGATAGATTTACTCTATCTACTTTTTTTGGATCACCAACATGTTCAGCCAGAGCTTGGGTGGAGGAGTTACACATCTATTTGCAGCAGCACCAAGTTTCTGAAGATGAAGCCATCAGAGTTGCAGCGCTGCACTTTGAAGGTAAGGCCTATGCTTGGTGGATTTTTGAGTCATTTTCATTGAAAAATGCCAATATTTATTCTTATACAAAGTTCACTAAGAGACTAGTGGAGAGGTTTGATGGAAGACATTCTAAAACACTCTTGGTAGAGCCAAACAAACCAAAACTTATGCATGTGTTGGAAAAACCTAAAAACTCAAATCCACTTCAGAAAACTATTGAGGAACCCCACATCTTGTATAACACCTTGAAGGCAAGATCTTTGTCTCATATCTTTGGACAAGAGAGCATGAAGGTCCCTTTTTCAAAAAAGGATCCTCATATTGAGCAGATGACTCCCATTCGTATTGAAGAGGAAGAGGAGGATGGGGGCTATAGCGTTGTCACATCTAGAGCATATCTAGTACCTCATGCAAAGGAAGGAGGAGCACATGCTCCAACAGGAGGAATTCTTGTGACATTGCAAGATATTCCCTAGGATCTCACATATGGAAGACAAAGCACAATCAATGAGCAACATGATTGTGAGATGTTACTGATGGAAGGAGAAGGTAGGGAGGAAGGTCATCATCATCATTTGATGAGGAGCACACATCCCTATCTATTTCAAAGAGTTGGTGCGAGGAAGGGGAAAATTTATTTGCATTGTTAGGACAAGGGCAAGGTTGCCCAACCATATGTACAGTCTACTCTTGACATTGACGTCTCACTACATGAAGGCGTTCCACCTAGGAGGCCACCAGATCTGAAGTTGGTAAGAGACATCTTTCCATTTGGTTCACCCCTCTTAGATTCCGGAGAGGTGAAGACTTTGGAGGATTCTAGTACAGTGTAGAGAGCTTGGGATAGACTCAAGGAGGGGGGGGGCACTCTCCCATTTTCAGCACCACCCACTCTCACTATATGTACTGCACTGACAGAATTTGCTGCAGTGATGGAGGATGGCACCTTCATGGTGCAAGGGAGTTGCTCCATGGATTTGGAGAAACATAGGGTACTTCCTTTGAGGAAGGAATCCTCCATACATTGGAGTAGATGGAGGCCACTCATGCTTGCATTGGCCAAGATTGAGAGATTATTTTTGGATGAGGGCTTCTCATTGGAGGCCAACTTCCAAATATCACTACTTCTTTTTTAGCATGAGCAGTTGCATGATGGGCATGGCAGCAATTTGGAGGATGACTTTGGCATGAGGGATGTCAAAGGAAAAGACAACAACATGTGGAGAGCTTCACATTGCAGATCACCAATGTTGTCTCTTAGGAGGATTGATCCATATTGGAGGTCTCAACTCTTGGTAGAGTACTCCAAGGATCTTGGTGCTTGCATGATTCTTGATGACCCAGATGGAGATGATGTATATATGGTGGAGGATGTGGTCATATATTTTTATGGCAGAGTCTTCTTGACTAGAGCTTCTAAGCTCAAGGAGAAGTTGCTACATGCAGCACATGAGGACTTCCTTTCCATGCACTTTGATGCATATCTTTCCTTGGCGGAAGAGTTCATTTGGGAGGGCATCCAACATGATATATTTTAGCATATGGAGAGATGCATAGCCTGGATGGTGATAGAGAGGATGTCACAGCCATTTCCCTACTCTTTGGAGGTGAGGGAGAATTTCCGGTTGAGCCATTTCAGCTCAAGGTCCCAAGTACATGGTGGAGAATGTATAATTCCACATTATGTTTTGTACTTCTTTACTTTATATGAGCAGCATGTTGTACCAAGAAGGATTCTCCCTTCTTGGATATTGTATGATGATATACTTGAAGCCATTTTCATCATTGATATTGGCTATCTTATTGATGGTTTGTGGGGGAAGCCACATTATTTTTGATGTGCACCATTGACACAACTTTGTACTTTCATGTTTCTATCTTATAGAATTATTGTGGTAGAAAACAAGTGGCTGGGAAAGCACTTGTTATTGTTTGATTTGATGCAGGAAAAGGATGCACTGCGTTGGTTCCATGTGTGGGACCTTGATCCACTTTCTGCTTGTCATATGACAACTTGTTTCTGTTGGTTTTTGCTTCCATGTATTGCTGATATTTTTATGTTCATGGGGAGCTTTGTTTGGAGAGTGGGATATGAGTTGGAGATTCCCATTGGGAGTATGATTCTTCCTACTTTACATGTTGTATGTTTCGGGAGAAGCAGTGGGAAAACCATGATTTCCACATCACATCTCTTTTCTTCATGTAGGAGGAGCCATTTGAAGAACTTGAGTTCTTGGAGGAGGTACTTCATGGCTGGATTGTTTGATGGGGTAACTTGGGCCATTCTTGGAGGCCATGTCATTTCATCTCAAGATAAACAACAACGCCATGTTTACCATAAATGGAGAGAGAAACAACTTGAATGGAACAATCTAAACTCTCCTTGCAGCCCCACTACATTGCACAAACCGAGGGTTGATGATTTCTGTCATGAGCTACCTAGAATGGCTCATTTCATTTGGATGATAGCATGGGTGAGGGAGTCACTCATTGGGAATGAGATTCCCCATGTTTGTCAATGTGTCATCACTCCTACTTTGAGGAGGCCATTGGACAGCAAGAAGGTTTCCACTTACACCTTCCACCTTTTCATGATGTAAGCCATTTGGATTTGCATGCTTGGGAGGGAACATTGGAGGACAGATTTATTGCAGATTGTTTTGAGCAGTGGTGGGAACTATTGATGAGGAGGCCACAAGAGGAGGAGGGGAGGAATTTTTTCTCTCCTTATGCAGTTGCTTGAGGAAAAGAAACATTTTTGAGGGGAGGACTGTAATATTCCTAAAATTTTGCCTTCATCTAAATGGAATATTATAGTTGGTTTTAACACTAGGTCGGTGAATAAATGGGTAGGGAGGCACATTAACCTCTTTAGAAGGAAGAATAACACTCCTAATGTGAAAGGAGGAAGAATAAGAAGCTAATTTGAACACCCTTGGGTGTGAATAGGGATGGGATCAAGTTGATTCAGTCAATTTTGACCAAGTCAACAAAGCTGTCTAGATACATTGAATCTCCTTAATGAATAGTGCAGTTTGAGTGGAGGACAACTTGCACGAGTTTGGTGGCGCATATGGATGGGACCCAATGTGGAGAGGTTCACTTGATATATATGGAGAGGATGGGAGCCTTTGTTATTCATGTTATGATATTATTATTTTGATATTGGTCTGTTTAGACTTGGCTTCCTCTTGCTGTTTAGCAAGGTTACAGTGTTGTTTAGCACCGAGTGTTCCCGAGCAGGAATCCCACCTCTTCCCTTGAGAGGCCTCTTAGGAGAGAATTGTACTGAATTATTCCACATCCAGGCTTGAGGCCAAGCATCATTCTTCAACTACAGTGTTATTTCTGCAGAGAATAGTGATGTGTTGCAGGGTGTTGCAGTGGAGGTTTGATAACACCACTTCCGGGTCTGTTTCTCAGTAGAGGGAGCCTTCCTTCTCTTGAGAGATCAGATACGAATATTTCTAGGCTCATTTTACATCTTGGTAGTTGGCCAAAGTATTCCTCATCTCCTACATCGCAGTCCCTTGCAGGAACTATGTCATTTTGCATAGAGCTGCAGCAACAGGGTTTAAGCCCTTGTTTTTGAGCTAGTTTCTTTGGGAAAGGGCCAACCCTTCTCCCGAAAAGCTAGAAGAAGGGATTCTCATACCTCTATTGTATTATTTAGCTATTTTTATGTAATTTTGCAGTCATACTGCGTTATTTCAGAGCTGAATATTCAAATCTTCTCTTTTGTACTTAAGCTTTCAAGAAACCCTTGCCAGGTTATCTCTATAATGCATTAAAGAGGTCAGATCTCTATTTTCTTGGCATATTGTTCCATGAATCTCCAGATCTATGATTTTATATTGTAATTTTGTAGAAACCCTCACTGAATAACGTTATCATGTACTTCAAGAATTATGCATAATCTAAGTCATGGGGTTTGGGTGTTTATAAGTCATTTTGAGGCCGGGATATCTGTTTAACTTATCAAAAGAGATTTTTTTTTTAAACTCTTTTGCATGTGAGGGCCTTATTACATATTCTAAGGGATACAACTGTTATTTCTTCCTGTTAAAACGTAAATCTCCAGAAATAACGTTTTTAGGGTCAAATTGTTGCATTTTCCCCACTTGGGAGGATGTAGGAAAGCCCCTTTTTGCTGATGTTTCTTTCATTTGATGGAAATGTGTTCTTTCAACACATTTTATGATCTAATTTCTCCCTGCTATCCCAGTATTGTGCTTATGAGCTGTTGCATTCCCATTTGGGGATATTACATTCAACTACCACTCAAAGAAGCATCAAGCACTTGCTAAATAAGGTCAAGGGATTATAAAGTGTTGAATTCTTAGTTAAACTGACAGGGGGGGTGAATCAGTTTAACACATACATGAGTTTTTTAAATTTTTCATCAGCTTATTTACAGCTTACTTTTATAACCAACTTTAGTATATGAACAGTCTTAATATGTTGCAGCAAATATTAAATTAATGTGACATCAAACTTATTATGAGAGCAGAAAACATTAAGCAGATTTGGTAAATCATCTCAGCACATAGGCAACACAGATAAAGATAGCAGATATAAGTGGAAACCCATAAAGGGAGAAAACCACATCTTATTATTGTTGTGATGCAAAGGCAAGCTCCAACTCCCTCTCACCACTGTTTTTCTACAAGCACCAACCTACAGGAGGCTCCAACCTCAGGGAGCTACAACTGACAGCTATCAAGCTTCAACTTAATAGGGAAGCTCCAACTTCCTCAATTTATCAAAAATAAATGTTTGCTAATTTACCTTAGATATCAGCTCTGTTCTGTAGCATCTCTTTCTGCACCTCTCTTCCTTATCTTCTCTGCCTCAATCTTCTGTACTTTGCATTTTCTATCCTTACTCTCTCTAACCTCTGTATGCATATCAAGTTGATATTATATATAGAGTTCATCACATGACTGTTTGTATTCCACAAGGAATTTGGAGTGAACAACCATGACTCTTTGGCTTCTGTCTTCTCATTCCTTTGTCCAACTCATTAAAAATATAACAATATGTACAAATTTCCATGTTACAGTGGGATTTTTCTTTTCCTTAGGATACTTGCCTTTGCATCACAAACAATATAAAACAAATAACACATTTACATTTTCAGTTACAGTATATAAACTTCACTCAGCCCTTGGCTTGCTGGTTTTTTCCTTTCTGTTGTTGTCATGCAACTATCCAGCGTACCTCTATTTACTGCAACTCTGAGCACTTATGCATGTACACCTGTTCACTACAATTTTAAATCCCTTAGCTGCATACCTCTTCAACTCTGCAGTCTCTGTTTACCTTTGTACAAATTTTCAAGCTCACTGTAGTTGTGCATATGCTGTATATATATATATATATATATATATATATATATATATATATATATATATATATATATACCTATTACTACGTCTGAGGGTAAAACCCCCAGTCCCTGAATTTTTCTAATTCAATTCTAGGTTGTGTATAAATTCATTTAGAATCCCATTTTCCAAGCACCCTACAATCTGGGCAAACTCATGCCATTTCTGACTTTTGAGTGGGTAAATTTAAATAAACAATATGAATTATTTTAATATCTCAATTTGAAGAATTGAGATATAAATCCAACACTTCCTTGATGGTTATAAACCCCACTAGCACGCAACACGCCTTTTAATTGAACTATTTAAAAACCCAACCTTGGGTTAAAACCAAACGCCAGCCATATAATGACTACACAGATCAATTGTATTAAACCTTGGGCTTAATACTCCTTCCTTCCACCACATATATATATACTGGCTGCACTTTAACAATTCGTATTGGACAATATCCATGTGCGCCCGTTAGTATACATTCAATCCTTAATCTGACTCTAATATTCGAAGACCCAATCCTTAATATGTGTCCAGCATACATTCCTTTTCCTGCACGGTTCAACTTTGCCACGACGAAATATAACAATAATCACTGCATATAGTTAATACGCCCGCAAATCAATGAACACCAAGGTTAAGCACTAATATTGGTCATTAAACAAACAAGTTTACGAACATATATCGGGTCCCATACTCAAATCAAATCTTCGTAACTCAAAAGATTAAACCACGTTTTATGACATATTGGGTCCACCACAATTCACACATAACACATATAATTCCGACTTCACATAACAGTGCCTCCTCAATCAACCGCTGTGGTCTTATCGCGTTCCCCTCTGGCAGATCAACCATTAGGGGAATTTTGAGGTCTAAAATGGGCCTCCTAAGGAAATTATAAAATAATAGTGGAAAAAATCAAATAAGATTTGATGAAATCATCAAATTTTAGAGGGGAAAATGAAAACAACTCATATTTTCAACTTATCTCCGAAAAATTTTACTCAAATTTCGAGCGGGAGTACTCGTTGGATGCGAAATTTAATTTCTCATCCAAGGAGTACCCATGTTGCATACTTTTGATGGGTCCTACTACATGAAAAATAAGAAATACATAAAAAGCATGATTGTAATCACGTTTTTTTATGTGTTTATCATTTTTCATGTAGCAGGGTTCATCAAAAGTATGCAACATGGGTACTCCTTGGATGAGGAATTAAATTTTGCATCCAACGAGTACTCCCACTCGAAATTTGAGTAAAAATTTTGGGAGATAAGTTAAAAATACGAGTTGAAAAAGTAGTTTTATTATTTTATTATTTTTTAATATTTTTACCCTTTTATTTAGAAAATGGTAAATCATCCCCCATGGTTGACATCATCATCTTGAATCCTATTGGTTGTTATAAAGTTTATTTTTGTTGTACATTTTTCTTAGGAGGCCCATTTTAGACCTCAAAATTCCCTTAATGAGTGGTCACGCAGTTAGATCGCACGAAGTTTAGTCCTCCGAACTTAAGCGATGAACTGGGGCCTAGTGGTTAACTTCCGCTCACATCCAACGATCGCTATCTTTTTGCACTTCAACCCTCCGATCCTACGGCAATCGCACAAGTTAGATGCACGGGCTTTAACTCGCGATGAGAGTGGGTTCTCCAAACCGCTTAAGGCCACGTGTCAGCCGATGGCCTTGTTCGCGTTCGAATTGGAAATACAGCTTATCAAACAAAAGCAGTGTCATGAAAACCATCGGGTGTTCCAAAACCACTGTCACTATTCCTTCACGGTTCCGGTTTGCACATGGTTCCGTCCTGCTCTTTAAAAAAGTTTTATTTGTAGTCAAACCGCTCTGTTGCATAGTTCTAATTCTGATGCTTCTACCACTATATTAATTGTTCCCTGTTCCACACAATCATAGTTCCACTTCCTCTAAATCCCATCTTCACGGCTCCACCTTTTTCATTTACTTCACCACATCATTAATTCAAAGTTCTGCTCCATATTCTGCCTCCAACAGTAAGCCATCGCCGCACTTTTACTGTTCTAAATGCACAATTCTTTCATCTTAATCCCTGTGATTTAATGAGCCCTTGGTTCCCTTCCATTATACATCTATCTCACGGTTCCAATGGTCTAATATTCGTATGCTAATTACTCTTCCATTGCTTGAATAATTAAATTCCTTTAAAAACAGTGCAAGTTCAAAGGTTTCGTTTAATAGAACCACCTTTTCTATTTATTTCAACGCAAATTTGTTACCTTCGACCTTTCTCGTGGACTCATTCAAGGAATGAAATGAAATACTGTTACCTCAATTAGAGACTCGCTCTTCGTTTGTGGGGTTCGTAAAATTATTCTCTCCAACATTGTGTTGACTTGGTCTTAATTAGCGCGTCATGCCACTTCACTTTCAAAAGATTCCAATTGTGTAATCGCATTTTGACATGATATGGTAATCACCATTGTATAACCGAAGGTCCTTTCCTTCGTTTCTCTTCAATAAGGCTTCCTCCATGACTTCGTGGGCCACACACTTTCTCGGCTCTTTAATTAAAACTCAAATATTCTGAATTCGGTTGACATGAAATTTTATGCAGCATTAATATAAACAGAGTTTCCTATTATTGTATAAACAGAGTTTACTTTCTATCCTAATTACTATGTCTCTCCAGGTCTGCTATCGAATGGCCCTCTTCTACTGTCCTCACTTGACTGATGTTGCTCCTTACTTCTCTTTTTGTTGCCCTGTCTCTGTTCTTCTCTTTTTGTTGCCCTGTCTCTGTTCTTATGCTGCCTCCTTTGCCATCAATGACAACATTTCCAACATAAAGGAGCTTGAGTAATGCACAAAAGGATAATCAATGGCTTCATAAAGAGAACGAAGCCTTGTTAGCTTCAAGCTCCAATGAGAAAGACTATCAAGCAGCAACGTTGACGACAAAATAAACATTGGAAAATATCATGAATTAGTGTTACAAGGAATTTTACACTCTTTAGAAGGAAGCTTCTACGCTTATGGCCATTCAAGATGTAATCAAGACAAAAGGTACGTTTTTGAAAGAAGCCACAATAGTTATAGACATAATGTATGGATGGAACACAAAACATCTGACCACACTAGCAAACTTACCAAGGAGAGATGAGATAAGAAAAGAGAGGGATAAAGTGGAAATCATATTAACATTTAAGTCCAAATAAGCTTAGAAAGGATGTAATCAAAAATCTAAATATTTATCAGCAACTTCATAGCATGTTAGAAGTTTTAATCAAATCCTACAAGATAATTCCCATTGGAGCTTGTAGAGAAATAAGGTTAGAACATAAGTTAGAAGAGGAAATAGAAGAAATGATAGAAGCACACATGTTTTCCATCGCTCAAAGGGACACTAAGCAAACTCAAGCGACACTGTAACAACACTTGGTAGAGCCATCAAAGTTACATGCAATGCTCTCTGCTTTGTTCCACTTAGTCTAGTCGAATATAAAGAGGATATTTCCCAGTACTTTTGAACGTGAAATCACCAATGAGAGACTGATGTTAGGGAAAGTATTGTCTCTAGTTGTTGATTACAAGGCATGGCGTGCTTACCTGACATGGGAATTAAAGTTCAAATCCTTGCCTTGACTATTTTGGAATTAGTGCCATAAAAGATGTTTAATTTTATTATTTTGAATTTCATGTAATTATGTAAAAGAAAATAGAATTAGAAAATAAAGTAAAATAGAAATTAGACACAGGGTAAGTGAAGAGTCATGGAATGTGAAGAATCACGGAAGGGGAAGAGTCATCTCACTTTGTATAAATATACCCTCATGGATAGTTAGAAGGGACTCTTAGTTTTGGACTCCTTGTAGCACTTTGAACTTTGAAAGGGGAATACTTGTAGATTTCATTGCAGATCAAGTGGTAGTTTTGCATTCCCACTATTGGGTCTCGTGGATATATTTTGTAATTGTACATGGGATATTTCAACGTCAATGTTGAAAAGCTCTTTTTGGGTGCAACAAGCATCCCTTTCATGTGTTTTTTAATGCTTTTAAAACTATTTTTTGTTGTTGTTTAATGGTATGTGATTGTTGTTCATATGTTGAAGAGTAATGAACTATTTTGTTAATTAAAAAATTATATCTTACTCGAAATTGTTTGCTTCATTATACATGTTTTCACGTTGGTTATTAGTTGCAATTTTACAATTGATATTTAGTACACTTCCATATTCATGCATCTCAATTAAAGTTTGTTAAAATTATTCCTTTGAGATTCATGACCATTTACCAATTCACTGCAATATCCTTCGTCTCTTACTTCAAGGTATTTCCACAAGTTGTTCTAACTTGAATCTCACAAGGAGTGTTATTTGGATTTCCCTTTCTCTTGCTCACTCCATCCAAAATCTGATTTTCACCAAACAAGATATGGTTACCGAGCCAACATTCTAGATGGAACTCCTATACCAAACGATGTGAAGTATAATTTTGCTCACTCCATCCAAAATCTGATTTTCACCAAACAAGATATGGTGACCGAACCAACATTCTAGATGGAACTCCTATAACAAACGATGTGAAGTATAATTGAGACTTCATACCGAGGAGATTTGCTTAACCATTGGTAGTGCTAGTGCATTTCACCTCATCAACATTACTCTAGTCATAATGTGTGTAACAAACCTATACTTTACCACAATAATTTCAGGTCTAATGTCTAATCCTTATGTTTTGTTCTCAACAACATTTGATTCTCCAATGCATGAACTTTATCAAGTATATACGAAACCTGTGCTCAAATAAGAACACGAAAGTAAAATTTTCTATTATAATCATGATAGCCTTTGGCACAAAAGAACAAAAATGATTTCAATTAATATTGTGTAATATTCTTTTTATCTCAAAGATTTGACTTATTTTGAAATGGATATAATGCTAATTATATTCAATTTAATTTTCATTGTTAAGGAAGCACATGTCAGTAATCCAAAATCCTTACAATATCACTGATTTTCTTTTTGTAATATCATGAATAGAAAAAGAACATACTTGTCATGGAGAAAGTCATGAAAATTGTTTGTATTAAAACTTTGCATATGGTGCATTTTTGGGAAACTCTTGGGAAACCTTTTAAGATGTTCCTTTACCTTAACCAAGGTTGGGCGTAAGCTTGGGAAAACTTCGTATTTTCTCATTTAGCATTAGCTTCTGAACGTTAAAATGGTACATATTATAGTCGTCCAATTCTCAACATACTAGAAATGAATTATTGAAAAGAGCCTAAAACCAAGGGCAATTTGTTTTCCAAGTAAATCAAAACAAACATTATACCAACATAATTTCACATCTCATAAGTTACTATGCTATGAGAATAAGTTGCAGGGATGATTCTTTGAATTTTATCCCACCCTTAAGAACTTGCATTTAACAAGATATTCATATATTTACTGTTCAATTATAAGTACAAATAAACATTTTATAGAAAATGGCAATGTAACGCAGGAGGGGAAGTATTATCACAAACTGGAAGGACCCATCTTACAGCTTAACCAGCCTAGATCCATCTAACTCTGGATCTATCATGCGCCGAGAGGGATCAAATCTTCGAGGTGCAAACCTATTTTTTGAGTGCAAAACTTGAGGAAAGGTTTGCACCTCGAGATATTTGATCCCTCTCAGCGCATGATAGATCCAGAGTTAGATGGATCTAGGCTGGTTCTAGTCGGAGACATCAACATCACATTTTTCAGATTATTAAAATTTTTGTATATTTTTGAGATGTAAGATGGATCTAGGCTGGTTTCAGTCGTGTGTTGCCAAGGAAAATCTATCAAAGATATGATTAATTTTATCAATAATATGTAAATATATCAAATATTAATATAATCATTTTAAATATGCTAAATATTTCTGAGATTAACTTGGTCATTTTAATTTTAAATTTTCTTAGTTACCTCAGTTCGTTGAGATGATAATTATTATTAATAACTATAATGACGAAAAATGATGAAATATATTTTTTAAATGCAAAGTGACAATAATAGTGTTGAAAGATAGAAAATGTGAATAATAAGAACATACTCATGTTACAATCAATCTCAAACTATTTTCTTCTACTCTTCATATTTCCTCCCTTGTTAGTTTTGTTATCTTTTCATATCGATTATATGAAAAAGAAAATTTAAATCGTAAACCATTTAAATCTTTAGCTCGATCTATTGTAGTAAACATGATACCTTGTCTCTCTTGCTCTCCAATATTAATAGCTTAAATTACTATAACACAAAAATCAATCTACATTGTTAATAAATTTTTGTGCTTACACTAAAATCAATGCATATTTTTAATCCAATCACTTTAATATTAATGTACCGTCATATATCCAATTACATCAAATCATAAATCAACATATACATTGAAATCAATGCATTTAATGCAAGCAATCAAATAATATTAGAAAATAACTTCTACATTGAAATAAATGCACCTAATGCAATCAATCAAATAAGATTAGAATCCAACATCTACACTGAAATCAATGCATCTCAAAGCAATCAAATAGTATTAGAAATCGCCATCTACACTGAAATCAATGCATTTAGCGCAAACAATAAAATAGTATTAGGAATAATCTACATTGAAATCAATGCATCTAGTGCAAGCAATCAAATATAATTATAAATCGACGTCTAAATTGAAATCAACACATCCAATGCAAGAAATCAAATAGTATTAGGAATCATCACCTACACTGAAATCAATGCATCTAGTGCAAGTAATCATATATCATTAGAAATAAATATATACACTAAAATCGATGCATCTAGTGCAAATAATCAAATAGGATTATAAATCACCATCTCCACTTAAATCAATCCATCTAGTGCAAAAAATATTCTTCCCTCTCTCCACCCTCCATCCATATATATATCCCCATCCATCTCTTTTTTTTTGTTTCTATCTCACCCCCCTAAACATACACGCTCTCGCACTCCATATATATCATTCTCTTTGTCGATCACCCTCTCTCCCCATATCTCTCTTCTTCCCTCTCTTCCCCTTCTCTCCCTCTCCCCCGCTAATATCTTTCTTTCCTCCTTTTGTCCCCTCTCTCTTTCTCTCCATCTTCCTTATCACTCACTCTCTCTCTCTCTAGGAACCAACATCTACACTGAAATAAATGCATTTACTCTAAGAAATCAAATAGGATTAGAAATCGCCATCTACACTGAAATCAATGCATTTAGTGCAAACAATCAAATAGGATTAGAAATCATCTACATTGAAATTAAGTCATCTAGTGCAAGTAATCAAATATAATTATAAATCAACATCTAAATTGAAATCAACACATTCAGTGCAAGCAATCAAATTGTATTAGAAATCACCACCTACACTGAAATCAATGCATCTAGTGAAAGTAATCAAATATCATTAGAAATAAATATCTACACTAAAATAGATGCATCTAGTGAAAATAATCAAATAGGATTAGAAATCACCATCTCCACTTATATCAATCCATCTAGTTGGATATCTTTATATTCATACATTTTGTCCTCTCTCCCTCTCTCTCCATCTTCCTTATCACTCTCTCTCTCTCTCTCTCTAGAAACCAACATCTACACTGAAAACAATGCATTTACTCAAATAAATCAAATAGGATTAGAAATCGCCATCTAGACTGAAATCAATGCATTTAGTGCAAACAATCAAACAGGATTAGAAATCATCTACATTGAAACCAATTCATCTAGTGCAAGTAATCAAATATAATTATAAATCAACATCTAAATTGAAATCAACAAATTCAGTGCAAGCAATCAAATTGTATTAGAAATCACCACCCACACTAAAATCAATGCATCTAGTGCAAGTAATCAAATATCATTAGAAATAAATATCTACACTAAAATTGATGCATATAATGCAAATAATCAAATAGGATTATAAATCACCATCTCCACTTATATCAATCCATCTAGTGTGAGAAATATTCTCCCCTCTCTCCACCCTCCATCCATATCTCTATCCCCCTCCATCTCTTCTTTTCTGTCTCTCTATCGCACCCCCGTAAACACACACACTCTCACAATCCATATATATATCAATCTCTTTGTCAATCCCCTCCTCTCCCCATCTCTCTCTTCTTCCCTCTCTTCACCTTCCATCTATATCTCTATCTTCCCCCTCTCTCCCTCTCTCTCCATCTTCCTTATCACTCACCCACTCTCTCTCTCTCCACCTTTCTCTCTCTATTTCTTTCTTCTTACCTCTCTCCCCCTCCAAGTCCATCTCTCTTTCCCTCCCTCTCTCCACTCTCTCACATCCTCTATCTTCCTTCCTCTCTTTCCCTTTCTCTCCCATCTCTCTCCCCCCCTCTCTCTCTCTCTTCACCCACCAACTATGTTACTATATCCCTCCCTCTCTCCTTATATCTTCTTCTCCCCCCTTATCTCCATCTCTCCTTATTTGTCTCTTTATCTCAGCCCCAAACATACATGCTCTCTCTCTGTCTCTCCCTTGTCACTCCTTCTCTCTCTCCACTTCTCACTCTCTATATTTCTTATTTCCTACATCTTTCCCCCTCCAAATCCATCTCTCTTATCGATCCCTCTCTCCTCCTCTCTCTCTCTCTTCCCTAAATCCCTCTCTCTTCCTTGATATTTCTCTCTCTCTCTCTCCAATACTCTCTCTTCCCCCATCACTCTCCTCCTCTTTCTCATCCTTCCTCTCTCTCCCTTTCTCTCCCACCTCTCTCTCTCTCTTTTCCCTCCAATCCTCTCTCTTCCCCCATATCTCTCTCTCTCTTTCTCGAATCCTCTCTCTTCCCCCATCCCTTTATTTCTCTCTCTCTTTCCACCCCTCTCTCTCTCCAACTACATTACTATATCCCTCCCTCTCTCCTTCTCACTTCTTCTCTCCGCCCTTCTTTCCATACATCTTACTTTGTCTCTTTATCTCACCCCTAAACATACACACTCTCTCTCCATCTCTCCCTTATCACTCTCTCTCTCTATTTCTTCTTAGTTATGTAAACTAATGAACATAAATATTCGTAAATATAAAGTAGATTTGGAGTAAATATGAAAAGAGGTTTTATTTACTTACCATACCTTTAGTTTATTTATATTTTTATTTATTTACCATACCCCTTTTCTTTACTATGGTATTTTGCCCATAGGCTTGTTATATAATTAGATTTTTATTTATAATCCTATTTGATATATTGTTATTTATTTACCTTACATCTTTATGCCTCTTTTATATTTATTTATTTACCATACCTCTTTATATCTATTTTATATTTATTTATTTATTTATCATACTTGTTTATACCTCTTTTATATTTATTTATTTACCCGTGGTATTTGGCCCATGGTATCAATATTAATTTGTCCCATGGTATTCGTCCCATAAGATTCATCTAAATAAAACCTCTTTTTAATTTTTTTTTAAATATAAAAAGGTTTATGGAATAAATATAAAAAGAATTTTTATTTATTTACCCTACATCTAGTTTATATATTTATTTATTTATTTACCATAGCTCTGGAGTAAGTATAAATTCATTTTACAAATATTTAATTAAAATAAATATTAAAAGATTTGGATATTGATTGTCTCTTTATCTCAGCCCCAAACATAAGAAATTAACCACCCACTCAAAATAATAAAGAAATAGGGAAACCCATTTTAGGATATTGATAACACATTTCTTTACATTAAAAAATGGGCATGATGAAAGTCAATAGTAGTTTGAGAACCCAAAATGTTGAAAGTCAATAGTAGGTTGAGCACCCGAAATGGTATTCATAGTTATCATCATGAAATGACATATTATCTCACCTTCGAAATGTGGCCTTCCACTAACCATCATTAGTGGGTGGACCGATTTGCGCATATATGGATCTCATGGTGTAAGTGCAACCTGCCATTATTCAGCCTATGGTTCTCAATCCCAAACTTTATTATATTCAAAAATATGTTAGTGGATAGCTGCCCATCAATAACGTTTGGGTTAATTTCAGACATGTTTTATTTTAATAATGGTGAGAGCAGGGAAGATTTCAAAGGTACGCCCATCAGGATATAATAAGGTATTAATAGGGCGAGGAATGAGTCGTAAACCTTGGCCCCCTTGATACGACTATGTCTTTCTTACATATTATTCATTCTCTATTTATGCTCGGCACCTGACAAATTTGCTAAAACCTAATTTTTTTATTTTTTTTAATAACCCTAAACCTCAACCAAAAAATTCTAATCGGTAATCTACCTAATGTAAAATTTGTAATTCTTCTTTTAGTTAACCCTATTTACACAACGTTCTCACAACATTCTCATAGATGTAGAGGCATATTAATTGTTCTTTACATCTGCGTTACTGACATCGTTTCCCATTATCTTCAGTGGATTCTGAAGCCTATGTATTGGCTGAGAAAAGGTTAATATATTAAATTCTAATTCGATACACGACTGCCTGTAAAATTCTAATTCGATACACAACTCCCTGAAAAATTCTGGTTCTAGTTGACTTGAATTTGTTGGAATATTGAAAAATTCCAGAATTAAAATGGAGAAATAAAACTTCCCCTCCACAACACAGAGAAATAAATTCAATCTCAGAAAACAGAGTTTTCAACTCTATAAAACAAAATTTTTATTCCATAAAAATCTGTTACAATTTCTTCCTCAATCACAGAGGGATCACAACTGTTGCTGGACTGCTTCTAAGCACAGTTCCAAAACAAACAAAAAAACTTTCTCTGTCTCTCAAAAAAAAACTGTTGTCTGAATTCTTTTCATTCACTGCCACTGTTTTTACAAAAAAAACAACTCACTGTGTTTTTAATAAAACTTACATCGCTGTGTAAAATTTTAATTATGTTCTCTCTGTCTTTTAAAAATGCACTGTTGTGCTTATTGTTTGGTCAATTTAGTGTGTCCTAAATTGCTACATTAATTTATTAATCTGGGATTCGTAAACTGATGAAGTGTGGCGCACTATATGTGCAAGATAACCTATTTCTTACTTTTTGTCTTTTTTGGTTTCCTAATGTGAGATGGAAATTCTAAAATAAAAACAAGTATGGTTATGATTGTTCAAGGCAATGATATCCTTTATAATGATTTACCAACTTCAAACTTCAAAAGGAATTTGAAACATACAATGACAAAACTGAAAGGAAATGAAAATGTGTTGCTATCCTAGTTAATCAAACAGTGAACTATTGAGCATGAAAACCATTATCCTTGCTGTTGTCTAAACACAAAAGAAACTGTACTCAAAGAAAAGATTGCAAGTAAAGTAAAACTAAAATCAAATTACATCAACTCATATTCTGACCCCTCACCATTAGTTTTGCTATGGCTTTCAGAGGTAATCATAAACAACTTGAGCAATCTGATATCTAATTTGTAGAAAAATAAACTAATATCAAACTATACACTCATACTTCAATCCCTCACCATTAGTCTCGCTATGGCTTTCGGAGGTAACTGAAAATGACATGAACAGTTTAATATCTAACTTGCAGAAAAGTAAACTAACATCAAACTATACACTCATACTTCAATCCCTCACCATTAGTCTCGCTATGGCTTTCGGAGGTAACTGAAAATGACATGAACAATCTAATATCTAATCTAACTACTAAAGCAAATGTGTAAGACTGAAATAAACAAAGCAGTACTGGAATTAAACAAAAACTAAGAAAAGTAAATTAGCAGTAGAACAATATTGATTCCATGTCATTAGTCATTTATAAAAAGATATGCAAATCCCCGGGCTGCCTATTTGTAATCTGAAACAAGAACACTGATAAGTTAACAACAACATAAAACATAAAGGATTATGGACAGAAGTAAAATGTAAAGCATGAAAGATTATAGACAGAGATGGAACGTAAACACCATGAAAAATGTAATGTATATACACGTGAATGACTTATGGCACAATGAACTTAAAGAAATAAAACAAGAAACTATACCGTAATGCACAAAACCTCAGCGTGTGCAGGGGCCCTCTGCACAGACCTCGGGCAACAACCTTCAAATACGAATTACGCTTGGAAACAAAGTCTTCTCATATATTAAAATGTGGTCATAATAGAGAAATAATGTTACAACACAATGGCAACGCAATTACATTACAGAACTGAAGAAGATCTAATCTATTATGCGTATGAGAACGCATTATTTATAGCTGAAGGAAATATAACTAATTCCCTAAAGTCTGTGCTGATAGAAGACACGTGAACCATCACGTCCAGGGATCTAGCATCATGGCCGCCGTGAGGAGTAAATATATGAAGAGTGGCTGTTGGATTCGGCTTATGGAGCCGTTTATAGGTGTTGATACATCTCCCATGATTTAGAAACGGCCACGCAAATCTCCACGTGATGAGAAACAAAGTTCTGTCACCGTGGGACTCTTCGGTTGACCACCACTTGGCTCCCTTTGACCACAGCCTTCTTAGGTGAATTCGACCAAGCCAATAGGACACGATCCATGTCCACGTCATTTCTAACTTGCCCATGTGGCTCGAATTGCCTGAAGACACCTGCATCATAGACTTTAACAAAATGGCTGCGGAAAGTTGCAGCAGCTGCGGAAAGTGGCAAGATTCTGCAGCTAAATGAGCAAAAATCTAAATCTGACAGCAGACACAAAACATAGTTAAAAACCATTTTAGATGCTCTTTTACAATTAATATGCAATGATATTGACAACTTAGAAGGTCCAGGTGAATGAAAAAAATTTAGAAAGGTGTATAAGAAAGATGCAGATTTGAGACTCAACATACCCCCACTGTGAAGGTGTTGCATGTCCTCATGCAACCAAAATTTTGATAATCCTTCTTCAATTCATATTCCTTGACACTTCAGCTAGTACATCCAGTCCTCTCCTCCTCTTCCTTGGTGCTGTAAACATCCTGGGCTTTTTCATCAAGCATCTGAATTTGATATTAATCAGTGCTCTTCTTAACTTCTGGCATTTCTTCTTCAATTTCCTGTTCTTTTTCTGCCATAGTCCCAGATGTAGCATGGTATTGTCATGAATGATATTGTCCAATTTTCCTTGTTCCTTCAATGCCTCATTTTCATTTTTAATGTGTCTATTTAAAACTTCCAATTCAAAAACTTCTTGTTTTAATGATTGGACTAGATCTTCTTGTACTGTGTGAGGCTGAGTGGATGAAGTACTGGGACCCGTGGCTGCTTTTTCTAAAGATTCTATATAATCATATACTTCTTGCTGCTTTGGGTCTATCTCAGGTGTCGTTTTTATTGGGTTGTCCCCAAAATGCCATGGAGGAGAGTTGTCTTCAAAATCTGGCTGAGAAGGGCTCACATCAACGTCTGGCTGAGAATGGGATGGACTATGTTCAATGTCTGACTGAGAATGAAATGAAATATGTTCAGTATCTGACTGAGAATGAGATGGGCTATGGCTAGATGGAGTTTGTTCAGACGTTTCTTCTCCCAAATCAATAAAATGGGGTCCTTTCGTTTGCGTTTTCCTCAACTTCCCCTTAAGTCTGGAACTTCTTCTTACACGCTGTGGACCACTGTCTTTTTGCTTTTGTTTTCCTTTCCCTCTCTTTTTGGCCATAGATGACTGTTCTTGAAGGTGAACTAGTCTCTCAGATAACACTTGATGATCTTCTTCGGAAGAAGGGGTTTGATGCATAGCCTCAATACTTTTTCTCTCTTTTGATGTTATTGGCTTTTTACCCTTGGTTTCTTCCTTCTTCCTTTTTGACAGTCTCTCTTTCTTACTAGTTCTTTCAATTGTAGTAGTAGGAGTACTTTGAGTTTCATCATTTGTTCTTTTTCTCCTACTCCTTCTTGATGTACTACCTTCAGGAATTTCTTAGGGTTCTTCAAAGAAATTTCTGATAAAAAATTGTTCCCATGTGTCCTTCTTCTCTTTTAACTGTTTTTCAATCAAAATTTTCACAAGACCATGGTGATATAAATGTGGTTCTACATCCCCTAAATGCTTCTGAACGGTCACAGACATTTTCTTCAAACTATTTAATAAAAAGTATGGCAGATTGAGGGTCTGGTTATCTAGAAAATTCATCAGCAATCTGGTATGGTACATATACATTGACCCAAAACGGCCCTCACAGGTGATAAATTTTTGAATAACTAGCAGCAAAGTAGTTCACTCCTCTTTCAAAGCATGAACAGGAATTCCTCTTTTAAAAATAGTTATGTCCATACCTGGGTTACATAGGATTACTCTCCAGGATTCATCACTAATACTCTTGTTTTTGAACCAACGTTCACCCTCTTGAGGAAGTTCTGTGGCAGCTGCTATGGATGCCTCATTCATCGTAAATTTTAGGTCTCCAATCTCTACCTCCAGGCCATTGAAAGACCTTGCAAAAGCTTTTGTCACCTCTTTATGGTAGCCTCTAAACTTTTGGATAAACCGCAGCCACTTTTCCTTTTTCGATATATCCCTGACTTGCGGGTATCCTTCCATGAATTTAAGTCCTTCTGGTTATGTTCTCAACAACTAACCCATCCTTCTTTCTGCTCTTTTAAAACTTGACTGCGTGAGGAGGGTTCAATGGAGGTAAGACGGTTGAATGACGGCTGAATGAGCGAAAATGAGCACGATGACTGTAGGCAGATATCAGGGAATGGGTATACAGACTGTAGCGTAACAGAGAACGAAATGGGGTGAAGCGAAACAGAGAAGGGTTATGTGAGCATGGTGGAAATACAACTGTGAGATCAATAGAACAATAGAAGGAGTATAACACATCCGACAGTGTTTAAAATTTGGTGGCTGCAGAGTAAATGTAAGCACGTTTATACAACGGCTACGGATTTCATGCAGCTGAAAGAAGCCGTAGTCAAATCAACCACATTTCATCATCACAGGTGGAGTATCGGAGTATGAGTGAAGATCGGAGGCTCGATTATGGGACCGTTTGAAAATTAATGCAAGGATTGTGGGAGGATCATATAGAGATCGTGGAATGTTTACGGAGTTTGTCAATACAATCATTGCACATAATGGAGCTATGGTTCATAACTATGTAAAAATGTGTTTTAAATGCCATTTGAAATAAATTTTTACTCATACCTTGGAATTCTTGCCATTTTTCCTTAGTCTTCAATTAGTTGCTCTTCATTGATATCTTGAATGCCCCATGTCTTCATAATTGGTCTTCATACCTACATTTGATTTCATGATTGTGGAAATAACATCTGGCTGTACATTCTTTTGAAAAACAAAGTGGTAGCTGCGGAATCTGCTTCCGGCTGCGGAAACTGGTGTCAGCTGCGGAAACGGGTGTCGGCTGCGGAAACTGACACAACTATTATTTGGGTGAATGGAAATGAACGGATGACAATTGACTAAATGAAAATGGTCATGAAAGAGAATTTTATTGGTGAAATGGAATGAAATAGATAAAATGAAGTGAAATGGAATGAAGTGGAGTGAAATGAAGTGGAATGGAATGGAGTGGGTGGTCACAAAACTTGTGAAATGAAAGAGAGATTTTTTTTTTGGAAAATATAGGGTGTCAGGTGTTCCTGATTTTCACCCTACATTTTCTGTATAAGACTGCCAATCAGTGATTGGTTTTCAGGCTTATACAAAAAAAAAAAAAAAAATTATATATTTTATATATATATATATATATATATATATTTTTATTTTTTTTAACTGAAAAGAACAAAAGCTAGGCTGGTGGAGAAGAAGAATTCTTCTGTACCAGCCTGATTGCAGAATTTTCTTGAAACATTTTGACAAATTCCTCTTTTGAGAGTGGCTTATGATAGACTTTCAATCTGTGGCCATTCACAATAAGAGGAGTTTGAAACTCATCAATGGTCTTGATTCTTACTGCTCCATTGCTAAAGATCTTGTCAATCTCATATGGCCCAGGCCAATGAGTCTGAAATTTTCCTTTAAAATATTTAAACTTGAATTCAAATAACAATGCCCAATCTCCTTCTTGAAACTTCTTCTCTCTGATGTACTTGTCATGCCATTTAGCTCTTTGATATTGAACTAGATCAGTTCTTAGAATTGCCTCTTGTCTGATCTCATATAGCTCATTTAACTGCTCCATTCTATGCTTTTGGGCTTCTGATAGATCTATCCCCAACTGAACTGCTATCTTGAAGGTCTTGACTTGGAACTCATTAGGGAGCAGGACTTCTTTCCCATAAACAAGTTCATAGGGAGAATGTCCTATTGTATTTCTCCATGTAGTTCTGTAAGCCCACAAGGCTTCAGGAAGCCTTTCTGCCCAATCTCTTCTATGTAGATGAACAATTTTGGTGATGATACTTTCGAGAACTTTGTTTGTAGACTCCACTTGACCATTTGCTTGCGGATGGTAAGGAGTAGATCTTCTGTGCTTGATTTTGTATTCTTCCATCAACTTATCCACCAGGTTGGATGTGAATTGGCTTCCCTGATCTGTCACAATTTCTCTTGGAACACCAAAGCGAGTAAAAATATCCTCATAAAGAAAATTAACAACTGAATTTTCAGTAGCAGACACTAATGCTTTGGTTTCTACCCATTTAGTAACATAATCAGTACAAACCAATATATACTTCTTTTGCTTAGACGGTGGATTAATAGGTCCAATGAAATCTAAAGCCCATTTTTCAAAGGGTTCAATGAGTACCTGTGGTTGCAATGGCATTTCATTTGAAAGGGTAGGCTTCCCTACTCTTTGGCATCTGTCACACCTTTTGACATATTGTTTTGCATCTTTGAAGAGGGAAGGCCAATAATATCCTAAAGAGAGGATTTTATAGGCCGTCCTTTTGTCTGCAAAGTGTCCGCCGCATGGTTCATCATGACATGCCCTAAGAATATCAGGCATTTCATCTTCCCTGACACATCTTCTGATCACAAGATCTGGCCCTGTTTTAAACAATTCGTTAGAAATCCATGAATATTTTGAACTCTCCTGAATAATTTTTCGTTTTTCACTTGGAAATAAATGTGAAGGCAGTTTTCCTGTAACCAAATAGTTAGCAATATCTGCATACCAAGGAGTCTTAATAGTTACTGCAAACAAGTATTCATCGGGAAACTTATCCTCTACAGGAGAATCTTCTTTAGTATTCTGAATCCTAGACAAGAAATCAGCTACTGTATTTTGTTTTCCTGGTCTATCCAACACAATAATATTGAATTCTTGCAAAATTAAAAGCCATCTTGTCACTCTGCCATTAGTAACAGGTTTGTTCATTAAATATCTAATTGCAGAATGGTCAGTATGAATAAAAGTTTCATAGCCTGTTATGTAATGTCTAAACTTATTAATTGCATGAACAACATCTAAAAACTCTTTTTCAGTCACAGTATAATTCAACTCTGTGGGAGTCAAATTTTTATTGGTATAATAAATGGCATAAGGAACTAAATCTTTTTGACCCAACACAGCTCCTAGAGCTGTATCTGAAGCATCTGTAGAAATATGGAAAGGGAGTTTCCAATTTGGTCCTCTCAAGATAGGTGCTTCAGATATTCTTGTTTTCAAAGTTTCAAAAGCTGATTGACAATCAGGATCCCATTTAAATTCACGGTCTTTTGTAAGCAATTTGAAGAGTGGAGATGCTATTTTAGTGAAGTTTTCTATAAATCTTCTATAGTAACCAGTAAATCCCAAAAAACTTCTAACATCTCTTTGACAATTTGGAATAGGTAACTTGGAGATGACTTCAACTTTTGATCTATCAACCTTAATCCCATCTCCTGAAATATGATGCCCCAAAACAATCCCTTCAGTAAACATCATAAATCATTTTTCATGGTTTAATGAAAGGTTTGTTTCTTTACATCTTATAAGGACTTTTTCCAAATTTTCTAATGCCTCTTCAAATGAATTACCATAAACTGTAAAATCATCCATATAAACCTCTACACAATCATGGATTAGATCGGAAAAAATTCCTAGTACTACTCTTTGGAATGTTGCAGGTGCATTACATAACCCAAAAGGAAGCACTCAATAGGCAAAAGTTCCCCATGGACAGGTGAATGTGGTCTTATCTTGATCTTCAGGTGCTACCTGAATTTGATTATAGCCACTAAAACCATCCAAAAATGAAAAGTACTTTTTACCTGCTAATGTATCTAATACCCGATCAATAAAAGGCAAAGGAAAGTGATCCTTCAAAGTTGCTTTGTTCAATTCCCTGTAATCAATGCATACCCTCCATTTACCATTCTTTTTAGGTACTATAACCAAAGGAGAAACCCAACGACTATCTGAAATTGGATAAATGAAGTTTACATTGAGTAGTTTTTGGAGCTCTTCTTTCACTATCTCCCTAAGATTTGGATTCATCCTTCTTTGAGGTTGTCTGATTGGTCTACTGTTTTCCTCAATATAGATATGATAGATGCAAGTCTTAGGATCAATAGCTTTCATTTCAGTATACTCCCATGCAAATGCAGTAGAATGTTTTTGCAAGATTTTGGTTAGTTCTTCTTGTTGTGACTTTTCCAAATGTTTGTTGATATTCAATGTTTTTCCTGGAAAAATCTCAATGGTAGAACTACCAAACTCATCCATAGAGTAAAGAGACATTTGTCTTGATGATAAATATTCTATGTCAGATTCCAACTGAAATTGTGTGGGGTCATATTCTGAAGATGTCTCAAAATTTTCCAATGTATTCAGAATTTGACTATCCTCACTAATTTCCGAAATGGTAAAGACAGGTTGTATAATGTCCTCATCATCGACCCATTCATTGTCTTCTACTTCTGTGATTGCTTTTGCTGGAGGATACAAATTGAATTTCTTTGTCGAATTACCATTAGAAATGTACATATCCCCAGATCTACAACTAATGAAAGCATCAGCTGTGGCTAGCCAAGGTCTTCCTAAGATAAGTGGGTGCCCTCCTAGATTACTCTTAGGAGTCAAAATCATAAAATCTACTGGATATTCCCAAGAATCTAAGGAGACTGAAATATCTTCTAATACACCATCTAGTTTAATAATTGATCGATCTGCAAGTTGCAGTAAAGTAGGTGTAGAAAGAAGGTTAGGAAGTTTTAGCTGTTCCATAGTCTGTCTACTCATAATGTTGATAGCAGTCCCTAAGTCAATCAATGTGTTTGGAATTTCTATCCCATTTATATGTGTCTTGAAAATTGGACTTCCTGTATCTACATACTTCTGCATGGTAATTTTTCCCATCATAATATCTGCAATTTTTCCTACCAGGTGGATTCTTCTTGTGTCTTTTAGTTTCCTTCCTGGTCTTTTGAAACTCAACTCCTTTATTGTTTTTGCTAGAATAGGAATCTCTCGAATGGCTTGTAACAAGGGAATCTTGATGCAAACATTCTTCAATTCATCTAGAAAATCATAGTTAGGCAACAAGATTTGTTTTTCCACTCCCTTGTCAATTTGTAGTCTTTCAGGAAAAGGAGGTGTAGATGAAGATGCGGGTTGCTCAACTATAGGAGTTGTGGGTGTTAACTTTTCTTTCTCTTTTTGAATGTTTGAGTTTTGAAGAGATACTTCCTCAGAACCCTTATTGGCTTCAAGAGAGTCCTCCTCAGAGGTATCTTTCTCTTGGTCATCTATAGAAGGTTTTTCTAAAACTCTAACAGATCTGAGTTGTACATCATTGAGAGGAACAATCATATAGGTAGGAAATTGTTGTCCTTCTATCATGTAAGTATTCTGAGGATTTTTATTGTTAGGATTTGGCAATGGCTGAGCTGGAAGTTGATTTGTCTTTTGTTTGTATGGGAGCATGAGTTGAGGATTTGGATTTTGTTGAGAAGGTTGTTGTTGTGGAAATGGCAATGAAAGTTGTGGATTTGGGTTTGGAAGTTATGGAGCTTGTTGATTTTGAAAAGATGGAGGATATTGATAAAATTGAGCAAATCTCCCATAAGGATTTTGCATCCGTTGTACCCATGGCTGATATGGATTTTGATGTTGGGGCCAAGGTTGTTGCCAAGGATTCCAATTTGGTGGGGTTTGAAGATTCATAGGGTTGTTAAACCCTTGAGTTTTTTGTCCTTGCCAAGGTCTTCTTGCAACAAAACAGAGAGATTCTACTGAATTTGGGTCTTCTTGAAAGACAGCTTTGAGTCCAGGAATTGAAGGAAAATCCTTGATCTCATGATTCTCTGAGCAAATTATACATGTTTCTACAAATTTTGCATCCAAGGGACATTCCCTTAAAGCATGTTTCTTCCTAGACTTCAGACAAAAGATGGCTAGAGCATCTGTTTTTGCTTTCTGCTTGTTTTGAATCTTAAGGGTGTCTATTTGTTCACTAAGGCTCCCTAAGATATCAGTTTTGAATTCATCAAGAATATTGCCAATCTCTACCCTACTTACTGATCCAGTTGCAGATTTGTTAGCCCTAATAAGAGAAGGATCCCTAGGCCCTTTTCCTGTTTTAGATTTTCCTCTTGAGAGATGGACACATAATTCTGTTTTGTCACGAAGTGGAAGTTGATAAATGTCTCCTTTCCCCATCATGTTTAAAATATCTATCCATTCATCTCTAATGGCTTTTAATATGAGGGCTTTCAAGGTTTCATCATCTAAGTTGCTCATCTTTGCTCTTTTTAAGTTGTATTGAAATCTTTCAAATAAATCTTCCAAATTTTCATCTTCTTTTTGCATCATTTTGAATACCTCATCCTTGTGATTGGTGGGCATACAATATTCCAAGTATCTATCCAAAAATGTTTGTTTCATATCATTCCAAGTCCTAATAGATTGAGTGGCTAATCCCATGAACCATTTCAAAGCAGCTCCCTTCAATGTTGAAGGAAACAGTTTGAGTTTTTGAGAGTCTTCCATATAGTCATAGGTTCGGCACACGACATCAAACTCAAACAGAAATGTTTCAGGATCCTCACTTCGCAATCCATAAAAGTTGGGGAGGACATATGGTGAGATATTTTTCATTGTTGTATGAGTTTCCTCATCAACTATAGGGAATCCAAACAAGTTGTCTCCTTCCCTATTTCTTCCATTATTTCCTTCACCATTGTTGTCTCCATTGTTTCCTCCTCTTCTACCTCTACCTCTACCTCCATCTATTACTTCCTCTGCCATGATAGTTTCTTTAGAGTCCTTAAAGTCCCCTAGTTCTTCTATCAAGGGAGGATGAGAGAGAGTCTCTTTGTTTTCTAAATGGGATTTAGTAGGTGGTATAGGAGAATCCTCTAATTCAGCTGCTCCTTGAATTCCAAAAATCTTAAGGCTAGGGTAGATGGTGGTGAATCTGGTCTATGCCTTGAAGAAGATGGAGTTGTGAAAATCGAACTCTTGGCTTTAGCTATAAACCTTCCCCTAGAATCTCTTGCTCTATGCATGTCATTTTTTATTATTATTTTTTTTTTTAAAGTTGGGCTAATAATTCTCTTTCTGATCTTCTAGGTCACACTAGGTGCAAGAAGAGAGCATACTTAAGAAATTACTGAACCAATAACTCTCTTTTCTGATCCTCCAGGTCACACTAGGTGCAAGAGGAGAGCATACTTCAAGAAGTTATCAAGTTTTCCCTTCTTTTTATTATTATATATATTTTTTAAGAAATTGGCTACCTAGTTACACTTCCCCAGCAACGGCACCAAAATGTTTGGTCAATTTAGTGTGTCCTAAATTGCTACATTAATTTATCAATCTGGGATTCGTAAGCTGATGAAGTGTGGCACACTATATGTGCAAGATAACCTATTTCTTACTTTTTGTCGTTTTTGGTTTCCTAATGTGAGATGGAAATTCTAAAATAAAAACAAGTATGGTTATGATTGTTCAAGGAAATGATATCCTTTATAATGATTTACCAACTTCAAACTTCAAAAGGAATTTAAAACATACAATGACAAAACTGAAAGGAAATGAAAATGTGATGCTATCCTAGTTAATCAAACAGTGAACTATTGAGCATGAAAACCATTATCCTTGCTGCTGTCTAAACACAAAAGAAACTGTACTCAAAGAAAAGATTGCAAGTAAAGTAAAACTAAAATCAAATTACATCAACTCATATTCTGACCCCTCACCATTAGTCTTGCTATGGCTTTCGGAGGTAATCATAAACAACTTGAGCAATCTGATATCTAATTTGCAGAAAAATAAACTAATATCAAACTATACACTCATACTTCAATCCCTCACCATTAGTCTCGCTATGGCTTTCGGAGGTAACTGAAAATGACATGAACAGTTTAATATCTAACTTGCAGAAAAGTAAACTAACATCAAACTATACACTCATACTTCAATCCCTCACCATTAGTCTCGCTATGGCTTTCGGAGGAACTGAAAATGACATGAACAGTCTAATATCTAATCTAACTACTAAAGCAAATGTGTAAGACTGAAATAAACAAAGCAGTACTGGAATTAAACAAAAACTAAGAAAAGTAAATTAGCAGCAGAACAATATTGATTCCATGTCATTAATCATTATAAAAAGATATGCAAATGCCCGGGCTTCCTATTTGTAATCTGAAACAAGAACACTGATCAGTTAACAACAACATAAAACATAAAGGATTATGGACAGAAGTAAAATGTAAAGCATGAAAGATTATAGACAGAGATGGAACGTAAACACCACGAAAAATGTAATGTATATACACGTGAATGACTTATGGCACAATGAACTTAAAGAAATAAAACAAGAAACTATACAGTAATGCACAAAACCTCAGCGTGTGCAGGGGCCCTCTGCACAGACCTTGGGCAACAACCTTCAAATACGAATTACACTTGGAAACAGAGTCTTCTCATATATTAAAATGTGGTCATAATAGAGAAATAACGTTACAGCACAATGGCAACGCAATTACATTACAGAACTGAAGAAGATCTAATCTATTATGCGTATGAGAACACATTATTTATAGCTGAAGGTAATATAACTAATTCCCTAAAGTCTGTGATGATAGAAGACACGTGAACCATCACGTCCAAGGATCTAGCATCATGGCCGCCGTGAGGAGTAAATCTATGAAGAGTGGCTGTTGGATTCGGCTTATGGAGCCGTTTACAGGTGTTGATACGTCTCCCATGATTTAGAAATGGCCACGCAAATCTCCACGTGATGAGAAACAGAGTTCTGTCACCATGGGACTCTTCGGTTGACCACCAATTGGCTCCCTTTGACCACAACCTTCTTAGGTGAATTCGACCAAGCCAATAGGACACGATCCATGTCCACGCCATTTCTAACTTGCCCATGTGGCTCGAATTGCCTGAAGACACCTGCATCATAGACTTTAACAAAATGGCTGCGGAAAGTTGCAGCAGCTGCGGAAAGTGGCAAGATTCCGCAGCTAAATAAGCAAAAATCTAAATCAAACAGCAGACACAAAACATAGTTAAAAACTATTTTAGATGCTCTTTTACAATTAATATGCAATGATATTGACAACTTAGAAGGTCCAGGTGAATCAAAAAGGTCTAGAAAGGTGTATAAGAAAGATGCAGGTTTGAGACTCAACACTTATCAACAACTAAAAAAATTTACAATTCTGTTTTATAAATATAAAACAAGAAAAATATCTAAGAACAATTAATGTCATTTGTTGACAAAGTTGCAGAATTATCACTGCTTAAAAAATTTATTAATGGTGCCATAAATTCTGTCAGCACCGCTTCAAAATCAAATTAATGACGAATTTGATCGTGGTGGCAGTGGTGGTGCGTTGGTGGCGTGTGGGTGGCTGGTGGGCGGAGCCACCACATCCTGGTGGTTACGGGGGCTGCCTCCCACCCGTACACAATACATGGGGTGAGGCCCCGCAGTAATTATCAGCCGTCGATCGGTGGTCAACCCGCGATTAGCCGGTCAACTACGGGGGGTACACCCTCGTTAATCTTCGCGTTGTTTGACCCCCCTGCACTCCGTTGATCTCTGCCAACGTGCTCGTACTTTACCGTCGATCTTCATTGCCGTTGTGCTGCCACCTGCAACCTGATCCGAGCAATTGGAAATTACATTCCAACACTCCCCCTTAATTTCCACTGCTGGGTTTTCCTGCATTCCCAAGCATTTTCTGAAGTGTTCAAAGCTTTTATGCGCAAGTGGCTTTGTGAGAATATCTGCAAATTGATCCTCCGTTCTGCAATGATGCAAAACGATCTCGCCATTGTTAACCAATTCACGTATGAAGTGAAACTTGGTGTCAATGTGTTTAGTCCTTTTATGAAAAACAGAATTTTTAGACAATGCAATAGCTGAGCTATTGTCACAAAAGATCATTGTCCCTTTTACCTATTCTTGACATAAGCTTCTCAACATTTTCCGCATCCAAACTGCTTGACATGATGCTGCTGTAGCTGCCACATATTTTTCTTCTGTTGTAGACAATGCTACAATTCGATGTTTCTTAGAAGCCCATGAAATGGCTCCTGAACCCTTATGAAAAACATAACCGGAAGTGCTCTTCCGATCATCAACACTTCCAGCCCAATCACTGTCTTTGTATCCAACTAAATCTGAACAATCTGAAGTAGTATAAAAAATACCAAACCTTTTAGTACCTTTAACATACCTCAAAATTATTTTTGCTACTTGCCAATGTGCATCCTTTGGCTTTTCCATGAATCTAGAAATCAAACTAACAGCATACATTATGTTCGGCCTAGTTGCAGTCAAGTACATGAGGCTGCCAACTATGCTCTTGTATAGACTAGGATCAAAATCCTTGCTACTGTCCTCTCTGCTGAGCTTTAATCCCATCATTGTGGGAGTGATTGTTGCTTTGCTTTCCTACATGTTAAATATTTCAAGCACTTCATTAACATACTTTGCCTGTGAGATAAAAATCCCATTTTTATCTTGTTCTACTTCTATTCCCAAGAAGTATCTTAACAAACCCATGTTAGTCATCTCAAATTCTTCTTTCATGACTGTTTTAAAATGTTCAATAAGGCAATCATCATTACCTGTAAAAATAACATCATCAACATATAAGACTACAATCAAGATTTTACCATCTTTTTCTTTGATGTAGAGGGTGGGTTCTCCCTCACACTTTTCAAAGCCATTTTCCAGTAGATATGAATCTATCCTACTGTACCACGCTCTTGGCGCTTGCTTCAGCCCATAAAGAGATTTCTTCAACTTGCATACATTGTGCTCTTGGCCTTTCTTTTCATAACCGAGAGGTTGATCAATGTAAACCTCTTCCATTAACACTTCATTCAGAAATGCTGACTTCACGTCCATTTGGTAAACTTTCCACTTGTTTTGTGCTGCTATGGATAGCACTGCTCTCACGGTTTCCATTCTAGCAACTGGTGTGAAAGTTTCCTCATAATCTATCCCATGTTTCTGCTTATAGCCTTTGATGACAAGTTTTGCCTTGTGTCTCTCTATTTTTCCTTCAGCATTACTCTTAGTCTTGTAGACCCATTTAACACCAATGACATCTTTACCTTTTGGGAGTTCAACCAAATCCCAAGTCTTGTTCCTCTCTATGGCGTTTATTTCCTCATCCATAGATTCTATCCATTTCTTATCCTTAATGGCTTCTTCGAAATGAACAGGATCATCAACATGACAATATAAAGCAAACAAAGAATTTATACCTTCATTAGCTATATCTTGTTCATAAATATCTTTCAAACTTCTGAATTTCTTACCTCTTACAGTAGGTGTACAAATGCTTGAAGAAGCACTTGAATTTCCTCCTTGTGGTGTGCTTGGAGAAGCGCTATCATTTCTCCTCAAGGGTGTGTTTTGCTCCTCTCTTATTGGTGTTGCTATTTGGGGATGTATTTCAACCAACTCATCATCATTCTCATCATGAGATAAACAGTGTTTAACATTCATTGTTTTCTCTATGCTTCCATCCCAAGCTTCCTCTTCAATGAACTGAACATCCCTGCTCACAATAAAAATTTTGCTGGATGGTTTATATAACCTGTATGCCTTGGATTCCTCACTGTATCCAATGAAAATACATTTCTCCCCCTTGCTGTCCAACTTCTTCCTTAGCTGATCCGGAATGTGTGCATAAGCTACACCTCCAAAAACCTTCATGTGTGTGACACTTTGCTTTGTGCCACTCCATGCCTCTTCCGGCACTTTGTTCATAACTGCTTTTGTAGGGCACCTGTTCAAAATATACGCTGCATAATGTACAGCTTCTGCCCAATAATCATTAGGCAAATGCTTTGCCTTTAACATACTCCTCGCCATGTCCATTATGGTTCGGTTCTTCCTTTCGGCTACTCCATTTTGCTGCGGAGTATATCTAGTTGTAAACTACTTTTGAATACCATTTTCTCTACAAAAACATAGAAAATCTTTAGAGATATACTCACCAACTCTATCAGTCCTTAAGACTTTGATATGCAACGCACTTTGTTTCTCAACAAGTGCTTTGAAATTGCAAAATTTTTCAAACACTTCACTTTTATTTTTCAAAAAATAAACCCAAGTTTTTCTTGTAAAATCATCTATAAATGTTAACACATAGTGGCTGCTAGCAAGTGATGGAGTTTGCATCAGTCCACATACATCTGAGTGGACAATCTCTAAGGGTGCTTTTGCCCTTATGATTTTCTCGGAAGGAAAAATTTCTCTATGTTGTTTCTCAAGAATACAACCTTCACAAAGGTTGTCCGGTTACTCTATCAATGGTAAACCACTTACCATTCCTTTTCTGTTCAACAAGTTGAGACCTCCAAAGTTGAGATGTCCAAATCTCAAGTGCCATAACCAATTATCATCCTTTGGTTCGCTTTGGTAAGTCTCTTGTGCAACTGCTGCTTTCTCTTCACCATTCTTCAAGTCTGCTCTCATTCTGAGAGGGAACATCCTGTTCCTTGTCATCTTCACTTCAGCAATACACTGATTGCTGGGTGGTTTATCCATGATGGTACAAACATCATTATCAAAGAAAACATTATATCCCTTATGAAAAAGCTGTCCAATACTTAAGAGATTACATTTCATTCCTGGAACATAATAAACATCTGCTATGGATTTCTTTGCTCCTAATCTTGTTAAAACATTCACATCTCCTTTTCCCATAACAGAAACTTTGCTATCAGTTCCTAGTGTGACTTGTGACTACACACTCTCATCTAACATAGAAAACATTGCTAAGTTTCCTGTCATATGGTTACTACAACCAGAGTCTAGAAACCATAAATCCTCATTCTTTTCTTCAGCCATATTAAAAGCTAAAAAAAAATTGTTTTGGCTGCTATTTTCTTTAGTGAAATTTGCACTAGTTCCACTTCTCATATCTTGTTTCTTCTTTCTACATTCACTAGCATAATGACCATATTTTTTACAATTGTAACATTGGATATTGGATTTGTCATACCTTTGTCCTTGATCATTCTGCTATCCACTTTGCTGCCTGCCTTGGCCGTGGCTATGATTTTGACTGTTGCACCTTCCATGTGAATGTGAAGGGCTGTTCCTTCCACCTTTGTTTTGGCTTCTGCCTCTTCCTCTTCCTTTGCCTTGCCCTCTTCCTCTTCCGAAAGACATTTGGGTCTTAAAAGCATGTTCAAGAGATGATTTTTCACTCCTACCCAATCTCTGTTCATGAGTCATCAGTGATGCATGTAGTTCATCCACTGAAAACTTTGTGAGATCCTTAGTCTCCTCTATGGTGGTGACAATCACATCAAATCTTGAGGGTAAACTTCTCAAGAGTTTTTCAACAATCCTCTTGTCTTCAAGAGTTTCTCCATGAGATCTTATTTGTGTGACCATTCCAATCACATGAGTGAAAAATGAGTCAATAGTGTCTGACTCTTTCATACAGAGAGTCTCAAAGTCTCTCCTCAGCAACTGAAGTTTTGCTGTCTTCACTTTCTCCATACCCTGATAAGCTGTCTTGAGAGTTTCCCATGCTTCACTAGATTTCTTGGATGCTGCTATCCTCGGAAACACACTCTCATGCACTGCTTGATACAAGAAGAAAAGAGCCTTGGCATCTTTCTTCTTATTGATCTTTGACTGTTCTCTTTCTGCTTGAGTTAACACATAAAACTCTGCTTCATTTGCTGGCTCTTCAACGCCATCCTCAACAAATTCCCATAAGTCTTGGGAGACAAATAAAGCCCTCATAGTTATTGACCAGTAGTCATAATTTTTCCCATTAAATTGTGGGAGATGGATATTTCCCATACCCATACCAGTGCTGGAGCCAGCCATTCTGCACTCTTAACTATGCTTCAAAAACACTTGACTGTGTGTTTAAAAATTAACTGACTGTACTGCAACAGTAACACAAAAACTATATAGAGAAATACCTTTGAATTCTTCTTGTCTAAACCTTCACTCTGCTGGAGAAGCTTCTACAATAACGAACTCCTTTTCTTCAGCTTATTTGACCTTCAAATAGCCTGAACTGCTCTGATACCATGTTGGAATATTGAAAAATTCCAGAATTAAAATGGAGAAATAAAACTTCCCCTCCACAACACAGAGAAATAAATTCAATCTCAGAAAACAGAGTTTTCAACTCTATAAAACAAAATTTTTATTCCATAAAAATCTGTTACAATTTCTTCCTCAATCACAGAGGGATCACAACTGTTGTTGGACTGCTTCTAAGCACAGTTCCAAAACAAACAAACAAAACTTTCTCTGTCTCTCAAAAAAAAAACTGATGTGTGAATTCTTTTCATTCACTACCACTGTTTTTACAAAAAAAACAACTCACTGTGTTTTTAATAAAACTTACACTGCTGTGTAAAATTTTAATTCTGCTCTCTCTGTCTTTTACAAACGCACTGCTGTGCTTATCAACAACTAAAAAAATTTACAATTCTGTTTTATAAATATAAAACAAGAAAAATATCTAAGAAAAATTAATGTCATTTGTTGACAAAGTTGCAGAATTATCACCGCTTAAAAAATTTATTAATGGTGCCATAAATTCTGTCAGCACCGCTTCAAAATCAAATTAATGACGAATTTGATCGTGGTGGCAGTGGTGGTGCGTTAGTGGCATATGGGTGGCTGGTGGGCGGAGCCACCACATCCTGGTGGTTATGGGGGCTGCCTCCCGCCCGTACACAATAAATGGGGTGAGGCCCCGCAGTAATTATCAGCTGTCAATCGGTGGTCAACCCGCGATCAGCCAGTCAACTACGGGGGGTACACCCTCGTTAATCTCCGCGTTGTTTGACCCCCCCGCACTCCGTTGATCTCTGCCAACGTGCTCATACTTTACCGTCGATCTTCATTGCCGTTGTGCTGCCGCTTGCAACCTGATTCGAGCGATTGGAAATTACATTCCAACAGAATTGGGCATCGAAAAGGACAAACTGATAACTTCGATCTCCACCACTGACATTTTTTTATATCGATTCATGCATTGAGCATGCTATTAAGATACCAGATAATGACAATTAGTCGATCTTATTAAGATGTCTATCATTTATCGGAAAAGATTGTTATGAGATGGTTACCATATTGGTGTATCTCTGAAAGTTTCAGTGAAACACACTAATGATTTGCACTGATGATTGGAAGGGCTAGACACCAAAAATCGATAGGTATAATGCATATGTCAGATTGACTTTCACTAATGATTTGCGCTGATGATTGGAAGGGTTGGACACCGAAAATCGATAGGTATAATGCATATGTCCGATTGCAGATTGACAAAATTTGTGTGTGAAAGTTGAGAACCTCTTAGAAGTCCAATGCAGCCAATATATGTGAAAGTTTCAGTGAAACACACTAATGATATACAAAAGTAATATATAGTCTGGGTAGCAGCGCGGTGCAGAACCAAAAATACGACTATACGACTATCGTAATGGAAGTGATGGTTTCGACTATACAGAACCGCGCCACAGAACCTTCACCTCTATGTTCGATCGAGCTCGGGAGCTTCCAGTTCAAACCGCGCCATAGAACGAAATACTACTCACCTCTATGTTCGATCAGAGCTGAGTTATTTTAATTTTTTTTTGTTTATTTATATGATTGTTAAAACGTATTTGTTAAGCCGACACTTATTTTTTATTTTTATTTTAATTTAAAATTTCAGCCGACAATGAGGACGTGACCCACCTGACATCGAGGTCATACTGAGCTATAGATGCGCCTCTCGGCGCAACAATTAGGTTTCTTCTATTTAATTCAATGTAACCTGAGTTTGGAGCGATTAAATATATAGTTTCTTATAAATAAATAAAAAAACAAAAAATGAGGCAACCTCAATAATTGTAAATGAATTCATATTCTATATCTCTAGAACAATTAGACCAACCTTCTTGGCTCTTTGTTTTAGATGTAACCAAATGACCTGGCCCCTATAGCTGTGTGCTCAAAGGAAATCCAGCAATGGATGTATGATTTCTCTATCATGGAAAAATCTTGAGGGAAAATGCCAATTGAGACATTGAACTCCACTACCAATGGAAGATGATCGTGTTGGGTTAGGAAAGGATGCATTGAAGTGCTGAAGGTCGAGCTCCAATATGTAGTTATCCTTCACTACAAAATATAAAACCATGTGATTTGCTTATCAGGAGTGAGTCTGTATTTGTGCACCTATGACAGCATATAGAATATAGAAGGGAGTGACATAAAGTTGGAATTATACTTTATAACCTTTATCTGGGAATTAGTACAGTTGGAAGTATCTAGTGTCAAGGTTTATTATTTTCTTCTTTTATATTTACTAATGCAAGAAAGAAATCAAGAAAATTAAGAAAAAAAATACATAAATAGAGAGCAGAGTGGATCTTCAATCTTCAAGAAATAATTTTACCATTCACAGAAATAATCTAGTTATGAGATGCAATATATCATTTCCAACATCCACCTTTACATCATTTTCATTTAAAGAACTGCAGATCCACTACCTTTCATCCACAATGTATTCCTAGAATTCCAAATATTTAGCTACAGAAAATTGTTCAACAACAAGTTCATCAATAATGACACAGACATAATCCCACGCGTCAGGACTATGTGGTACTGCAAGAACAACCCATGGTGGAAGAACAATGGCCTCCTATAGCAAATGTCATATCGACATGAGAAACATATAACTACACATACATTTTGTAACAAGTACAACTACATTGATATTGAAACCTAATGTTCAAGGAAAGTAATAATGGTGTATGTCTTTTAAGCCATGAAAAAAGTTTGACTGTACCTCTGTGAACCTTAACACATCTCCAAATAACCCATCTTGAAGCTTTTGAAGAGGCCAGAAAATCTTCTTCCCTTGCGCTATGTATCTACAACACTAAACAAAAATGCCATTCTTTAACCTTTCATAAGTTCCGTTGTGGACCAGGAGAAGGAAAGCCCTACCAGGTTCCACTAGCATATGCACTAGTGTTTTCTCAAGTAACTTAAAAAATGAAGAAACTCAACAAAGAAATATAGTTTTCCAATATATTTAAAACATTTTGAAATTTACAGCAATAAACTACGTGATAAGTAAACATTGTTCTTTTCAGTTTTTTCTATTATCAATTTATCATGGGTAGAGAGTAGTTGTTACGTGTAGGGAAATGTCTGTCCACATTTTGAAATTGAGGAAAAAACTGAAAGATAGTCATGGTAAGCCTATTTTAAATAACGAATATTAGAAAGATGTTATTCTTTTGATTTTACAACAGCCCTTAGAACAATCAACTCCTAATAGGTTTTCAAAATGCACATTTAAATGTCTACATAGCCTCCATTATGACGTTACTTAAAGTCTACCAAAGTTCTCCTACAAATCCATATTTATCTAATATGAAAGTTAAAATAATCTTTAACTGATGGCTGCAATTCATTATTTTCTAGCTAAAATTAGAAATTTACCACCAAAAGTGGGAGATACATTCTTATCTGAAATTAGTACCTTTGAGTGTTATAATAAATCATGTGTTGAGAGTGCTACCAACTATTTCTCAAAATACGTCTACATAGTGTACCTTTGAGTGCTACAAAAAATCATATGTTGCGAGTCAAAACCAGACCAACTATTTCCCAAAATATGTCTACATAGTGCTGTGTTGAGTGTCAAAATAAAAACAAACCAAATATTGCCCAAAATGTCTACATAATGCTATTACCCTTAAGTGCCAGATTTTTGTTTCCTTCATTTATCTTAAAATCCTTTTCCTCATTGACCTAGAGGCTACATCTGATTCTTATTTCTCTGTAACATAGATATCACTCTCGTTCCAAGTGATATCCCTAGCATTGACATGGTAATTATTAAATTAAATGGTGAAAGAAAAGTAACTTGTCCCAAATATAAACAAGTTGACCTCATTTCTTCTAGAATACTGCTGTGATAAAGCCCTTTAAATGGGTGGTAGATGGAGATGTTTCTACTCCACATATATTGTGGTAGATAACCATGTTACCACCCACATCTTGCAAAGATTGCCAATTCAGACATGAAATCTAAGAGTTATAACAGGAGATCAAGAACTTATGGTCATCCAGGGAAGAAAAATCTGAGGAAGGACACTTCTAAATTTAACGATAAACTGTTAAAAGGAATACTTGGAAAAGGTTGGATGAAGTTCAGATTAATCCACAAAACTCATCTAAATAGAATTGGTGGAATTAATAAACCACCTCCTATGAAAGTAAAATGAATCTTTAACTGATGGCTGCAATTCATTATTTTCCAGCTAAAATTAGAAATTTATCACCAAAAGTGGGAGATACATTCTTATCTGAAATTAGTACCTTTCAGTGCTACAATAAATCATGTGTTGAGAGTGCTACCAACTATTTCTCAAAATATGTCTACATAGTGTACCTTTGAATGCTACAAAAATTCATATGTTGCGAGTAAAAACCAGACCAACTATTTCCCAAAGTATGTCTACATAGTGCTGTGTTGAGTGTCAAAATAAAACAAACCAAAAATTTCCCAAAATGTCTACATAATGCTTTTATTCTAAAGAGTCAGATTTTTTTTTACCTTCATTTATCTTAAAAATCCTTTTCCTCGTTGACCTAGAGGCTACATCAGATTCTTATTTCTCTGTAACATAGATATCACTCTCGTTCCAAGTGATATCCCTAGCATTGACATGGTAATTATTAAATTAAATAGTGAAAGAAACAAATATAAACAAGTTGACCTGATTACTTCTCGAATACTGCTGCGATAAAGCACTTTAAATGGGTGGTAGATGAAGATGTTTCTACTCCACATATATTGTGGTAGATAACCATGTTACCACCCACATCTTGCAAATATTGCCAATTCAGACATGAACTCTCTGAGTTATAACGGGAGATCAAGAACTTATGGCCATCCAGGGAAAAAGAATCTGAGGAAGGACACACCTTAATTTAGCGATAAACTGTTAAAAGGAATACTTGGAAAATGTTTGATGAAGTTCAGATTAATCCACAAAACTCATCTAAATAGAATTGGCAGAATTATCAGTCCATCTCCTATGCGGACAATCTGAAAAATGGAATTTTCAGACCCAATATCATGCGTCTCCGTTGGAATATCCTTTACAGAGCTTTCCATCCCATCACTCTTGACAGAATAAAGAGTTTGCAAACCCACGAAGTACAGAAATACCCAATACACCTTACACACCTCAGCAACCTTTTTGGGGCTCCAACTCTTAATACACGTGCTACAGTGTACAAAGTTAAGTTAATGTAGGAAAATGCAGACACTCAAACACTTGTAAATATTCATAGTCATTTTGATAACATCATCCACAAGGGAAGTAAAAGGGGAATTACTTGGAAAGCAGAGAACGTATTTCATTCTGGTGCTCAGAGAGCATGTCCTAAACATGCTCTAGAGAGCTCAGAGCACAGGCCAACGTTGCAGCAACCATATTTTCCTTTGCCTTTGAATAAATGCCAATACCACAAAAGTGCTATTTTCTCTTAGCCACTAGCCCTATCAGAATTTTGATAAATCCTCTGATACAGAATTCAATTCTAGGCACATTGGAATAACAATATAGATGTAAAGCAGAGAGCTTCTAGAGAGTTCAACAAATGATAACAGAATTCATGTCTATCCACACTGGTATGAGATAGAACACATCATTTACAACATCCACCTTTACATCATTTTCAGAACACATCATTTACAACATCCACCTTTACATCATTTTCATTTAAGGTACTACGGATCCACTACTTTTCATCCACGATGTGTTCCTAGAATTCCAAATATTCAGCTACAGAAAATTTTTCAACAACAAGTTTATCAACAATGACACAGACATAATCCCACACATCAGGCTTTGGCCGTACTGCAAGAAAAACTTATGGTGGAAGAACAATGGCCTCCTATAGCATATGTCATGTTGACATGAGCAACAAATAACTACACATACGTTTTGTAACAAGTACAACTACATTGATATTGAAATCTATTGTTCAAGGAATGTAATAATGTTGTATGTCTTTTAAGCAATGAAAAAAAGTTTGACCATACCTCTGCGGACCTTAACACATTTCCAAATAGCCCATCTTGAAGCTTTTGAAGAGGCTGGAAAATCTTATGCCCTTGCGCTACATATCTACAACACTAAACAAAAATGTCATCCATTAACCCTTCATAAGTTCCCTTGTGGACCAAGAGAGGACAAGCCCTACCATGCCACACCAGAATATGCAATAGTGCTTTCTCAAGTAACTTAAAAAATGAAGAAACTTAACAAAAGAATTTAGTTTTCCAAAAAGTTTTAAAAAAATGTTTGTCCACATTTTGAAATTGGGGAGGAAAAAACTGAAAGATAGTCATGGTAAGCTTATTGTAAATAATCAATATTAAAAAGATGTCATTCTTTTAATTTTGCAACAGCCCTTAGAACAGTCGCTCTTAATAGGTTTTCAAAATGTACATTTAAATGTCCTCGATTATGACATTCCTCAAATTCTTCGTAAGTTCCTGCTACAATTCCATAATTATCTAATATGAAAGTAAAATGAATATTTAACTGATGGCTGCAATTCATTATTTTCCAGCTACAATTACAAATTTACCACCAAAAGTGGGAGATACATTCTTTTCTGAAATTAGTACCTTTGAGTGCTACCATTAATCATGCGTTGAGAGAGATGCCAACTATTTCTCAAAATATGTCTACGTAGTGTACCTTTGAGTGCTACAAAAAATCATGCGTTGCGAGTCAAAACCAGACCATCTATTTCCCAAAATATGTCTATATAGTGCTGTGTTGAGTGTCAAAATAAAAACAGACCAAAGTATTGCCCAAAATGTCTACATAATGCTATTAGCCTAAAGAGTCAGATTTTTTTGCCTTCATTTTATCTTAAAAATCATTTTCCTCATTGACCTACAAGCTACATCTGATTCTTCTTTCTCTGTAATATAGATATCACTCTCATTCCAAGTGATATCCCTAGCATTGACATGGTAATTATTAAATTAAATGGTGAAAGAAAAGTAACTTGTCCCAAATATAAACAAGCTGACCTGATTACTTCTCGAATACTGCTGTGATAAAGCCCTTTAAATGGGTGGTAGATGAAGATGTTTCTACTCCACATATATTGTGGTACATAACCATGTTACCACCCACATCTTGCAAAGATTGCCAATTCAGACATGAACTCTCTGAGTTATAACGGGAGATCAAGAACTTATGGTCATCCAGGGAAGAAAAATCTGAGGAAGGACCCTTCTTAATTTAACGATAAACTGTTAAAAGGAATACATGGAAAAGGTTGGATGAAGTTCAGATTAATCCACAAAACTCATCTAAATAGAATTGGCTGAATTAATAAACAATCTCCTACGAGGACAATCTGAAAATTGAAATTTTCCGACCCAATATCATGTTTCTCCCTTGGAAAATGCTTTTCAGAGCTGTCCATCGCATCACTGTGGACAGAATAAAGAGCTTGCAAACCCACAAAGTACAAAGATACTCAATACACCTTACACCCCTGAGCAACCTTTTAGGGGCTCCAACTCTTAATACACGGGCTACAGTGTATAAAGTGAAGTTATTGCAGGAAAATGCAGACACTTAACACTTGAAAATATCTTATAGGCATTTTTGTAACATCATCCACAAGGGAAGTAAAAGGGAAATTACCTGGAAAACAGAAAAAAGTATATTATTCAGAGTATGTCCTAAACACGCTCTCGACAGCTCAGAGCACCGGTCAGCGTTGCAGAAACCATATTTTCCTTTGCCTTTGAATAGATGCCAATACCAGAAAAGTGTTATTTGCTCTTAGCTACTAGCCCTATCAGAGTTTTGATAAATCCTCTGATAACAGAATTCAATTCTAGGCACATTGGAATAACAATATAGATGTAAAGCAGAGAGCTTTAGAGAGTTTGACAAATGATAACAGAATTCAAGTCTATGCACACTGGTATAACATAGATATCTAGAAGCCGACAGCTTCTAGAGAGTTTGACACATTAACAGTAACGCCTTCTATGAAAAAAAAACCTCCGCATTACAGGAAACGAAAACAGGTCTAGGAAGAAGCGTGGAAGCGAAGGATACGAGCGGGGCCATCTATACTGACCGAGTAGATGACCCATACACTGTAGCATGTAGGTAAACTAACTTGGAATACAAGAAAGCACAAATAAAAACCAGAAGTCAAATCAGGGAAGGAAATCTTGATGTTATCAAAAGCGGGTTCCCATATAGAGGGCGTTGTTCCTCTCAATTCCTGGATTTCTCTACATTTTTTACTAGCTATCCCCTCAGCTAAGGGTGGACGTTGGATTTTCAGTGGCAACAATGCAAAATTGCATTGTGACTATGGAAACTTTAAGTGGCTTGTTTTTACTGTAACAATGAGTCGCCACGCCAATGGATTTGTGATGTTATTCATTGTCAGCGCAGAATGCCGTAAAATGTTCAGCTCAATCGAGTAATGAAATCATTGTTGCTGTAAAGTTGTAATAAAATGAGGCCATTCTTAGTTCTGAAAACGATCCAAGTGCAACACAATTTGTTGGGGAAAAACTTTAGGCGTAGGTTGTATGATGATTGGAATCCTGATTAGTTGTTTACACATATCCTATAAGCATTGTTCTGTTGTTCAAACCAAACAAAAATCCAAGATAAACGAAAGCAGGAAGGATTAATGGTAAATCAGGTATATTTTGCTTTGTACTAGTCAGATCCATTAGACACAACGCCAATGACTAGGATGCATGTAATGGAAGGGAAGTAGAAAGAAACTAACTTACAAAATAAAATCAGCTTGATGGTGCAATATATAACATGTAATTTGTAGCCTATTTTACAGCACCGCTGCTGATATTCCCTCTGATCTGAGCAGATAAATCAAGTGAAGAGGTGGAAAAGCACTTGCAAGAGAATGAGCTGAAATTGCTAAAACGACAGATGCAGGGGAGAGCGCTCAAGTCGGTTTGTTCCAATGCAGGGACATCGGTCGCGTCGTATGTTTGTTCAAAAATTAATGCAGAGAATAGGGGACAGGCGCCCAGGCGCAATGCCGTTATTAATGTGCGCCTAGCCTAATTAATGTTTGTTCATCGCCCCTGCAGACATCAACACGAATGTTTGTTGGGCGGGGTTCGAAATAGGAACCATGCAGAACAATTTACATTGATCGTTCGCAAAGAACCATGTAATCTCCATGGTAAGATGCAATTGACAGCCCACGTGATATTTATAATGAATAACATAAACATAAGAGTTCCGAAAAAATGACGCAAGCAAAGAGTCTAATACCTACCTGATCACAAAAATTGATATATGGATTACAGATTTGCAACCCAGCAAGTGTGAGAGTCCCCTTCTTTCCAACACATGCAATTCCATTTGTCACGACCTGAATGCAAAGGCGGAAGCAGCGAGGATGGCGAACATACAGAACTTTGTCTGCAACACGGAGACGCTGGAAGGACATGGAGGACAGGTGGTTCACTACAGCGACGGGCTAGAAGGGACATGTTGCAGATTGCAATTGGGTTTAGAGAGACGACGAAAGAGGTCCAGAGAATTCCCCTTGAAAAACGCCTTCGGCGTAAAAATCAACGCGACGTCCATGTACTCAATAAAATGTGAATATACCCAATTGTGAATAGTCTTATGACCGCCTCTTCTGTTTTGCTTTTTAATCGTCTGCGATGCTGGTCCACTACTCCCAGACTGGGCATTGTAATGTGGGACATCTAGACATATTAATCCACTTCAACCACGTACAATGTTCAATACATTCCACCTCCTCTAGCTCACAGCAGCCACAGACAATTAGCGTCCGAAGTTGTGCACAATGCAATAAGCCCCGTAGGCTCTTCAGCTTCCAACATGCGTTTGCCCACAATGTTTCCAAAGACACCAATGTCTCCATACTTGGCAACTCATGTAACTCATAGCACCCCCCAACATTTAACAACCGAAGCTTTGTCGCCTGTTCCAAACCCCGTATTTTATTTACTTTATTGCATTTATTTGCCAACAACACCTCCAAAGATGTCAATGTGTGCATTCTGTTGGAATTTAATTCCAACTGCAACATAAACAGCTGGAGACAAATCTGATTGCCGCAGATATTTTATCAAGGTGGACGGCTGAAAAGTCAAGCAATAAATTTGCAGAATTTATTGAGCCTGCAGACAGCCGATTTTATTTACCAAAGGGCAGCACGTAAACTCCCACCGCTTGCTGAACATTCAATGCGCAGATAAATATCAGCAGATATTTTTTATTTTTTAATATTATAAGTCAAAATGTTTTTTGCTTATAAATATGATGAACAGCAGTTCATTTCAAGGTAAGAACAAATAGAAGAATTTGTTTTGAGAGTTTGAAGGCAGAGAAGAAGACAGAGCAGAGAAAACAGCAAGAAAACAGAGTCGCTGTGTTTTGGGAGCAGCATGCATTCTACAGGCTGTTTCAGCAACTGCGTCCGTGTTTCAGCAACTGTCTGACTGTTGCTGAAACACGTGTTTCAACAACTGTCTGTTTTTTATTTTTTTTATAGAGTTTGTAAAAACAGAGTATGGAGTTTTTAGTTATTCCAGAACTGTAGTTCTGAAGAAGTTTGTAATTTTTATTGTCATTTTTATAGTTAATAGAAACAGAGCTTTTCTCCATATCCTCTTTGTCCAAATTTCTCATTTCTTTGTGTTAAGTTGAGGAACTTTGCTTCCTCTGTTTTGTTCGAAATTAACAGAAATTTCCATCATGGTATCAGAGCTGGTCTAGGCACTCAGTGAGTCAAAAACAGAGTTTGTTTTTCACTGCAGGAGCTGTAAGATGGCAGATGCTGGAACTGGTTTGACAAATTCCCAACTGCCACAGTTTAATGGGAAAAATCACAGTTATTGGTCCATAACAATGAAAGCATTGTTTGCTTCTCAGGAAATATGGGAGCTGGTTGAAACTGGTTATGCTGAACCTGCAGATGCAGCAGCGTTGGCTGCTTTGATAGTAACACAAAGAGATCAGTTGAAGAACGACAGGAAGAAGGATGCCAAAGCCCTCTTTTTTCTCTTCCAATCAGTACATGAAAGTGTTTTTCCACGGATTGCAGCAGCAACAAAATCCAAAGAAGCATGGGATATTCTCAAAACTGCTTATCAAGGCATGGAGAAGGTGAAGACTGCAAAGTTGCAGATGTTGAGGAGAGACTTTGAAACACTCAGCATGAAGGAATCTGATACAATATATTCATTCTTCACTCAGGTTATTGGGTTGATTACCCAGATTAGATCTCATGGTGAAATTCTTGAAAAAAGAAGGATTGTTGAGAAGATCTTGAGAAGTTTACCCTCAAGGTTTGAAGCTGTTGTGGTAGCAATAGAAGAAACAAAGGATCTCTCACAGTTCACAGTAGATGAACTGAGTGCTTCTCTTATGTCTCATGAACACAGACTGAGTAGAGGAACAGATTCCTCTTTTGAGCAAGCATTCAAGACTCAGATGTCTTTTGGCCAAGGAAAAGGTCGAGGCAAAGCAAATAACAGAGGTCGTGGAAGAAGCCAAAACAAAGGTAGAAATAATCCCGCAAGCACAAGCGGAAGGAGCTGCAATCAGAACCAAGATGAAGGTTCAAGCAAACAGCAAGCTCATGGACAAAGGTATGACAAATCCCAAGTCCAATGTCATTATTGTAAGAAATATGGGCACTATGCCAATGAATGTAGGAAAAAACAAAATGACATGAATAATAGGCAGAATGCTAATTTTGCAAATGAAGAAGATAAGAATCAAAAGATTGCGCTGTTAGCATGTAATATGGCACAAGACAAACAAGAAGATTTTTGGTTCTTAGACTCAGGTTGTAGTAATCACATGACTGGAAATATTGCAATGTTTGCCAATCTGGATGAAAATGTGAAATCTGAGGTAACAACAGGAACTGATAGTAAGATATCTGTCAAGGGTAAGGGCAGAGTTAGTATCCGAGCAAGAAATGGAGAACAGATGATTGTGCCAGAGGTATACTATGTACCGGGTCTGAAATGTAATCTTTTGAGCATTGGACAACTCATTGACAAAGGTTACAATGTGTTCTTCAAAGATGATATGTGTACAATCAGAGACATACCTCCAAGTAAGAATATCATTGCACAGGTGCAGATGACCAGCAATAGAATGTTTCCTCTCAAACTCAGGGCAGATTTGAAGGAAGGTAGAACTATTGCAGTTGTCACACAAGAAGTCTTTCAGGAACAAGTGAAAGATGAGAATTGGTTGTGGCACTTGAGATTTGGACATCTCAATTTCGGAGGCTTGAATCTGTTGCACAGAAAGGGAATGGTAGAAGGATTACCGTTGAAGGCTGCATCTTGGTCAAGCAACACAAAGAAAGCTTTCCAGCAGGAAAGAGTATAAGGGAAAAAGCACCATTAGAAATTGTTCATTCTGATGTGTGTGGACCGATGCAAATACCATCATTTGCCGGAAATAAGTATGTTTTAACTTTCATTGATGATTACACCAGAAAGACATGGGTGTATATGCTGAAACAGAAGAGTGAAGTGTTTGAGAAATTCCGCCACTTCAAAACTCTTGTTGAGAAACAATGTGGGCATTACATCAAAGTGCTCAGAACAGATAGAGGTGGAGAGTACATCTCCAAAGACTTTCTGCGTTTTTGCAGAGAGAATGGCATACAAAAGCAGTTCACCGCGAGGTACACACCTCAGCAAAACGGTGTTGCAGAAAGGAAGAATAGGACCATTCTGGATATGGTCAGGAGTATGCTGAAGGCAAAACACTTGCCGCATGAGTATTGGGCAGAAGCTGTCACTTGCGCAATTTACATCTTGAATAGATGCCCAACTAAAGCTGTCATGAACAAAATACCAGAAGAAGCATGGAGTGGTCAAAAGCAAACTGTCACTCACATGAGAGTATTCGGCTGTGTAGCATATGCACATGTACCGAATCAGCTAAGGAAGAAGCTTGATAGTAAGGGGGAGAAGTGTGTCTTTATTGGCTATTGTGATGATTCAAAAGCATACAAACTCTATAATCCATTAACCAAGAAGTTGATAGTAAGCAGAGATGTGCAGTTCATTGAAGATGAAGCTTGGGATGGAAGCTTAGAGAAGACCGTGAATGTGAAGACAATTGTGTCTCATGAAGAAGAAGAGGAAGGGACAACAGCAAATAACCCTTCTTTGGTGGCTCCTCCTCCACCACAGCAAGTACAACAAACCACACCACAAGCTGGAATTCGAACAGCCTTGAGAAGTCAAGGAAGTGCTTCTTCAAGCACACCACAGGGATCAGAAATACCCTCAAGTTCGGATGGAACTCCAAGCACACCAAGAAGACCAAGATTCAGAAATCTGAATGAGATTTATGAACAAGGAGAGGTAAGTAATAATACCGGTCTGAATTCATTATTCGCTTTATATTGTCATGTTGATGACCCAGTTCATTTTGAAGATGCTGTAAATGAAGATAAATGGATTGAAGCAATGAATGAAGAAATTGGTGCAATTAAGAAGAGTAAAACATGGGAGTTAGTGGACCTCCCTAAAGGCAAAGATGCCATTTGAGTTAAGTGGGTCTATAAGACCAAAAGCAATGCTGAAGGCAAGATTGACAGGCATAAAGCAAGACTTGTTGTGAAAGGCTACAAGCAGCAACAAGGCAAAGATTATGATGAAACCTTTGCACCAGTAGCGAGGATGGAAACAGTTAGAACAGTGTTGTCTATTGCAGCACAACACAAGTGGAAGATTTATCAGATGGATGTTAAATCTGCATTCCTGAATGGAGTGTTGAAAGAAGAGGTTTATGTTGAACAACCTCCAGGCTATGAAGTTGAAGGCCAAGAGCATAAAGTCTGCAGACTGAAGAAGGCTCTTTATGGGCTGAAGTAAGCTCCAAGAGCATGGTACAGCAGAATAGATGCTTATCTGATTGAGAATGGGTTTGAGAAGTGTGATGGTGAACCCACACTCTACATAAAGGAGAATGACGGTAAGATTCTTATTGTTGTTTTATATGTAGATGATTTAATCTTTACTAGCAATGATGCTTCTCTCATTGTTGATTTTAAAGCAGTCATGAAAAGTGAATTTGAAATGACTGATTTGGGCTTCTTAAGATATTTTCTTGGAATTGAAGTAGACCAAAGTGAAAATGGTGTTTTCATTTCCCAAGGTAAATATGTAGAAGCAGTGTTGAAGAGATTTAACATGCAGAACAGCAAGGCAACTGTGACTCCAACTGTAATGGGGTTGAAATTGACCAAAGAAGACAACAGCAAGGATTTTGATCCAAAATTGTACAAGAGCATAGTTGGCAGCCTCATGTACTTGACTGCAACTAGGCTGGACATTATGCACGCTGTGAGTTTAATCTCCAGATTTATGGAAAGACCGAAAGAGACTCATTGGCAGGCAGCCAAGAGGATTCTAAGGTATGTGAATGGAACGAAGGGGTTTGGTATTTTATACTCCTCTTCTCAAAGTTTCATGTTGACAGGTTACACTGACAGTGATTGGGCTGGAAGTGTTGATGATAGGAAAAGCACATCGGGATATGTGTTTCATATGGGATCGGGAGCCATCTCATGGGCTTCCAAGAAGCAACCAATTGTGGCTTTGTCAACAGCAGAGGCAGAGTATGTGGCAGCAACAGCAGCAGCATGCCAAGCAGTGTGGCTGAGAAGAGTTCTCAGAGATTTGTGTCATGAACAAGTGCAGGGCACAACCATTTACTGTGACAATAGCTCGGCAATAGCATTGTCAAAGAATTCTGTTTTTCATAAAAGGACAAAGCACATAGACACCAAATTTCACTTCATACGTGAATTGGTTAACAATGGTGAGATTGTTTTGCAGCACTGCAGAAAAGAGGATCAGCTAGCTGACATCTTGACAAAACCATTAGCAAAGAAAAGTTTTGATCATTTCAGAGAATGCCTGGGTATGGTGAAAAACCCAGCAGTTGAAATTAAGGGGGAGTGTTGGAATTTAATTCCAACTGCAACATAAACAGCTGGAGACAAATCTGATTGCCGCAGATATTTTATCAAGGTGGATGGCTGAAAAGTCAAGCAATAAATTTGCAGAATTTATTGAGCCTGCAGACAGCCGATTTTATTTACCAAAGGGCAGCACGTAAACTCCCACCGCTTGCTGAACATTCAATGCGCAGATAAAGATCAGCAGATATTTTGTATTTTTTAATATTATAAGTCAAAATGTTTTTTGCTTATAAATATGATGAACAGCAGTTCATTTCAAGGTAAGAACAAATAGAAGAATTTGTTTTGAGATTTTGAAGGCAGAGAAGAAGACAGAGCAGAGAAAACAGCAAGAAAACAGAGTCGCTGTGTTTTGGGAGCAGCATGCATTCTACAGGCTGTTTCAGCAACTGCGTCCGTGTTTCAGCAACTGTCTGACTGTTGCTGAAACACGTGTTTCAGCAACTGTCTGTTTTTTATTTTTTTTACAGAGTTTGTAAAAACAGAGTATGGAGTTTTTAGTTATTCCAGAACTGTAGTTCTGAAGAAGTTTGTAATTTTTATTGTCATTTTTATGGTTAATAGAAACAGAGCTTTTCTCCATATCCTCTTTGTCCAAATTTCTCATTTCTTTGTGTTAAGTTGAGGAACTTTGCTTCCTCTGTTTTGTTCGAAATTAACAGAAATTTCCATCACACTCTTGGCAACTCTTCCAACTCAAAGCACCAACTAACATCTAACAATTTAAGGTTTGTAGCCTTCTCCAACCCGCGTATGCATTTCAGCTTCACACATCTCTCTGCCCGCAACTCCTTCAAAGATTTCAAAGTTTCCATAGTCGGCAACTCCTCTAACTCAGAGCACCCACAAACATCTAACTGGCGAAGCTTTGTTGCCCCCTCCAACCCCCTTAGGCTCTTTAATTTTGCACATGCATTTGCGGACAATTTCTCCAAAGATACCATTTTTTGGATACTTGGTAGATCTTTTAGCTCAAAGCACCCACTAACATTCAACTTTCGAAGCTTTGTCGCCATCTCCAACCCCCATATACTCTGCAGCTTTACACAGCCGTTTGCATTCAATTCTTCCAAACATAGCATTGTTTCCATATTTGAAAGCTCTTCTAGCTCAGAGCACGCAGAAACGTCCAACTGTCGAAGCCTTGATGCCACCTCCAACCCCCGTATACTCTGCAACTTCACACAGCCATTTGCATTCAATTCTTCCAAACATACCATTGTTTCCATATTTGGAAGCTCTACTAACTCATAGCACCCAGAAACGTCCAACTGTCGAAGCCTTGACGCCACCTCCAACCCCCGTATACTGTGCAACTTCACACAGCCATTTGCATTCAATTCTTCCAAACATACCATTGTTTCCATATTTGGAAGCTCTTCTAACTTAGAGCACCCAGAAACGTTCAACTGTCGAAGACTTGACGCCGTCTCCAACCCCCGTATACTCTGCAACTTCACACAGCCATTTGCATTCAATTCTTCCAAACATACCATTGTTTCCATATTTGGAAGCTCTTCTAACTCATAGCACCCAGAAACGTCCAACTGTCGAAGCCTTGACGCCACCTCCAACCCCCGTATACTCTGCAACTTCACACAGCCATTTGCATTCAATTCTTCCAAACATACCATTGTTTCCATATTTGGAAGCTCTTCTAACTCAGAACACCCAGAAACGTCCAACTTTCGAAGCCTTGACGCCATCTCCAATCCCCGTATACTCTGCAGCTTCACACAGTAATTTGCATTCAATTCTTCCAAACATACCATTGTTTCCATATTTGGAAGCTCTTCTAACTCAGAGCACGCACTAACATCGAATCAGCGCAGCTTTTTCAGCTGGGCCAACCCCCATATGCTCTTCAACTGCATACATCCATCGACTCGCAACTCCTCCAAATGTACAGGAAACTGCAAAAGAGTATGCCAAATTTTTACGTGTTTCAATTAAAAGAAAGATATTGGTTCGCATCTACAAAACTCTTCTGCTGATAATAGCCACTAAACACACGTTTACACAACAAATCTCAATTTACCTGTGATTCGTCTTGCCACAATGTTTCTAATTTGGACTGTGACACATTAAGAACCCTTAAGTTTTTCATTGGAACCCAGGGAGGGAGGCAAGAATGTGGACAATTTTTCCAGCAGAGCCATATGAGATTTGGTGACTCTACCCTCTTCAAAATGCGTTTCAATAGAGAACCTTCAGTATCAACAAGTTGTAACCTCCTCATCTGAATACCCTCAAATTCATCATCCTGAAGATAATCAGTTTTAACCATTCTAATTCCCCACACGATTATTTCCTGTCCATTATAAAAAGATGATATTTATTAAATGTTCATTCTTGCAAAATAATTAAGAACTACAGATGATTGCTGCAATAAATTATCAACCGCGCTCTGGTTCCAACGCCAAAGACGACGCGGCAATGAAGACCAGGCAATATGTCTTCCCAAGTGTCTCAGGTGGTCATGCATATGTATTTTCAGAGCTCGGGGTCCACTTTCCTTACGTCGGTGCCCACTTTCCATCAAATTGTAAATCAAACTGGTCCTTGGGAACCACATTTCCTTGAACCTGGCACTCACACTGGCCCATGGCAACGCCATTTCCCGTCGCTTGGCTTTCCAACTGACCCCTTCCTGTACTTCGACCAGACATTTGTTTTGTAGATTTTGCAACCCCAAGCAGCCATCCCAATCTGAGCTGTTCCATATTGTGATGGCCGTATCCCTATTTTTTCCATTGAAAAAGCAAGCAACGTCCAAGAAGATATCTTTTTCCACTTCATCTAAGGCATCGTAACTAATGCGAAGCCTTTCTTCTATATTTTTTGGAAGTATATTTTCAAGTTTCTTCAATTGCATTTCCCAATAAGACGTGTCGTTCTTTCCAGCTAGAAGCCCCCCGAATACTTTTAGAGATAGCGGCAATCCATCACATGCATTTACAAACTTGACCGCCAAATCTTCAAACTGTGGGTGTGGATAGGACTGGCCCAAGGCATGAAAGCAGAAGAGCTCTAGAGAGTGTTGTTTATTAAGCCCCTTTTGCTCATAAATTGACGATTCTTCTACTCCTGATCCTGTGAGAACATCCTTATCTCGAGTTGTAATCAATATTAAGCTATTTGGGTGGATACAAGTTCGATCTGGCACAAGTTCATCAACTTGATCCACGGTATCTACATCATCTAAAACCAACAAAATCTGATGAGAGGAGAGATGCTCTTTAAGCATTTCTATACCTTCGTCCTTACTGTCTATTTTCTTATCTAACCCAGTCAAGCTCCTAAGAAGTTTGCTCTGCAATATAGTTGAAGAGAATGTACTTTCATTTTCTCTTACATCAGCTAAAAAGCAAGATCTGATGTAATGTGACCTCATCCGATTGAAGAGTTCTTTGGCCACTGTTGTCTTTCCGACACCACCTAACCCAACAAGCCCTACAACCTGAGGTTTTCTTTCACCATGTTGATGCAGCGATAACACTTTATATTCAAAATCTATGACCTTTTCATTCAAACCTGTTGGATATTTGGCTACATTCAATGGCGTTCTCTTAACCATTTTCATCACGCCCTCAACTACCTTTTCGAGCAAGGCCCCCTCGTCACTGGTTATTCATAAGAAAATAGAAACAACTAGTGAGAAACAGACGTGCAGATCTATACACCGTAAGATAATACAAATTTACCGAGAGGGAAGTTTGGGTGCTTACCCGTTAAACGCCTCTAGCTCGAAACCGCTTATTTCAGAAACAGTAGAAAGAGCTTTTCTCCACTGTTCAATAGTGGCTGAGTCGTGTCTCGACTTCTTAGGATCATCCGTCGTCTTCTCTTCAAGTTTCTGCAGGTCTCGAGCATACACTCCATCTTTGCCCTTCGTCCGACGAAGTTCACTAGGCTTCACGTGGTAGAACACTGGAATTATTGTACCTTGTGACTCCAACATCGTTACGAGTTCATTCAAACACCACGTTGATTCAGCGTATCTGGCAGAAAATATGGCCACGTGCACAGAGGCTGTTCGAATAGCCCCTTCTATTTGAGAGTTAAAATACTCTCCTTGCTGCAATTCCTCCCGATCCAGAAAGACCTTCAATCCGAATGAAATAAGCCGATAGTACAGATGACTGGCGAAGGTGTTTTTGACATCGGGACCCCTATGATTTATAAAGACATTAAAGGAGGAATCGCTGGTGGTGTTAGGATTAACGGAGGTGGAGGAGGATGCAGCCATTTCGAATTTGGAAAATAAATAGAGAGATGAGAGAGATGTGAAGTATGGCGATGAGTAAGACTCACTTGAGACTGCAACTGAGCCTATGAGCTTGGAGTTTCTTAGCCTATGAGCTTGGAGTTTCTTAGGGCCGGGAGAAATTGTGAAAATTGCAATAGGAAACACACTTTATGCAGAGATAAGTATATAACAATACACTCCAAACCCTTATTGTGAAAATTGCAATAGGAAACACACTTTATGCAGAGATAAGTATATCAGCAATACACACTCCAAACCCTTCACTAGCTTTTGCTTTTGTCTGAACACACATTTTCCGAGTGGCCCACAATAAGATAAGATAAGATAATTTAAAATATCTCGCCATTTTCGCCATTCATTTCTCGTAATTTAAAATAAGATAATTTTCTCGTAATTTAAAATAAGATAATTTTGTGTGTTTCATTTGAATTTAAAAAAAGTAATCCTCTATTTAGTTTTTTTTTTTGGTATTTAGCTAAAATGTGTATGAAGGAATTTAGTGTGTATAATGGTTTGTGTAGGAAGGGATTTAGTGTGTATTGTGGTTTGTGTAGGGATTTAGTGTGTTATAGTGCTTTCTCTATCATATTGTAAATGATTTAGTGTGTATGGTGTTTTCTTTTTCCAAGGCATTTATTCATAGTATTAAGAAATTATTAAATATATTGTAGTTGAAGTTGTAAAGATATTGTTTATTAGGTTTATAAGAGGAATTAGGGATTAAGGGTGTTTAACCATCATTCATAGTTGAGAGTGTAAATTTTGTGATCCAAATTTATTATCAAAAAAAAATTATCACATCATAGATCATAGGGGTTATTTTTATTATTTTATTTATTATTGATTTTGGTTTTGACCATTGCCTTCTCTGCATTATTTATTGATAAAATTGATTAGCCAATCATCATTCTTCTGATGATGCACTACACTTGATAGTACTCTATGATCTATGATGTGATTTATTTAATAACATATCTAGAAACTATTAAATATATTGTTTTTAAGCTTTGTAAAGATATTGTTTATTATGTTTATAAGAGGAATTAGAGATTAAGGGTGCTTTAGTAAGATGAAAAAGTTTTATAAGGAGTATTGTTTATTAGATTTATAAGAGAAATTAGTTATAAGAGTGTTTTAGTTAGTGGATGAAGTATAGAATTTAGGCACTTCCTAACACATTTAAGGTAATTATGGAATACTTATCGTTGTGATCCAATATGTTAATGTTTTCGTTAGAGGAGGAAGGGTTATAAGAAATATTATTTATTGAGCTTATAAGAGAAATTAAGGACAAAAGTGGTTTGATTAGAGAAAGAAAGTAAAAATTTCCTAACACATGTAAGGTTAAGTATAGAATACTCATAATTGTGGTTCAATACTCTTTAAGGCATATAATCTCATCATTAATCCTGCCAAGTTTATATTTTAATATTTTGTCTCTACACACATTTTCAAGTACAATCAATTGCAAATTATTCATAACTTAACATTTATTCTACTAATTTAATATTTTGTCTATACACACATTGTCATGTACCATCAAATACAAATGATTCAAAACTTAATATTCATTCTACTAAAGAAACATAACTAGCAATTGCACCACATGTTAGCAAAGGAAACGTCGTAAAGCAGTAACATAGGAAATAGTAGCACACAATAAAGAAGATGTGATATGTTATGCAATTTAATTGAATATTTAAATTATAAATATGGATTATTTTATTTTACTTTAAATATATGACCATACAAGGTAGAAAAACATGTGAACCCTAATTGAAAGTCATGTGCTTCTAGATACCCTACTCTCGGTGTCTATGATATTTTCCACTCCCACTACATGAGATCATTCGTCATCATGTTCTCTTATAAAATTTGGATTATCATTAGTATTTCAAATCTAGATCTACAAGTTAACAGTTTGCTAAGCATGCAAATGGTATTTTTGCATAATCTAAATTCCAATCTAACTTGCTAAGCATGCAAATGGTATTTTTGCAAAATCTAAATTCCAATTTGATTCTCTAGCATTTAGGAAAACCAACATTAACAACATTTAATGGTCATGTTCATCCTATTGATCCTTCTTGCAATATGTTGGGTTTGGGATACCAACCTTAAACAAATCTCAATAATGTTCAAAAAGTTGTTGTTATCCAATAAAATGGCTAGGAAAAGTCATGGCTCGATATTTCCTTCATCAAGCAAAGACCTTTCTAAACAATATATATAAATTTCTCATGCTATAAATGAGATACTTTTTGGGTTTTTAGATACTTCCCTTTCCACTTACTTTTGCTCTTCCTAAGGTGATAATTAGGCCACCGAATTCCACATGGATGACTGCTCTTCCTACATTTTTAAAGATAATTGTGAGCTTTTAACTTCTTTAGGTGTTTTAGTAAACTTTAAAAATAAACAATATCTGGGAAAATTGTAAAATGCAAAAAATACACCAGCTCATCATTACAAGGTTCTTTGCAATCTCCAGTAGGTCAATAAAAAATTGAATGCGTACAAACTCTAGCAAGGTCAATATCAAATTGAATGCATACAAACTCCACCAAGGTCAATATCAGATTGAATGCATTCAAATTTCATTTGGGTTATCTGCCATACATTTATGAATCGAAAAAAAAAGAAAAGACCTGAACTCATGTCAATATCTCAAGGGTAAAAAGATATCAAATCTTTAAACCATTGGCTTTTCTTTAGAAAGCTAGGGAATCCATCCCTAAAACCCTAAGTATCTCCAATAAAAATCAAGATATAGACTCACCAGTACTAATTTTCTATGAAAGCGTGGATGCTTAGCCACACTATCGTCATCTTGAACAATGTCTCCACACAATTGTTGAAATTTGCAATAAGAAACAGTGAAATTGGCATCCAGAAATGGCTACCATGGAGGCTTTTGATTTAATTATTTCTTACTTAAATTAGAAGAAATGTGTGTCAAATTTATTTATCCCTTAAATAAATTGGACAATAAATTGTATTCTTATCTCATAATCACTTGTAATAGTTAACTGAGTGTGATAGACTCGACTAGCTCATGAATTTCGAGTTGAGGGTGGTTGGTGAGGCATGCAGAGTGATCCTATTAGTTATTGAGTCCAAGTTGCAGTTAGTGCATTAGTTTAATGCATGAGAAATCATTTAACTCAATTAATTGAGTTAAAATCAGTTTAACTAGTTGTAACTAATTGTTGCACTAGTGAGAGGTGAAGTGAATTAAATCAGATTTAATTCACATGCAGTGATCTGTCAAGTGACTGATGATCTACTATTAATAGTTGCATGCATGTCAGTTCTGATGAAGACCCAGTTGAGACAAAGGTTAAAGGGAAGTTAACTATTAGTTGTATTTTTAGCAAACTACCCAGATGTAGTTAAAACACCATAGGATTTCCCATGACGTTTGCGCAGTCAAGGAAGGCTGAAATTCCTAAAGAATAGGGATTGAATTCCACATGAATTGCGCAAGTAGGGCAGGATGAGCAGAGGCTGAAAATTGGCTAAGTGTTGGTCGATTTTGTCTAGATCAATGTGAGACAATTAACAGAGTGCAACAGACTCTTGTGAGAAGAGTGCATTGTAATTGTTTCATGATTCCTTGGTTCATTATGTTGAGATTCAACAAGAAGATACTAGTGAAAATTAAGCACCTACACTAGGATGGAGCCTCAGACTATTTTTAGGTGGATGTCTATTTATAGATGCATGAGAAAATTTTATTTATAGATGGATGTCTATTTATAGATGTATGTGAAAATTGTATTTATGGATTGCATGTCTATTTATAGGTGCATGTCTACTATTATTATCCCTTAATATTAGTTGGACAAGAAACTATATTCTATTCTCAAAGAGCACTAGGAAATAGTTAACTGAAGTGGAAAATCAGTACGGTAAAGGAATTTTGAGTTAAGAGGTTGGTTGGTGGGACATGCAAGTGGAATTAGTTGTAACTAAGTGATTTGAAGTTGTAATAGAGTTGGAAGTGCAGTTATGCAAGTTGTAAAGTAGTTTAACTCAGTTAAGTGAGTTAAAATAAGTTGTGCTAGTTGTAACTGAAGATACACTAGTGAGAGATCAAGTGAATTAATTATTAATTAATTCACAATCAGTGGTCTCACATGCAACTGAAGATTTACTACTACTAACTGCATGTATGTCAGATCCAGTGGAGACCCAGTTGAGTTACAGGTGAAAGGGAAGTAAACTATTAGTTGTGATATTATCCGGTTGCACACATGCAACCACACACACATTGGATGTGCCCATGAGGATTTTTCAGTCAAGGCAGGAAGGATTGCATTCATTCATGGATTGCTATAAGCTCGGATTGCGTAGTGGAGATAGGCTGTCAGGAGACAGTAAATTGGCTAAGGTACTTGCCAATTTTTGTATGACAGTGTGAGACAGTTAGTTCATGTACTGAGAGCTCTTGGATTAGAGATTTGTATGTAATTGTTTCATGATCCATGATATAATACATAATAGAAGATAGTGGGGTTTTTAGCTATAAGCTTTCCCTAGGTAAATTATTTATGTTATGTGTGATTGATCTTTCTTCATGATATTGTGATTGGCGATTGTGTTTTAAATTCCACAAAGATTTGTAGAAGCGATTTTGTATTTAACAATATCATATTGTTAGATCAGGAGAATCCAGGATATACATGTATTTTGTATTAAATTTCTACACATTATACAATAGAGATAGAGGGGGTTTGAGCAGCAAGCTTTCCCTAGGAAAAATATATGTGTTGTGCAATTAATTTGCTCCTTTCTCTTACTTGGTGTGATTGTGCGACCGTGTTTATTTTCCGCAATTAATTTGTAGAAGGATTCAGTATCTTTCTTTAGAATATCGCATGATCGGATTAAATCCATTGGTATACACATTGTTTGTATAATTTCTACATGGTATGGGAGCACCAGAAATCAAAATAGTGGAGAAGAAATTGAGTTTTTTTTATGTTGAAAATTATTCGAACTCGCAGATACTTTCGTTGGTGCGACAAGTGGATCAAGATGACTTTCAATGGATTAAGATTAGAATATGCACTCAAGGGCAGTTCTAATATATTGCATGGAAATATGGAATGGAGGCAGTTCTAGAAGACAACAGGTTGAAATAATTATTTGATAATGATATTTTGAAGCCCACAGCAGCAGACGTCGCTCTTCTTGATGCTTGGAAAAAGAAGGTAGTAAGGGCGAGGAGGATCTTATTAGAGGTAGTTCAAAATCACATTTTCTCGAGTCTCCATGGCAATGCGACTCCATATGCAATGTGGAAGGCCGTGAGATATCTGTTTCAGAACAATAGTGACCAAAGGAAGTTGGGGTTAAAGGACAAGCTTAGGAAACTCAAGAAGGAGGAGTACAAGACGGTACCAACATACTTGGCGAAGTTCACTCAATGTCGAGATGAGCTTGGAAGTGTTGGTGTGTCTGTAGCAAATGATGACTTGGTGAGCCTAGCACTTCTAGGCCTTCCCAAGGGCTGGCATAGTTATTAGGACTCTGTCAACGGGATGGAAGAGTTGCCTGATTGGGAGCGACTTTGGTCAGATTTGGTATAAGAATAATTCAGGCGGAATACCAGGGGTGGATCCTCATCCAAGAATAATGACGAGGATGATTCTGCCTTGGCCAGTAAGGCAAAAAGGCCAAGGGAAAGAAATCCCAAGGCGAAGTGGGAAAGAAATACTTGTCCAAGACCAAATGCTTTCACTCTCACGAGCATGGGCACTATGCTACAAATTTTCCACAGAAGAAAAGCAAGAATGAGCCTGTAGTTGCAGTAGGTGAAGCATTGGATTCACAGTTCGAGCTTGATTTTACTCTCATTGCATGCATGGTCAACACTATAATGGGATGCATGTGGTATCTAGATAGCAATGCCTCATTCCATATGACGGGGAATATATATCTCTTCAATGACTTGGAGGAGAAGGACCTCCAACAGAGCATAGAGTTTGGAGATGATAAGAGGTATAGCGTTGCCGACATAGGTACAATTACATTTCAAAGGGAGAATGGATCCCATCTCAGACTACCAGATGTTTTGCATGCTCCAGGCCTAAGGAAGAATCTTATATCCGTAGCGGTATTGGAAGAATGTGGTTATGAAGTAATGTTTAGAAAAGGGAAATTTTTCCCTAAACACATAGCCATGGGACAGGTGAAGAAGATCGGTGTAAGAGTCAAAAACTTGTATGTAATATTCCCTTTCTTGATCCAGTCAAAGTGGATAGAATCGATCCATGGTACTTACTGTGGTATTTTCCCATGGTTTTGACCCATGGTATTGACCCATGGTATTTCTTGTATTGACCCATGGTATTTCTTGTTGGTATTGACCCATCAAGCCTATAAAAGGGGAGAGAAGCTAGGCATTTAGATCATTCTGGATTATCTATCTTATTATGTTTGGGTTGAGAACCGGGCATGGCCAGTTCTATCATTGATCCCGGGATGAAAACCCCACGGTGATGTTTATGGGGTGAATCCATCCAGGATTCACAAGTGGGTTTCAATTTCTTATATTTGTCATTTTCAAGCAGCTGTGCATGCCATTTGTAGGATTTTATGTTCTGGGCATGTATTTTACTTTCAGTGAATAATAATATAAATAAATGGCTGCATTTCTTGTGTTCTGGTTCTTGATAAAAGATTGTATTAAATGAGAACACTAATATGTTTTAGATCTATCAAAATTTTTATTGTTTGGAATCTTACATTATATGCTCTCGAGGTTGAGGATGCATGCAAGGATTTGAGGAGAAAGGCAATGGTTAATGACTTGGTGGTTGAGATGGAGAAATTATATCTCAACATGTAGTCTCAGAAGGTTGTGGAGCAACCAAAATTGGAGAAGAAGAAAGCAGAACGAGTCGAAGATTCCACTGAAGAAGAGAGCTCTAGGAGGGGGAAATTTAGAGCCAGAAGGGAAGAGGGAGTACATGCAGCTATACCTCCAAGTGTGAGGTGGAGCGATGTGCAGAGTTAATCATAAGAAGAAATTTGGGCAGGGTTCATTGAGATGGTGTGTCTCATGGATCTAACCTGGCTACAAGGAGCCCATAATACAGTAGTAGCAGGAAGGATAGGTTATATTGATGCAGTCAGATGTAAGGAGGACATAAATCAGAGTGATATGTGTCGGATATTGGAGCACAGATCAAAGTTGGCAGCAGTGCAGAGTGCATGGATGCAGATGTCAACATCGCAGAGAGTCCAGTAGAAATGTGCAATAGGTACTACTAGTGATAAGACTTTGATGACATATGCATAATGATTCATTTGTTTGGAGGTTATTCGGTTTCAGGATAGTTTCATGTGCACATGCAAGAACATTCCAAACGTACCAGATCAACATATATTGATTCCTTTCTTGTTAAGAGGGAGTGTTGAAATTTGCAACAAGAAATAGTGAAATTGGCATCCAGAAACAACATCCAGAAATGGATACCATGGAGGCTTTTGATTTAATTATTTCTTAATTAAATTAGAAGAAATTTGTATCAAATTTATTTATCCCTTGAATAAATTGGACAATAAATTTTAAACTTATCTCATAATCACTTGTAATAGTTAACTGAGTGTGATAGACTCATTTAGCTCATGAATTTCGAGGTAAGGGTGGTTGGTGAGGCATGCAGAGTGAATCTATTAGTTATTGAGTCCAAGTTGCAGTTAGTGCATTAGTTTAATGCATGAGAAATCAGTTAACTCAATTAAATGAGTTAAAATAAGTTTAACTAGTTGTAACTGATTGTTGCACTGGTGAGAGGTCAAATGAATTAAATCAGCTTTAATTCACATGCAATGATCTGTCAAGTGACTGATGATTTAATATTAATATTTGCATGCATGTCAATTCTGATGAAGATCCAGTGGAGACAAAGGTTAAAGGGAAGTTAACTATCAATTGTATTTTTATAAAACTGCCCAGATGCAGTTAAAACAACATAGAATTTCCCATGATGTTTGTGCAGTCAAGGAAGGCTGAAATTCCTAAAGAATAAGGATTTCATTCCACATGAATTGTGCAAGCAAGGCAGGCTGAGCAGAGGCTAAAAATTGGCTAAGTGTTGGTTTATTTTGTCTGGATCAGTGTGAGACAATTAGTAGAGTGCAACAGACTCTTGTGAGAAGAGTGCATTGTAATTGTTTCATGATTCCTTGGTTCATTATACAATAGAGATAGAGGGGTTTTGAGCAAAAAGCTTTCCCCAGGAAAAATATCTATGTTGTGTGATTGATTTGCTTCTTTCTCTTACTTGGTGTGATTGGGCGATCATGTTTATTTTATGTAGTTAATTTGTACAAGGATTCAGTATCTTTCTTTAGCATAGTGAATTCTCGAATTGAATCCATTGGTATACATATTTTTTGTATGATTTCTACATGGTATCGGAGCACCAGAAATCACAATAGTGGAGAGGAAATTGAGTTTGTGTTGAACAATATTCAAACTTGCAGATACTTTAATTGGTGGGACAAGCGGATCAATATCGCTTTCAATGGCTTAAGATTGGAATGTGCACTCGAGGGCAGTTCTAATTATATTGCATGGAAAGACAAAATGGAGGTAGTTATGGGGGACAACAGGTTGAAATAATTCATGATAATGATATTACGAAGCCCTCAGCAGCAGACGTCGCTCTTCTTGATGCTTGGCAAAAGAAGGTAGCAAGGGCGAGGAGGATATTATTAGAGGTATTTTGAGATCACATTGTCTCGAGTCTCCTTGGAAAGGCGACTCCATATGCAATGTGGAAGGCCTTGAAAAATATGTTTTAGAAAAACAACCACCAAAGGAAGCTGGCGCTGAAGGACAAGCTCAGGAAAATCAAAGAGGAGGAGGGCGAGATGGTACCAACATACTTGGCGAAGTTCACTAAATGTCGAGATGAGCTTGGAAGTGTTGGTTTGACCGTAGCAGATGATGACTTGGTGAGCCTATCACTTCTAGGCCTTATTAAGAGATGGAATAGTTATTAGGAATCTATTAATGGGAGGTAAAAGTTACCAAATTGGGAGCGACTTTGGTCAGATTTGGTACAAGAAGAATTCAGGCAGAATACCAGGGATGGATCCTCATCCAAGAATAATGACGAGGAAGCTTGTGCCTTAGCCAGTAAGGCAAATAAGGCCAAGAAATCCCAAGGCGAAGCAGGCAAGAAAGACTTTTCCAAGATCATATGCTTTCACTGTTACGAGCATGGGAACTATGGTACAACTTGTCCACAGATGAAAATCAAGAAGGAACCTGCAATTGCAGCAGGTGAAGCATTGGCTTCACAGTTCGAGGTTGATTTTACACTCATTTCATGCATGGGCAACAATGTAATGGGATGCATGTGGTATCTATATAGTTGTGCCTCATTCCTTATGACGAGGAATAGAGATCCCTTCAGTGATATGCACTTCTCATGGTGGAGACTTATACTTCTCTCTTTCCTTTTCGTAAGAAGCAAACGTGTTCATTTTTACAGATATAACAGAAACTATGAGCACTTGGACAGGGAGATTCATCGAAGCATGGGAATTGCAACAGGAAGACTAAGATACAGTGTATGTGCATGGAGCTCAGGAAGACACAGGAACATTTTAGGGTGACTTTTCAGTCAGAAAATAAATCTCTTCTACTGAGATAAGCTATCGTGTTCGTTTATACAAACAAAATGTTTTAGGGTGAATTTTCAATTAGAAAATAATTCTCTCCTACCAAGAGAAGCTAACGTGTTCGTTTATACAGACAAAACTATACAGGAGTATTCATATAGGGAGATTCACTTCGAGCGTGGGAAAAGACCCATGCTAGCTAAGATACAGACTATGTGAATAGATCTAAGGAGTATTTTATTATCTAGTAGGAAATTTTTCTCCTCTTGAGAGAAGTTAAAGAATTTGTTTTTTTTCAGGCATCCGATGTTTGGGGACATAGTGCCTACTAGATCCCCGAATAGTAACCACGTGGACATCTAGCCCGCTAAAAAGTAAGAACTAAAACATTGAGAGGACACCACTCAAAATAGTGACGAATCACAAGTCACCACGTTAAAGAGCCGTAGACGCTCATTAAAAGTTATTCCTTCTGAAATGAATCACTGAATGGAGACCAGTCAGAGCTAAAGTGTTTTTACCTTTCATATCCGGTACTTCAAACTCGTGCTTTAAAATTAGATATTTTTTTGGGTTTTTATATTTTCGCCATTCATTTCTCGTAATTTAAAATAAGATAATTTTTTGTGTTTCATTTGAATTTAAAAAAATTAATCCTCTATTTAGTTTTTTTTTTTGGTATTTAGCTAAAATGTGTATGAAGAAATTTAGTGTGTATAGTGGTTTGTGTAGGAAGTGATTTAGTGTGTATTGTGGTTTGTGTAGGGATTTAGTGTGTCATACTGCTTTCTCTATCATATTGTAAATGATTTAATGTGTATGGTGTTTTCTTTTTCCAAGGCATTTATTCATAGTATTAAGAAATTATTAAATATATTGTAGTTGAAGTTGTAAAGATATTGTTTATTAGGTTTATAAGAGGAATTAGGGATTAAGGGTGTTTAACCATCATTCATAGTTGAGAGTGTAAATTTTGTGATCCAAATTTATTATCAAAAAAAATTTATCACATCATAGATCATAGGGGTTATTTTTATTATTTTATTTATTATTGATTTTGGTTTTGACCATTGCCTTCTCTGCATTATTTATTGATGAAATTGATTAGCCAATCATCATTCTTCTGATGATGAACTACAGTTGATAGTACTCTATGATCTATGATGTGATTTATTTAATAACATATCTAGAAACTATTAAATATATTGTTTTTAAGCTTTGTAAAGATATGGTTTATTATGTTTATGAGAGGAATTAGAGATTAAGGGTGCTTTAGTAAGATGAAATTTTTTTTATAAGGAGTATTGTTTATTATATTTATAAGAGAAATTAGTTATAAGAGTGTTTTATTTTAGTGGATGAAGTATAGAATTTAGGCACTTCCTAACACATTTAAGGTAATTATGGAATACTTATAGTTGTGATCCAATATGTTAATGTTTTCGTTAGAGAAGGAAGGGTTATAAGAAATATTATTTATTGAGCTTATAAGAGAAATTAAGGACAAAGGTGGTTTGATTAGAAAAAGAAAGTAACAACTTTTAACATTTCCTAACACATGTAAGGTTAAGTATAGAATACTCGTGATTGTGGTTCAATACTCTTTAAGGCATATAATTTCATCATTAATCATTCCTAGTTTATATTTTAATATTTTGTATCTACACACATTTTCAAGTACAATCAATTGCAAATTATTCATAACTTAACATTTATTCTACTAATTTGATATTTTGTCTATACACACATTTTCATGTACCATCAAATACAAATCATTCACAACTTAATATTCATTTTACTAAAGAAACATAACTAGCAATTGCACCAAATGTTACAAAGGAAACATCGTAAAGCGATAACATAGGAAATAGTAGCGCACAATAAAGATGTGATATGTTATGCAATTTAATTGAATATTTAAATTTAAATATATGACCATACAAGGCAGAAAAAAATGTGAACCCTAATTGAAAGTCATATGCTTCTAGATACCCTGCTCTCGGTGTTCGTGATATTTTCCACTCCCACTACATGAGATCATTCATCATCATGTTCTCTTATAAAATTTGGATTATCCTTAGTATTTCATATCTAGGTCTACAAGTTAACAATTTTCTAAGCGATCTCATCATCATGTTCTCTCATAAAATTTGGATTATCCTTAGTATTTCATATCTAGATCTACAAGTTAACAGTTTTCTAAGCATGCAAATGGTGTTTTTCAAGAATCTAAATTCCAATCTAACTCTATGGCATTTAGGAAAACCAGCATTGACAACATTTAATGGTCATGTTCATCCTATTGATCCTTCTTGCAATATGTTGGGATTGGGATACCAACCTTAAACAAATATCAATAATGGTCGAAAATTTGTTGTTATCCAATAAAATGGCTAGGAAAAGCCATGGCTCAATATTTCCTTCATCGAGAACATACCTTTCTAAAAAATAAATATAAATTTCTCACACTATATATGAGTGGCTTGAGGACAAGGGTGAAATAACTAGTAATTTTGCTTTCATTTTTTCATATACAACTAAGGCTCAACATTACATGTGCATTTCATTATGTTGTCACTATTGTTCTTTTCTAGCATCCATAAAAGTGGGAAGAATGGTCCTAATGGTACATTAAGCTAAACTGATATTTGTGAAAAAATAGGTTCGTGTTGAAAAACAATTGCTAAGAAATATCATTCAAAGATTCAATTCATTTGTGTCAATGCATTCATTCTTCAATGAAATTCTCTCACAACAAAGTTCATACTATTACTAACATGAAATTGATGTTTATACAACCATGCATGGACACAACGAACACTAGTAACTTGAAAAAGAATTCAGAGAGCAGTGATATTTATTTATATATTAAGAAAGACACAAACAAAAATAATCATTATCTATATCCTCAAAATGTTAGAAACAAAACGCATCAAACTTAGATAATATACTATGAAAGTATGTTGCAATTTCAAGATTGGATTTCAATATAAAAAAATATGATTCCCAATAGAAATGAAAATTATATAGAATAAGAGAATACATGAAGATAGATATGATGTATTGCATTTTGAGTAAAAGAGAAAAAAAATGGTTGTTGCTAGGTGACATCAGTGACAATATTTTTTCACTTACATAATCCAAATTTTAAGGTTAAACCTTTTCTTTCAGACATCATGAAGAAATTTTTTTCTTTGGAAGTAAATTAATGGAAAAAAATGTTAACAAGTCTCATCCAAGCTTGAAGATAAGCCTCTAGTAGTTTTCGAGAAGAAAAAAATGCTTTCTTTCCATTAAACATACATAGTACATCATCAGAGTTCAACAACAATGCAATCATCATGTTCCAAGTGGATCAGGGTGTATTACAATGAAATTTATGTTTCATCTACCAAAACTATATATGCTATATATAAGCCTTCAAATACATTAATATAAAAATTTACAATACTAAATAGACAATTTTTTTAAATAAATTCATTCAAATTTATTTAAATAGAAAATATTGTAATTATAAATTATTAAATCTATATAATTTGAATATCATAAAAATTTTGAACTTCAACCTGCCAAAATAAGAGATAATAAATGTTTAAGTGAACATGACATGGACAAAAGCATTCTCACTAAGAAATGAAAATGTTTAGGAGAACATGGATTGTGACTTGGACACGAGCATACTATGTAAGAAATGGAAAATGTTTAAGAGAACATGGATTGAATGAGGTGAATAACCACTCTAAGAGATTTCTCTAAACTACAACCTACCAAAATCAGAAATAGTAAATTTTTAAGAGAACATGACTGGGACAAAGATGATATGTTTAAGAGAACATGACTTGGACAAAGGTAAAATTTTAAGAGAACATGAATTGGACAAAGGTGATTAAGCAACGTGTAAAGGGAAACTATACCTTTAAAACTTCGAGAGACTTCAATTAATTAATATCTGACATGTCCTCAAAGGTGAGAAAGTGACTTGGACAAAGGTGATTAAGCAATGTGTAAAGGGAAACTGTACCTTTGAAACTTCGAGAGACTTCAATTAATTAATATCTTACATGTCCTCAAAGGTTATTAAGCAACGTGTAAAGGGAAACTATACCTTTGAAACTTCGAGAGACTTCGATTAATTAATATCTTACATGTCCTCAACGTTTTTTTAATTCATTAGTCTGAGAATATGCAAAACTTCAATTCATTAAACTGAAAATATGACCATAAGGTCGTATCTCATGAAGGAAAAGACTTCAATGACATGGATATGTGATACTTCAATTCATTAAACTTAAAATATGACCATAAGGCTGTATCTCATGAATAAAAGACTTCAACGACATGGATATGTGAGACTTCAATTCATTAAACTGAAAATATGACCATAAGGTCGTATCTCATGAAGGAAAATACTTCAACGACATGGATAAATAAATTGATTGGAGACTGATCAATTCTCTCTCTGAAAATAGAGCAATCACATTCTTTCAATGGACTATTAAAACGTTTGCATGGGTCGTATTAAAATGTTTGCATGGATCGTATCTCATGAAGGGAGAGATTTCTTGCATAGGCTATATTTGATGAAAGCAGAGACTTCAATTAATTTCAATGGCATGGTTATATAAATTAGTTGGAAACAAATCTTCTCTTCTAGAGAATAGATCAATTACATTCTTTCAACAGATTATTATTATTTTTTTAATCTCAGAAAGACCATTTCTTAATTAATGTCTTTTGAATTTTAAGACAATGTAATTTGAGATTTTTTAAAGTGTTTTTCATCAAATAAGGATGATACTTTTTTATCAAATAATAAAATTCTATCATTTAAATTGAATATAATTTTTCGTTATTATTTTAAATTTTAGTTATTTGTTCCAATATGATGTTTCAAAAAAGCTTATAACCACACGGGGCAAGGTCACGTAATCAACATTGCAAGGTCATGTAATCAACTTTATTTATTGACCAAAATAACTATCGAAAGAAGCAAACCTGCAAATTTATAGAAAGTGCAAAAGGAAAATTGATAAATATGACATTCCCTGGAAACTCTTACAACCAACAGTTGAATAAAAACTACTCACTCCATAGGCACACATTAATTTAGATATGGTGTTTCTAAATTTTTTGGAATCTTCAAGGATCTTCAGAGGAAACTGAAGTGCCCAAAATTCATTTTATTACATGCATTCTTCAAGGAGCTTGACAAGCATTTCAAATATCATGAAATCAATTTATTGCATTGCGTTGAGAATTGTTGATAGGAAACACATTATTCAATGATATTTAACCCATTATGTCTCCACATATTATAAAGGAATTAAATTAACTAGTTAGCATTTCCTGGATTTATCCTCAAGATAATTAAATAATTTTCTCCCAAGATAATTACACAATGGAGCACAAAATAAGAGTAAAGAAATAAAATGCCAAAAAGACACCAGTTGGTTTCAAAGTTCTCTACAATGTCCAACATGTCAATATCAAATTGAATGCATTCAAACTCATTGAATGCATTCAAATTTCATTTGGGTTGTCTTCCATATATGTATGAATAAAAAATAGAACTGAACTCATGGCAATACCTCAATGGTAAAAAGATAGAAAATCTTAAAGCATGCACTGATTTTTGAGTAATTCATTGCAAAATTCAATAAAAAGCCATCAAAATACATACAAAAAACCTGAATTTGAAATAGGAGGAGAGAATAATTTACTTCCCTTTCCACTTAATTTTTCTCTTCTGAAGGTGATAATTAGGCCACCGAATTCCACATGGATGACTGCTCTTTCTGCATTTTTAAAGATAATTGTGAGCTTTTAACTTCTTTAGGTGTTTTAGTAAACATTAAAAATAAACAATATCTGGGAAAATTGTTAAATGCAAAAAATACACCAGCTCATCATTACAAGGTTCTTTGCAATCTCCAGTAGGTCAATAAAAAATTGAATGCATACAAACTCCAGCAAGGTCAATATCAAATTGAATGCATACAACTCCACCAAGGTCAATATTAGATTGAATGCGTTCAAATTTCATTTGGGTTATCTGTCATACATTTATGAATCGAAAAAAAGAGAGACATGAACTCATGTCAATATCTCAAGGGTAAAAAGATATCAAATCTTTAAACCATTGGCTTTTCTTTAGAAAGCTAGGAAATCCATCCCTAAAACCCTAAGTATCTCCTATAAAAATCAAGATACAGACTCACCAGTACTAATTTTCTATAACAGTGTGGATGCTTAGCCACACTATCATCATCTTGAACAATATGTCCACACAGTTGTTGACATTTACAATAAGAAACAGTGAAATTGGCATCCAGAAATGGCTACCATGGAGGCTTTTGATTTAATTATTTCTTACTTAAATTAGAAGAAATGTGTGTCAAATTTATTTATCCCTTAAATAAATTGGACAATAAATTGTACTCTTATCTCATAATCACTTGTAATAGTTAACTGAGTGTGATAGACTCGACTAGCTCATGAATTTCGAGTTGATGGTGGTTGGTGAGGCATGCAGAGTGATCTTATTATTTATTAAGTCCAAGTTGCAGTTAGTGCATTAGTTTAATGCATGAGAAATCAGTTAACTCAATTGATTGGGTTAAAATCAGTTTAACTAGTTGTAACTGATTGTTGCACTAGTGAGAGGTGAAGTGAATTAAATCATATTTAATTCACATACAGTGATCTGTCAAGTGACTGATGATTTACTATTAATAGTTTCATGCATGTCAGTTCTGATGAAGGCCCAGTTGAGACAAAGGTTAAAGGGAAGTTAACTATCAGTTGTATTTTTAGTAAACTGCCCAGATGTAGTTAAAACACCATAGGATTTCCCATGATGTTTGCGTAGTCAAGGAAGGTTGAAATTCCTAAAGAATAGGGATTGAATTCCACATGAATTGCACAAGCAGGGCAGGATGATCAGAGGCTGAAAATTGGCTAAGTGTTGGTCAATTTTGTCCAGATTAATGTGAGACAATTAGCAGAGTGCAGCAGACTCTTGTGAGAAGAGTGCATTGTAATTGTTTCATGATTCCTTGGTTCATTATGTTGAGATTCAACAAGAAGATCCTAGTGAAAATTAAGCACCTACACTAGGATGGAGCCTTAGACTATTTTTAGGTGGATGTCTATTTATAGATGCATGAGCAAATTTTATTTATAGATTCATGTCTATTTATAGATGTATGTGAAAATTGTATTTATGGATTGCATGTCTATTTATAGGTGCATGTCTACTATTATTATCCCTTAATATTAGTTGGACAAGAAACTATATTCTATTCTCAAAGAGCACTTGGAAATAGTTAATTGAAGTGGAAAATCAATACAGTAAAGGAATTTTGAGTTAAGAGGTTGGTTGGTGGGACATGCAAGTGGAATTAGTTGTAACTGAGTGATTTGAAGTTGTAATAGAGTTGGAAGTGTAGTTATGCAAGTTGTAAAGTAGCTTAACTCAGTTAAGTGAGTTAAAATAAGTTGTGCTAGTTGTAACTAAAGATACACTAGTGAGAGATCAGGTGAATTAATTATTAATTAATTCACAATTAGTGGTCTCACATGCAACTGAATATTTACTACTATTAAATGCATCTTGTCAGATCCAGTGGAGACCCAGTTGAGTTATAGGTGAAAGGGAAGTAAACTATCAGTTGTGACATTATCCGATTGCACACATGCAACCACACACACATTGGATGTGCCCATGAGGATTTTTCAGTCAAGGCAGGCATGATTGCATTCATTTAGGGATTGCTATCATCTTGGATTGCGTAGTGGAGACAGGCTGTCTGGAGACAGTAAATTGGCTAAGGTACTTGCCAATTTTTGTATGATAGTGTGAGACAGTTAGCTCATGTACTAAGAGATCTTGGATTAGAGCTTTGTATGTTTGTTTCATGAGCCATGATATAATACATAATAGAAGATAATGGGGTTTTTAGCTATAAGCTTTCCCTGGGTAAATTATCTGTGTTATGTGTGATTGATCTTTCTTCATGATATTGTGATTGGCGATTGTGTTTTAAATTCCACAAAGATTTGTAGAAGCGATTTTGTATTTAACAATATCATATTGTTAGATCAGGAGAATCCAGGATATACATGTATTTTGTGTTAAATTTCTACACATCATACAATAGAGATAGAGGGGTTTTGAGCATAAGCTTTCCCTAGGAAAAATATATGTGTTGTGCAATTAATTTTCTTCTTTCTCTTACTTGGTGTGATTGTGCGACCGTGTTTATTTTCCGCAATTAATTTGTAGAAGGATTTAGTATCTTTCTTTAGAATATCGCATGATCGGATTGAATCCATTGGTATACACATTGTTTGTATAATTTCTACATGGTATGGGAGCACCAGAAATCACAATAGTGGAGAAGAAATTGATTTTTTTTGTGTTGAAAATTATTCAAAATTGCAGATACTTTCGTTGGTGCGACAAGCGGATCAAGATGACTTTCAATGGATTAAGATTGGAATATGCACTTGAGGGTAGTTCTAATTATATTGCCTGGAAATATGGACTGGAGGCAGTTCTAGAAGACAATAGGATGAAATAATTAATTGATAATGATATTCTGAAGCTCGCAGCAGCAGACACCACTCTTCTTGATGCTTGGAAAAAGAAGGTAGTAAGGGCGAGGAGGATCTTATTAGAGGGAGTTCGAGATCACATTTTCTCGAGCCTCCATGGCAAGGTGACTCCATATGAAATGTGGAAGGCTGTGAGAGATCTGTTTCAGAACAACAGCGACCAAAGGAAGTTGGTGTTGAAGGACAAGCTTGAGAAAATCAAGAAGGAGGAGTACGAGACGGTACCAACATGCTTGGAGAAGTTCACTCAATGTCGAGATGAGCTTGGAAGTGTTGGTGTGTCTGTAGAAAATGATGACTTGGTGAGCCTAGCACTTCTAGGCCTTCCCAAGAGCTGGCATAGTTATCAGGACTCTGTCAATGGGATGGAAGAGTTACCAGATTGGGAGCGACTTTGGTCGAATTTGGTCCAAGAATAATTCAGGCAGAATACCAGGGATGGATCCTCATCGAAGACTAATGACAAGGATGATTCTGCCTTGGCCAGTAAGGTAAAAAGGACAAGGGAAAAATATCCCAAGGCGAAGCGGGAAAGAAAAACTTGTCCAAGATAAAATGCTTTCACTCTCACGAGCATGGGCACTATGCTACAAATTTTCCATAGAAGAAAAGCAAGAAGGAGCCTACAGTTGCAGTAGGTGAAGCATTGGATTCACAGTTCGAGCTTGATTTTACTCTCATTACATGCATGGTCAACACTATAATGGGATGCATGTGGTATCTAGATAGTAGTGCCTCATTCCATATGAAGGGGAATATATATCTCTTCAGTGACTTGGAGGAGAAGGACCTCCAACAGAGCATAGAGTTTGGAGATGATGAGAGGTATAGCACTGTTGACATAGGTACAATTACATTTCAAAGGGAGAATAGATCCCATCTCAGACTACCAGATGTTTTTCATGTTCTAGGCCTAAGGAAGAATCTTGTATCCGTAGCAGTATTGGAAGAATGTGGTTATGAAGTAATGTTTATAAAAGGGGAAATTTTCCTTAAACACATAGCCATGGGACAGGTGAAGCAGATCGGTGTAAGAGTCAAAAACTTGTATGCTCTCGAGGTTGAGGATGCATGCAAGGATTTGAGGAGAAAGGCAATGGTTACTGACTTGGTGGTTGAGATGGAGCAATTATCTCTCAACATGTAGTCTTAGAAGGTTGTGGAGCAGCCACAATTGGAGAAGAAGAAAGCAAACCGAGTGGAATATTCCACTCAAGAAGAGACCTCTAGGAGGGGGAAATTTAGAGCCATAAGGAAAGAGGGATTACATGCAACTATACCTCCACGTGTGAGGTGGAGCGATGTGCAGAGTTAATCCTAAGAAGAAATTTGGGTAGGGTTCATTGAGATGGTGTGTCTCATGGATCTAACCCGGCTACAAGGAGCCCATAGTACAGTAGTAGCAGGAAGGATTGGTTATATTGATGCAGTCGGATGTAAGGAGGACATAAATCAGAGTGATAGGTGTCGGATATTGGGGCATAGATAAGAGTTGGCAGCAATGCATAGTGCATGGATGCAGATGTCAACATCACAGAGAGTCCAGTAGACATGTGCAATAGGTACTAGTAGTGATAAGACTCTGATGACAGATGCATTATAATGATTCATTTGTTTGGAGGTTATTTAGTTTCGGGATAGTTGCATGTGCGCATGCAAGAACATTCCAAACGTACTAGATCAGGATAGATTGATTCCTTTCTTGTTGAGAGGGAGTGTTGAAATTTGCAACAAGAAATAGTGAAATTGGCATCCAGAAACAACATCCAGAAATGGCTACCATGGAGGCTTTTGATTTAATTATTTCTTAATTAAATTAGAAGAAATGTGTGTCAAATTTATTTATCCCTTGAATAAATTGGACAATAAATTTTAAACTTATCTCATAATCACTTGTAATAGTTAACTGAGTGTGATAGACTCATTTAGCTCATGAATTTCGAGGTGAGGGTGGTTGGTGAGGCATGTAGAGTGAATCTATTAGTTATTGAGTCCAAGTTGCAGTTAGTGCATTAGTTTAATGCATGAGAAATCAGTTAACTCAATTAATTGAGTTAAAATAAGTTTAACTAGTTGTAACTGATTGTTGCACTGGTGAGAGGTCAAATGAATTAAATCAGATTTAATTCACATGCAATGATATGTCAAGTGACTGATGATTTACTATTAATAGTTGCATGCATGTCAATTTTGATGAATACCCAGTTGAGACAAAGGTTAAAGGGAAGTTAACTATCAATTGTATTTTTATAAAACTGCCCAGATGCAGTCAAGGAAGGCTGAAATTCCTAAAGAATAGGGATTTCATTCCACATGAATTGTGCAAGCAAGGCAGGCTGAGCAGGGGCTGAAAATTGGCTAAGTGTTGGTTGATTTTTTCTGGATCAGTGTGAGACAATTAGCAGAGTGCAACAGACTCTTGTGAGAAGAGTGCACTGTAATTGTTTTATGATTCCTTGGTTCATTATACAATAGAGATAGAGGGGTTTTGAGCATAAAGCTTTCCCCAAGAAAAATATCTGTGCTGTGTGATTGATTCGCTTCTTTCTCTTACTTGGTGTGATTGTGAAATCATGTTTATTTTATGTAGTTAATTTGTACAAGGATTCAATATCTTTCTTTAGCATAGTGAATTCTCGAATAGTGGAGAGGAAATTGAGTTTGTGTTGAACAGTATTCAAACTTGCAGATACTTTCGTTGGTGGGACAAGCGGATCAATATCGCTTTCAATGGCTTAAGATTGGAATGTGCACTCGAGGTCAGTTCTAATTATATTGCATGGAAAGACAAAATGGAGGTAGTTCTGGGGGACAACAGGTTGAAATAATTCATTGATAATGATATTCCGAAGCCATTAGCAGCAGACGTCGCTCTTCTTGATGCTTGGCAAAATAAGGTAGCAAGGGCGAGGAGGATATTATTAGAGGCATTTTGAGATCACATTGAATCAATTCTCCTTGGAAAGGTGACTCCATATGCAATGTGGAATGCCTTGAAAAATATGTTTCAAACAACAACCACCAAAGGAAGTTGGCGCTGCAGGAAAAGCTCAGGAAAATCAAAGAGGAGGAGGGCGAGACGGTACCAACATACTTGGCGAAGTTCACTACATGTCGAGATGAGCTTGGAAGTGTTGGTTTGACCGTAGCAGATGATGACTTGGTGAGCTTATCACTTCTAGGCCTTCTTCAGAGATGGAATAGTTATTAGGACTTTGTTAATGGGAGGTAGAAGTTACCAAATTGGGAGCGACTTTGGTCAAAGTTGGTACAAGAAGAATTTAGGTGGAATACCAAGGATGGATCCTCATCCAAGAATAATGACAAGGAAGATTGTGCCTTAGACAGTAAGGCAAATAAGGCCAAGAAATCCCAAGGCGAAGCAAGAAAGAAAGAATTTTCCAAGATCATATGCTTTCACTATCACGAGCATGGGAACTATGCTACAACTTGTCCACAGATGAAAATCATGAAGGAGCCTGCAGTTGTAGCAGGTGAAGCATTGGCTTCATAGTTCGAGTTTGATTTTACTCTCATTGCATGCATGGAAAACAATGTAATGGGATGCATGTGGTATCTATATAGTTGTGCCTCGTTCCTTATGACAGGGAATAGAGATCCCTTCAGTGACTTAGAGGAGAAGGACCTCCAACAGAGCATAGAGTTTGGATATGACAAGAGATATAGCACTACCGACATAGGTATAGTTACGTTTAAAAGGGAGAATGGCTCCCATCTCATACTAACAGATGTTTTTCATGTTCCAGGCCTAAGGAAGAATCTTGTCTACGTAGAGATATTGGAAGAACGTGGTTATGAAGTAATTTTTAGAAAAGGAAAAGTTTTCCTTAAACACATAACCACGGGACAGGTGAAGCAGATCGATGTAAGAGTCAAGAACCTGTATGCTCTCGAGGTTGAGCGTGCATGCAAGGCTTTGAGGAGACTGACTTGGTGGTTGAGAGGGAGAAATTATCTCTCAACATGCAGCCTTAGAAGCAGTCTCAGAAGGTTGTGAAGCAACCACAATTGGAGAAGTAGAGAGGAGACTAAGTGGAAGATTCCACTCAAGCAGAGACCTCCAGGAGGGGTAAATTTCATTCCAGAAGGGCAGAGGGAGTACATGCAGCTATACTTCTAGGTGTGAGGTGGAGCGATGTGAAGAATTAATCCTAATAAGAAATTTGGGCAGGGTTCATTGAGATGGTGTGTCTCATGGATCGAACCTGGCTACTAGGAGCCCACAATATAGAAGTACCAAGAAGGATCGGTTAGATTGATGCAATCAGATGTCAGGAGCAAAGAAATTAAAGTGACAGGTGTCGGATATTGGAGCACATATTAGATTTTGTAGCAGTGGAGAGTGCATGGATGCAGATGTCAACAGTGCATAGAGTCTAGTAGACATGTGCAGTAGGTACCAACAATCAGAAGAATCTAATGATAGATGCATTATATTGATTCAGTTTTTTGGAGGCTATTCAGTTTCAAGATAGTTACCTGTGTGCATGCAAGAACATTCCAAAGGTACTAGATCGGGATAGATTGATTCCTTTCTTGTTGAAAGGGAGTGTTGAAATTTGCAACAAGAAACAGTGAAATTGGCATCCAGAAATGGCTACCATGGAGGCTTTTAATTTAACTATTTATTAATTAAATTAGAAGAAATGTGTGTCAAATTTATTTTTCCCTTAAATAAATTGGACAATAAATTATAATCTTATCTCATAATCTCTTGTAATAGTCAACTGAGTGTGATAGACTCAATTAGCTCATGAATTTCAAGTTGAGGGGGCTTGGTGAGGCATGCAGACTGATTCTATTATTTATTGAGTCCAAGTTGCAGTTAGTGCATTAGTTTAATGCATGAGAAATCAGTTAACTCAATTAATTGAGTTAAAATCAATTTAACTAGTTGTAACTGATTGTTGCACTAGTGAGAGGTCAAGTGAATTAAATCAAATTTAATTCACATGCAGTGATCTGTCAAGTGACTAATGATTTACTATTAATATCTGCATGCATGTCAGTTATGATGAAGACCCATTTGAGATAAAGGTTAAAGGGAAGTTAACTATCATTTGTATTTTTATCAAACTGCCTAGATGCAGTTAAAACACCATAGGATTGCCCATGATGTTTGCACAGTCAAGGAAGGCTGAAATTCCTAAATAATAGGGGTTGCATTCCATAGGAATTGAAAAATACAGGCAGGCTTAGCAGAGGCTGAAAATTGGCTAAGAGTTTGTTGATTTTGTTCGGATCAGTGTGAGAGAGTTAGGAGAGTGCAATAGACTCTTGTGAGAATAGTGCATTGTAATTGTTTCATGATTCCTTGGTTCATTATGCGATAGAGATAGAGGCATTTTGAGCAGCAAGCTTTCTCTAGGAAAAATATTTGTGTTGTGGGATTGATTTGATTCTTTCACTTACTTGGTGTGATTGTGCGATCGTGTTTATTTTTTGCAATTAATTTATAGAAGGATGTTGTATCTTGCTTTAGTAGATCACATAATCGGATTGAATCCATTGGTATACATATTGTTTGTATAATTTCTACATGGTATCGGAGCGCTATAAATCACAATAGTGGAGAATAAATTGAGTTTGTGTTGAACAATATTCAAACATGCAGATACTTTCGTTGGTGCGACAAGTGGATCATGATGGCTTTCAATGGCTTAATATTGGAATATGAACTCGAGGGTAGTTATAATTATATTGCATGGAAAGACAGAATGGAGGCAGTTTTGGAGGACCACGGGTTGAAATAATTCATTAATAATGATATTCCCAAGCCCGCAACAGCAAACACCGCTCTTCTTGATGCTTGGGAAAATAAGGTAGCAAGGGTGAGGAGGATCTTATTAGAGGGAGTTCGAGATCACATTGTCTCGCATCTCCATGGTGGAGGAGGATTGTCATCATCGCTATCATCATCAGAACTAGAAGGAATGCTATTAAGAATATAAGTGAGAGAGAGGTGGCACATATGCTGAATCAGGCTCGTAGACCAAAGGTGGCACACTCGCCGAACTAGGGTCACAAGCCAATATATTTTCATCAAATCTTACATCTCTTCTAATGATTATATTTTTGGATTTTGGTTGAAGAAGTCAATATCCTTTGACATCTTCAGCATATTCAACAAAAATGCATTTTTCACTCTTAGGTTCTAAGGCTTTATGTTTTACATCTGGAATATGGGCCCAAGCATCACTTCCAAAAACATGAAAGTGACTTACATCTGGTTTGATGGAGCTCCAAGCTTCTTCTGGAGTTATATTCTTTAAAACCTTATTAGGAGTGCGATTTACTATGTAATTTGCACAGTTAATTGCTTCTGCCCAAAAATTGAGACTAAGTCCTTTAGATTGAAGCATACAATTAACCATTTCTTTTAAGGTGTGATTCTTCCTTTCAACTACACCATTTTGTTGTGGATTATATGGAACAATATGTTGCAATTGAATGCCATGCTTAGTGCAGAAGTTGATAAATTTGTTGTTAACATATTCTCAACCATTGTCTGATCTTAACTTAAGAATTTGATGTCCATCTTAAAGGGAAACTATACCTTTGAAAATTCGAGAGACTTCAATTAATTAATATCTTACATGTCCTCAACGTTTGTTTTTGATTGAGTCGATGAGAATTCAATTCATTAGTCTGAGAATATGCAAAACTTCAATTCATTAAACTGAAAATATGACCATAAGGTCGTATCTCATGAAGGAAAAGACTTCAACGACATGGATATGTGAGACTTCAATTCATTAAACTGAAAATATGACCATAAGGTTGTATCTCATGAATAAAAGACTTCAACGACATGGATATGTGAGACTTCAATTCATTAAACTGAAAATATGACCATAAGGTCGTATCTCATGAAGGAAAAGACTTCAACGGCATGGATAAATAAATTGATTGGAGACTAATCAATTCTCTCTCTGAAAATAGAGCAATCACATTCTTTCAATGGACTATCAAAACGTTTGCACGGCTCGTATTAAAACGTTTTCATGGATCGTATCTCATGAAGGGAGAGATTTCTTGCATAGGCTATATTTGATGAAAGCAGAGACTTCAATTAATTTCAATGGCATGGTTATATAAATTAGTCGGAAACAAATCTTCTCTTCTAGAGAATAGATCAATTACATTCTTTCAACATATTATTATTTTTTTTTATCTCAGAAAGACCATTTCTTAACTAATGTCTTTTGACTTTTAAGACAATGTAACCTAAGATTTTTTTAAGTGTTTTTCATCAAATAAGGATGATACTTTTTTATCAAATAATAAAATTCTATCATTTAAATTGAATACAATTTTTTGTTATTATTTGAAATTTTAGTTATTTGTTCCAATATGATGTTTCAAAAAAGCTTATAACCACACGAGGCAAGGTCACGTAATCAACTTTGCAAGGTCATGAAATCAAATTTATTTATTGACCAAAAAAACTATCGAAAGAAGCAAACCTGCAAATTTATAGAAAGTGCAAAAGGAAAATTGATAAATACGACATTCCCTGGAAACTCTTACAACCAAAAGTTGAATAAAAACTACTCACTCCATAGGCACACATTAATTTAGATATGGTGTTTCTAAATTTTTTGGAATCTTCAAGGATCTTCAGAGGAAACTGAAGTGCCCAAAATTCATTTTATTACATGCATTCTTCAGGGAGCTTGACAGGAATTTCAAATATCATGAAATCAATTTATTGCATTACGTTGAGAACTGTTGATAGGAAACACATTATTCAATGATATTCAACCCATTATGTCTCCACATATTATAAAGGAATTAAATTAACTAGTTAGCATTGCCTGGATTTATCCTCAAGATAATTAAATAATTTTCTCCCAAGATAATTACACAATGGAGCACAAAATAAGAGTAAAGAAATAAAATGCCAAAAAGACACCAGTTGGTTTCAAAGTTCTCTACAATGTCCAACATGTCAATATCAAATTGAATGCATTCAAACTCATTGAATGCATTCAAATTTCATTTGGGTTGTCTTCCATATATGTATGAATAAAAAATAGAACTGAACTCATGGCAATACCTCAATGGTAAAAAGATATAAAATCTTAAAGCATGCACTGATTTTTGAATAATTCATTACAAAATTCAATAAAAGGCCATCAGAATACATACAAAAAAATTGAATTTGAAATAGGAGGAGAGAATAATTTACTTCCCTTTCCACTTATTTTTTCTCTTCCTAAGGTTATAATTAGGCCACCGAATTCCACATGGATGACTGCTCTTCCTGCGTTTTTAAAGATAATTGTGAGCTTTTAACTTCTTTAGGTGTTTTAGTAAACTTTAAAAATAAACAATATCTCGGAAAATTGTAAAATGAAAAAAATACACCAGCTCATCATTACAAGGTTCTTTGCAATCTACAGTAGGTCAATAAAAAATTGAATGCGTACAAACTCCAGCAAGGTCAATATCAAATTGAATGTATACAAACTCCACCAAGGTCAATATCAAATTGAATGCGTTCAAATTTCATTTGGGTTATCTACCATACATTTATGAATCGAAAAAAAAAGGAGACCTAAAATCATGTCAATATCTCAAGGGTAAAAAGATATGAAATCTTTAAACCATTGGCTTTTCTTTAGAAAGCCAGGGAATCCATCCCTAAAACCCTAAGTATCTCCAATAGAAATCAAGATATAGACTCACCAGTACTAATTTTCTATAACAGCGTGGATGCTTAGCCACACTATCGTCATCTTGAACAATGTCTCCACACAGTTGTTGAAATGTGCAATAAGAAACAGTGAAATTGGCATCCAGAAAAAAACATCCAGAAAATGGCATCCAGAAATGGCTACCATGGAGGCTTTTGATTTAATTATTTCTTACTTAAATTAGAAGAAATGTGTGTCAAATTTATTTATCCCTTAAATAAATTGGACAATAAATTGTACTCTTATCTCATAATCACTTGTAATAGTTAACTGAGTGTGATAGACTCGACTAGCTCATGAATTTCGAGTTGAGGGTGGTTGTTGAGGCATGTAGAGTGATCCTATTAGTTATTGAGTCCATGTTGTAGTTAGTGCATTAGTTTAATGCATGAGAAATCAATTAACTCAATTAATTGAGTTAAAATCAGTTTAACTAGTTGTAACTGATTGTTGCACTAGTGAGAGGTGAAGTGAATTAAATCAGATTTAATTCACATGCAGTGATATGTCAAGTGACTGATGATTTACTATTAATAGTTGCATGCATGTAAGTTCTGATGAAGACCCAGTTGAGAAAAATGTTAAAGGGAAGTTAACTATCAGTTGTATTTTTAGCAAACTGCCCAGATGTAGTTAAAACACCATAGGATTGTCCATGATGTTTGCGCAGTCAAGGAAGGTTGAAATTCCTAAAGAATAGGGATTGAATTCCACATGAATTGCGCAAGCAGGGAAGGATGAGCATAGGCTGAAAATTGGCTAAATGTTGATCAATTTTGTCCAGATCAATGTGAGACAATTAGCAGAGTGCAGTAGACTCTTGTGAGAAGAGTGCATTGTAATTGTTTCATGATTCCTTGGTTCATTATGTTGAGATTCAACAAGAAGATCCTAGTGAAAATTAAGCACCTACACTAGGATGGAGCCTCAAACTATTTTTAGGTGGATGTCTATTTATAGATGCATGAGCAAATTTTATTTAGAGATGCATGTCTATTTATAGATGTATGTGCAAATTCTATTTATGGATTGCATGTCTATTTATAGGTGCATGTCTACTATTATTATCCCTTAATATTAGTTGGACAAGAAACTGTATTATATTCTCAAAGAGCACTTGGAAATAGTTAACTGAAGTGGAAGATCAGTACGGTAAAGGAATTTCAAGTTAAGAGGTTGGTTGGTGGGACGTGCAATTGGAATTAGTTGTAACTGAGTGATTTGAAGTTGTAATAGAGTTGGAAGTGTAGTTATGCAAGTTGTAAAGTAGTTTAACTCAGTTAAGTGAGTTAAAATCAGTTGTGCTAGTTATAACTGAAGATACACTAGTGAGAGATCAAGTGAATTAATTATTAATTAATTCACAATCAGTGGTCTCACATGCAACTGAAGATTTACTACTATTAACTGCATGCATGTTAGATCCAGTGGAGACCCAGTTGAGTTATAGGTGAAAGGGAAGTAAACTATCAGTTGTGACATTATCTGATTGCACACATGCAACCACACACACATTGGATGTGCCCATGAGGATTTTTCAGTCAAGGCAGGCATGATTGCATTCATTCAGGGATTTCTATCATCTCGGATTGCGTAGTGGAGACAGGTTGTCTGGAGACAGTAAATTGGCTAAGGTACTTGCCAATTTTTGTATGATAGTGTGAGACAGTTAGCTCATGTACTAAGAGCTCTTGGATTAGAGCTTTGTATGTTTGTTTCATGATCCATGATATAATACATAATAGAAGATAATGGGGTTTTTAGCTATAAGCTTTCCCTGGGTAAATTATCTGTGTTATGTGTGATTGATCTTTCTTCATGATATTGTGATTAGCGATTGTGTTTTAAATTCCACAAAGATTTGTAGAAGCGATTTTGTATTTAACAATATCATATTGTTAGATCAGGAGAATCCAGGATATACATGTATTTTGTGTTAAATTTCTACACATCATACAATAGAGATAGAGGGGTTTTGAGCAATAAGCTTTCCCTAGGAAAAATATATGTGTTGTGCAATTAATTTTCTTCTTTCTCTTACTTGGTGTGATTGTGCGACCGTGTTTATTTTCCGCAATTAATTTGTAGAAGGATTCAATATCTTGCTTTAGAATATCACATGATCAGATTGAATCCATTGGTATACACATTGTTTGTATAATTTCTACATGGTATGGGAGTGCCAGAAATCACAATAGTGGAGAAGAAATTGAGTTTTTTTGTGTTGAAAATTATTCAAACTTGCAGATACTTTCGTTGGTGCGACAAGCGGATCAAGATGAATTTCAATGGATTAAGATTGGAATATGCACTCGAGGGTAGTTCTAATTATATTGCATGGAAATATTGAATGGAGGTAGTTCTAGAAGACAACATGTTGAAATAATTAATTGATAATGATATTCTAAAGCCCGCAGCAGCAGACGCCACTCTTCTTGATGCTTGGAAAAAGAAGGTAGTAAGAGCGAGGAGGATCTTATTAGAGGGAGTTCAAGATCACATTTTCTCGAGTCTCCATGGCAAGGCGACTCCATATGCAATGTGGAAGGCCGTGAGAGATATGTTTCAGAACAACAACAACCAAAGGAAGTTGGCGTTGAAGGACAAGCTTAGGAAAATCAAGAAGGAGGAGTACAAGACGGTACCAAAATACTTGGCGAAGTTCACTCAATGTCGAGATGAGCTTGGAAGTGTTGGTGTGTCTGTAGCAAATGATGAATTGGTGAGCCTAACACTTCTAGGCCTTCCCAAGAGCTGGCATAGTTATTAGGACTCTGTCAATGGGATGGAAGAGATTGGGGGCAACTTTGGTCGGATTTGGTACAAGAATAATTCAGGCGGAATTCCAGGGATGGATCCTCATCCAAGACTAATGATGAGGATGATTCTGCCTTGGCTAGTAAGGCAAAAAGGCCAAGAGAAAGAAATCCAAAGGTGAAGCGGGAAAGAAAGACTTGTCTAAGATCAAATGCTTTCACTCTCATGAGCATGGGCACTATGCTACAAATTTTCCACAGAAGAAAAGCAAGAAGGAGCCTGCAGTTGCAGTAGGTGAAGCATTGGATTCACAGTTCGAGCTTGATTTTACTCTCATTACATGCATGTTCAACACTATAATGGGATGCATGTGGTATCTAGATAGCAGTGCCTCGTTCCATATGACGGGGAACATATATCTCTTTAGTGACTTGGAGGAGAAGGACCTCCAACAGAGCATAGATTTTGGAGATGATGAGAGGTATAGCACTGTCGACATAGGTACAATTACATTTCTAAGGGAGAATGGATCCCATCTCAGACTGCTAGATGTTTTGCATGTTCCATGCCTAAGGAAGAATCTTGTATCCGTAGCAGTATTGGAAGAATGTGGTTATGAAGTAATGTTTAGAAAAGGGAAATTTTTCCTTAAACACATAGCCATGGGACATGTTGGGGTTCCCATGTTTTCACAGATTTGGAAATACCAAAAGATAAGACAGCATCAAACCACTTTGGGATCCTAATATCTATCCCTCCTAGATCCGGAGAGGGATATCTCCAAAAGAACAAAGAATGATATATCTTTGAAAGCTCAGAATGAGATATTAGGCTAGGTATGAAGCACAAGGGGGTTTAAATGATTTGGTTGGTTGTTGAGTTGGTCGTGAGATTATCAACTGAGAAGGTAATGGGAGGAAAGGAGAAAAATAGTAGGACGTTTAGGCAAAAGAGGATAGGTTAAGAATGTGCCATCCATTGGGCTATGGAGTCATGAAAGGGGATTACTTGAAAACAACTAGCCAAGGCTTTCAGAGGGCAAGTCATCTATACTAAGGGATCTTTTAGATAGATGGTGGAATGGAACATTAAGAGTGAAGGTGAAAGAAGGAAAGAAACCCAATTTCTGTCTATAGATCAGGTCAGAGGTCATTTAACTCCATACTTTCTTAGACATACTCAAAGGAAGCTTTCGATGAAGTCACAAAGGGGGCAGCTTATAGATCAGACCAGAGGTCATTTAACTCTAGGTCTGCTTTAGCATGCTCCAAGGGAAAAACAGAGATAAGATTTGACACAAAGCTAGAGTCTATAGATCAGAGAAGGACTTTTAACCTTCCCTTCTTTGACACCAGCTAGAACATCCAAGCAACAAACCCGAATTCATACATCAGCTAGCAGCAAATAATAGCTACTACACTGGTTAAATTACAAGTATTTGCTCTTAGATTCACAATCAACGGAAAACATTGAAGGTAGGGAGAGCAGAAACATAGGGTACCATGCGAGGGTAAATCCTATGCTGGATTTCTAATGCGTACCAGATGAAAATGAACAGCATGAAAAAATGTAATAAAACAGTGTAAGAGAAAACATCACCCGTAGTAATAGACCAGGATCATGTGAAATTTGCTTGATTAATTGATGCAAAACCAGTCACATACACTGAGCACAATCGCAGATTACAGTCCCAAGTTTCTCCTCCCAGCCTACTACATTACAAACTACTCTGCTACCCTCCCCCAAAAATGTTCTAACAGCTAAGAAAATCCCCCTAACAGCAACAACAACCCTACCAATGAATATTACAGGGGTTCTTATAGGAACATGAGTGATAGCAGGAGTAGATGTTTCATTTAATTTGATTCATTAAGATAGAATGCCGGAAGCGTGCACACCCATACTGCTTAATAACCTTGCGCTGTACTCTGTAGTCGGGTTCAAAGATCTCTGTTAGGTCGATATTGACCTCAGATGTGTTCTTGAAGTTCTTCTAGCTGTTTGGAATTCTACGCTGCCTTCTGGAATAAGTGACCTGGATCGAAGGGTCTGCATGCCTCTCTATACCTCCATAACTGTTGTTTGACAGTCTTAAAGAAGCTTCTGTCAGTGAAATAATATTGAAGGGCTCGAGGAGGCATGGAGACTTCTGAAGGAAGGTGTCCTTATGGAGAAATAGTGCTCTACTGATATGAATGCACTGATGTAACTCGTTAGTGTGCTTAGTCTTCCAACTACGCCTTCTTCCTTTGAACGTGGGATTAAGCGTTAATTACTCAATAATAAGCATTAACCCCTTGGATCTCTTCTGCTGATATACCTTTTCTGTTGTAATGGCTTCTCTGTGCTTTGAATCGCAGTAACTGCGATTGTGATAAGCGGAGTGAAATACCACTCTGGTGAAAACCCTGCACAATGAAACAAATTAATTATAAAATCCAGGGTGGTGACGGAAGAATGCTTTGGAGGCCTACGGAATGGTGGTGTAATGGTGGAGAAAAGGCGGAGAAATAATGTTTAGTGTAAAGCCCAGAGTCTTAAGGTTTGGGTGATTTACAAGGAAATGAATGAGAATGCAATGAAACACCCATGAAACGGTTGTGAAAGGTGGGACCCGGCATGAGCGGAGGGCGATTAGATATGAACCATTGGATCTCAGGAGGAGATCAACGGTGGTGATTAAGCGATGAAGTTAGAGGAGGTTCCGATGAAGAAATATGGATGGGGGCGAGATGCAAAGGAGACCATCGATCTAGATCGAATGGACGGTCATGATGGAATCGAAGGATCGCAATCGGGGGAGGCAGTGGGGAACACATTCGAGAACTTCCGATTGGTGACACACGATTGAGTGCCAGCTGTCCGATCTGGAACAAGATCGACGACGGAGATTCAATCGGCGGGGAGATGGATGGGGGTAAAGGAGCGGAGCAGGAGAAATAAGGGTTGTTGGATTAAAGGGAAATCGACGGCGAAGATTACAATCGGAGGATCGCAATTGGGGAGTGCAGCGGGCGGCACAGTTTAAAAGTTGCGATTGCGATCAGCGCTGGCCATCAGATCTTAAAAGATCGACGGTTGAGATTGCGGCGCGGGTCTATAGACCAGATTCCAATCACATCGGGATTTTTTCGTATAACACAGAAATGCGCGCCCCGAAAGTTGCGATTGCGATTAGCGCCTAGGCCTTAGTGCTTGGTCTTAGCGCTCGGGGCATATGGGGAAGTGGTTAAGGGGCTGGCTGTTGAGTCTCAAATCTGCATCTTTCCTATACACCATTCTAGACCTTTTTCATTCACCTGAACCTTTCAAGTTGTCAATATCATTGTATATTAATTGCAAAAGAGCATCTAAAATGGTTTTTAACTATATTTTGTGTCTGCTGTTTGATTTAGATTTTTTCTCATTTAGCTGCGGAATCTTGCCACTTTCCGCAACCATTTTGTGAAAGTCTATGTTGGATATCTTCAGGCGTGACCACGCTAGTAAATCCAGTGATATGGTTTGGATGTATATTGGCTCAAAACAGGGTTATAAAGGCATGGTAGTGGCCAGGTGAGTCAACGTAGTCCGGTGTGGGGCTACATTTCTCATCCGTGATTTGTAGCAGTTCTGCTGCGGAGAACCATCAACACTGTACCATCCATAAGCCAGTCCAGCATCCACTCTTCGCCGTTATATCTTAGCATGATCTGGTCTAAGGCGTAGTGATTCGTATTTTATAAGTATAAACTTTGAGAGTGATTATATTTCTTTTATTTATAAATAATGCGTTTGCATCACGCATATTGAATTCAAATCCTCATTAGCTCGGATAGCTCTGTAATGTAATTACGTTGCCACTGTGCCGTAATATCATCTCTCTGTTATGACTGCATTTTAATATATAAGAAGACTCTGTTTCCAAGCGTAATTCGTATTTGAAGGCTGTTGCCCGAGGCTGGTGCAGAGGGCCCCTGTACACGCTGAGGTTTTGTGCATTATTGTATAGTTTCTTGTTTTGTTTCTTTAAATTCATTGTGCCATAATCATTCATGTGTTTATACATTGCATCTTTCATGGTATTTATGCTTCATCTCTATTTATAATCTTTCATGCTTTACATTTTACTTCTGTGCATAATCTTTCATTTTTTATGTTGTTGTTAACTGATCAGTGTTCTTGTTTCAGATTACAAATAGGAAGCCCGGGCATTTGCATATCTTTTGACTAATGACATGGAATCAATATTGTTCTGCTGCTAATTTATTTCTCTTAGTTTTTGTTTAATTCAGCCTTATACATTGTTTTGTCCCATTATTTCTTAGTATACCAATTGATACAATAAATTGCTCATACTCATTTTGTTTTATAAAGCCACATTGTTGATGGTGAGGGTTAAATGTGAGTGTAATTTTGATATTGGTTTACTTTATGAAGTTAGATATTAAATTTCTCATGTCATTTTGAATTACTAGAAAGCCACAAGCTGGTGATAGTGAAGGAATTGGAAATACTGATGTGTAGTTTAGTAAATAGTTTTGCTTTACCAGTTAGTCAAATTTCTCATGTGTTTTAGTTACATAAGAAGCCACGGCTGGGTAGTAGTGAGGGATTGAAGTATGAGTGTGTAGTTTGATATTAGTTTCTTTTTCTGCAAATTAGATATCAGATTGCTCAAGTTGTTTATGGTTACCTCCGAAAACTATAGCTGGACTAATGGTGAGGGATAAAAAGATAAGTTGATGTAATTTTATTTAGATTTACTTTGTTGCAACTTTTGGATTTCTTTGAGCATAGTTTCTTTTATGTTTAGACAGCAGCAAGGATAGTTTGATTTTCATGCTCAATAGTTCAATGTTTGATTTATTAGGCTAGCAGCACATTTTCATTTCCTTTCAAGTTTTGTCATTGTATGTTTCAAATTCCTTTTTAAAGTTTGAAGTTGGTAAATCATTATAAAGGATATCATTGCCTTGAACAATCCTGTATGTCTTGTTTTTTATTTAAATTTATCCATTAGAAAACAAAACTGGCAAAAAAAGTAGAAGTAAGTTATCTTACATATCATTACCACCTTCATCAAACTTAGTCAGTTAGTGATTAAAAGAATTTATACGTTTGAGGCACCTAAATTGACCAAACATTTTGGCGCCGTTGCCGGGGAAGTGTAACTAGGTAGCCAATTTCTTAAAAAAAGAAAAAACATAAAATCATAAAAGAAGGGAAAACTTGATAACTTCTTGAAGTATGCTCTCCTCTTGCACCTAGTGTGATCTGGAGGATCAGAAAAGAGAGTTATTGGTTTAGTAATTTCTTAAGTATGCTCTCTTCCTGCACCTAGTGTGATCTGGAAGATTAGAAAGAGGATTATTAGCCCAACTTTTAAAAAAAATAAAAAAAAATAAAATAAAAAATGACATGCATAGAGCAAGAGATTCTAGGGGAAGGTTTATAGCTAAAGCCAAGAGTTCAATTTTCACAACTCCATCTTCTTCAAGGCATAGACTAGATTCACCACCATCTACCCCTAGCCTTAAGATTTTTGGAATTCAAGGAGCAGCTGAATTAGAGGATTCTCCTATACCACCTACTAAATCTCATTTAGAAAACAAAGAGACTCTCTCTCATCCTCCCTTGATAGAAGAACCAGAGGACTTTAAGGACTCTAAAGAAACTATCATGGCAGAGGAAATAATAGATGGATTTGGAGGTAGAGGTAGAGGTAGAGGAGGAGGAAAAAATGGAGACAACAATGGTGAAGGAAATAATGGAAGAAATAGGGAAGGAGACAACTTGTTTGGATTCCCTATAGTTGATGAGGAAACTCATACAACGATGAAAAATATCTCACGATCTATTCTCCCTAACTTTTATGGATTGCAAATTGAGGATCCTAAAACATTTTTGTTTGAGTTTGAAGTCGTGTGCCGAACCTATGACTATATGGAAGACTCTCAAAAACTCAAACTGTTTCCTTCAACATTGAAGGGAGCTGCTTTGAAATGGTTCATGGGATTAGCCATTCAATCTATTAGGACTTGGAATGATATGAAACAAACATTTTTGGATAGATATTTGGACTATTGTATGCCCACCAATCACAAGGATGAGGTATTCAAAATGATGCAAAAAGAAGATGAAAATTTGGAAGACTTAATTGAAAGATTTCAATACAACTTGAAAAGAGCAAAGATGAGCAACTTAGATGATGAAACCTTAAAAGCCCTCATATTAAAAGCCATTAGAGATGAATGGATAGATATTTTAAACATGATGGGGAAAGGAGACATTTCTCAACTTCCACTTCGTGACATAACAGAATTATGTGTCCATCTCTCAAGGGGAAAATCTAAAACAGGAAAAGGGCCTAGGGATCCTTCTCTTATTAGAGCTAACAAATCTGCAACTGGATCAGTAAGTAGGGCAGAGATTGGTAATATGCTTGATGAGTTCAAAACTGATATCTTAGGGAGCCTTAGTGAGCAACTAGACACCCTTAAAATCCAACACAAGCAGAAAGCAGAAACAGATGCTTTAGCCATCTTTTGTCCGAAATGTAGGAAGAAACATGCTTTAAGGGAATGTCCCTTGGATGCAAAAGTTGTAGAAACATGTATAATTTTCTCAGAGAATCATGAGATCAAGGATTGTCCTTCAATTCCTAGACTCAAAGCTGTCTTTCAAGAAGACCCAAATTCAGTAGAATCTCTCTGTTTTGTTGCAAGAAGACCTTGGCAGGGACAACAAACTCAAGGGTTTAACAACCCTATGAATCTTCAAACCCCACCAAATTGGAATCCTTGGCAACAACCTTGGCCCAACATCAAAATTCATATCAGCCATGGGTACAAGGGATGCAAAATCCTTATGGGAGATTTGCTCAATTTTATCAATATCCTCCATCTTTTCAAAATCAACAAGCTCCACAACTTCCAAGCCCAAATCCACAACTTTCATTGCCATTTCCACAACAACAAACTTCTCAACAAAATACAAATCCTCAACTCATGCTCCCATACCAACAGAAGACAAATCAACTTCCAGCTCAGCCATTGCCAAATCCTAACAATAAGAATCCTCAAACTACTTATATGGTAGAAGGACAACAATTTCCTACCTATATGATTGTTCCTCTCAACGATGTACAACTCAGATCTGGTAGAGTTTTAGAAAAACCTTCTATATATATTCAAGAGAAAGATACCTCTGAGGAGGACTCTCTTCAAGTCAATAAGGATTCTGAGGAAGAATCTCTTCAAAATTCAAAAATTCAAAAATAAAAAGAAAAGTTAACATCCACAACTCCTATAGTTGAGCAACCTGTATCTTCATCTACACCTCCTTTTCCGGAAAGACTACAAATTGATAAGGGGTGGAAAAACAAATCTTGTTGCCTAACTATGACTTTCTAGATGAATTGAAGAATGTTTGTATCAAGATTCCATTGCTACAAGCCATTCGAGAAATTCCTATTCTAGCAAAAACCATAAAGGAGTTGAGTTTCAAAAAACCAGGAAGGAAACTAAAAGACACAAGAAGAATCCACCTGGTAGGAAAGATTGCAGATATTATGATGGGAAAAATTACCATGCAGAAGTATGTAGATCCAGGAAGTCCAATTGTCAAGACACATATAAATGAGATAGAAATTCCAAACACATTGATTGACTTAGGGGCTGCTATCAACATTATGAGTAGACAGACTATTGACCGGCTAAAACTTCCTAACCTTCTTTTTACACCTACTTTACTGCAACTTGCAGATCGATCAATTATTAAACCAGATGGTGTATTAGAAGATATTTCAGTCTCCTTAGATTCTTGGGAATATCCAGTAGATTTTATGATTTTGACTCCCAAGAGTAATCTAGGAGGGCACCCACTTATCTTAGGAAGATCTTGGCTAGCCACAGCTGATGCTTTCATTAGTTGTAGATCTGGGGATATGTACATTTCTAATGGTAATTCGACAAAGAAATTCAATTTGTATCCTCCAGCAAAAGCAATCACAGAAGTAGGAGACAATGAATGGGTTGATGATGAGGACACTATACAACTTGTCTTTACCATTTCTGAAATCAGTGAGGATAGTCAAATTCTGAACACATTAGAAAATTTTGAGACATCTTCAGAATATGACCTCACACAATTTCAGTTGGAATCTGACATAGAATATTTATCATCAAGACAATTGTCTCTTTACTCTATGGAAGAGTTTGGTAGTTCTACTATTGAGATTTTTCCAGGAAAAACATTGAATATCAACAAACATTTGGAAAAGTCACAACAAGAAGAACTAACCAAAATCTGCAAAAACATTCTACTGCATTTGCATGGGAGTATACTGACATGAAAGGTATTGATCCTAAGACTTGCATCCATCATATCTATATTGAGGAAAATAGTAGACCAATCAGACAACCTCAAAGAAGGATGAATCCAAATCTTAGAGAGATAGTGAAAGAAGAGCTCCAAAAACTACTCAATGTAAACTTCATTTATCCAATTTCAGATAGCCGATGGGTTTCTCCTTTGGTTATAGTACCTAAAAAGAATGGTAAATGGAGGGTATGCATTGATTACAGGGAATTGAACAAAGCAACTTTAAAGGATCACTTTCCTTTGCCTTTTATCGATTAGGTATTAGATACATTAGCAGGTAAAAAGTACTTTTCATTTTTGGATGGTTTTAGTGGCTATAATCAAATTCAGGTAGCACCTGAAGATCAAGATAAGACCACATTTACTTGTCCATAGGGAACTTTTGCCTACCGAGTGCTTCCTTTTGGGTTATGTAATGCACCTGCAACATTCCAAAGAGCAGTACTAGGAATTTTTTCTGATCTAATCCATGATTGTGTAGAGTTTTATATGGATGATTTTACAGTTTATGGTAATTCATTTGAAGAGGCATTAGAAAAATTGGAAAAAGTCCTTATAAGATGTAAAGAAACAAACCTTTCATTAAGCCATGAAAAATGCTTTATGATGTTTACTGAAGGTATTGTTTTAGGACATCATATTTCAGGAGATAGGATTAAGGTTGATAGATCAAAAGTTGAAATCATCTCCAAGTTACCTATTCCAAATTGTCAAAGAGATGTTAGAAGTTTTCTAGGATTTACTGGTTACTATAGAAGATTTATAGAAAACTTCACTAAAATAGCATCTCCACTCTTCAAATTACTTACAAAAGACTGTGAATTTAAATGGGATCCTGATTGTCAATCAACCTTTGAAACTTTGAAAACAAGAATATCTGAAGCACCTATCTTGAGAGGACCAAATTGGAAACTCCCTTTCCATATTTCTACGAATACTCACTTTAGATGGGGCTCTAGAAATTTGTGTTGGAGTCAAGGAATTTAGTTCCTATACCATTATTATACATTAAAGGCTTTGGCTCCATCTAGTTAAGCTATCATGTTTGAAAAGAGTTTTAGGCACATTGACTGTACGATTAATAAGTTTCGACATTTACTTGGTATAGAAACTTTTATTCATCATGGCCATTCTTGATTAGATCATCTAATGAATAATTTTATTACTATTAATGGTATCATAGATTGCTCTTAATTTTACAAAAATTCAATAATATATGTTAGTTGACAAGACAAAATACAATATTTGATTCTTATCTAAGTTAAAATACTAAGAAGATTCTCTGTAGAGGATAAGTTTCCTGATGAATACTTGTTGCAACGCTATAATAGACTCCTTGGTAGCGGATAACGCTATAATATAAAGATACAGCGCATACATTATTTCCAAGAGAAAAACGAAAAATTATTAAGGAGAGTTCAAGATATTCATGGATTTCTAACGAATTGTTTAAAACAGGGCCAGATCTTGTGATCAGAAGATGTGTCAGGGAAGATGAAATGCCTGATATTCTTAAGGCATGTCATGATGAACCATGCGGCGGACACTTTGCAGACAAAAGGACGGCCTATTAAATCCTCTCTTTAGGATATTATTGGCCTTCCCTCTTCAAAGATGCAAAACAATATGTCAAAAGGTGTGACAGCTGCCAAAGAGTAGGGAAACCTACCCTTTCAAATGAAATGCCATTACAACCACAGGTACTCATTGAACCCTTTGAAAAATGGGCTTTAGATTTCATTGGACCTATTAATCACCATCTAAGCAAAAGAAGTATATATTGGTTTGTACTGATTATGTTACTAAATGGGTAGAAGCCAAAGCATTAGTATCTGCTACTGAAAATTCAGTTGTTCATTTTCTTTATGAGGATATTTTTACTTGCTTTGGTGTTCCAAGAGAAATTGTGACAGATCAGGGAAGCCAATTCACATCCAACTTGGTGGAGAAGTTGATGGAAGAATACAAAATCAAGCACAGAAGATCTACTCCTTACCATCCGCAAGAAAATGGTCAAGTAGAGTCTACAAACAAAGTTCTTGAAAGTATCATCACCAAAACTGTTCATCTACATAGAAGAGATTGGGCAGAAAGGCTTCCTGAAGCCTTGTGGGCCTACAGAACTACATGGAGAAATACAACAAGACATTCTCCCTATGAACTTGTTTATGGGAAAGAAGTCCTGCTCCCCATTGAGTTTCAAGTCAAAACCTTCAAGATGGCAGTTCAGTTGGGGATGGATCTATCAGAAGCCCAAAAGCATAGAATGGAGCAGTTGAATGAGCTAGATGAGATCAGACAAGAGGCAATTCTAAGAACTGATCTAGTTCAATATCAAAGAGCTAAATGGCATGAAAAATATATCAAAGAGAAGAAGTTTCAAGAAGGAGATTGGGCATTGTTATTTGATTCCAAGTTTAAAGATTTTCAAGGAAAATTTCAGACTCATTGGCTTGGGCCATATGAGATTGACAAGATCTTTAGCAATGGAGCGGTAAGAATCAAGACCATTGATGAGCTTCAAAATCCTCTTATTGTGAATGGCCACAGATTGAAAGTTTATCATAACCCACTCTCAAAAGAGGAATTTGTCAAAATGTTTCAAGAAAATTCTGCAATCAGGCTGGTACAGAAGAATTCTTCTTCTCCACCATCCTAGCTTTTGTTCTTTTCAGTTAAAAGAAAATAAAAAATAAAAAATAAAATAAAAAATAAAAAAAAATAAAAAATTGTATAAGCCTGAAAATGTGCTTGATTGGCGATCTTATAAAAAAATAGTGAAAATAAATTTTTGACACCCTATATTTTCCAAAAAGAAAAAAATCTCTCTTTCATTTCACAAATTTTGTGACCACCCACTCCATTCCATTCCACTTCATTCCACTTCATTTCACTCCACTTCATTCCATTTCACTTCATTTCATCTATTTCATTTCATTTCACCAATAAAATTTCTTTCATGACCATTTTCATTTAACTAATTATTCTCGTTCATTTCCCTCACCCGAATAATACCATTTGTAGCCGGTTTCGCGGTGACATCTATTTCCTGGTGACACGTTGTGTAGCGAGATTCGCGGCTACACTCTGTTTTTCAAAAGAATGTACAGTCAGATGTTATTTCCATAATCATGAAATAAAATGGCAGTAAGGAGGACCAATTATGAAGACATAAGAGCATTCAAGATATCAATGAGGGAGGAAATCTAATTGGAAGACCAAAGGAAAATGGCAGATTCAAGGTATGAGTAAAATTTATTTCAAATAAAGATTTAAACACATTTTTATATAGTTATAAACCATAAGCTCCATCTATTATGTGCAATGATTATATTGAAAAAACTTCGTAATCACTCCATGATCTCTCGTACAATCCCTCCCACAATCCCGTGATTCATTCTCAAACGGGGTCCCATAATTAAACCTCCAATCTTCACTCATACTCCGATATTCCACCCGTGACAATGAGACGTAGTTGATTTGACAACGGCTTCTTCAAATACATAAAACGATAGTCAGAGCGAACGTGCTTACATTTCTATATTTTGCAACACCAAATTTCAAACAATGCCGAATGTGTTATACTCCTCCATGTTCTATTAATCACAGCTTATTTCCGCTGCTCACATAACCCTTCTCTCGTTCGCTTCTCTCCATTTCATTTCATGCTTGCCGTTCAGAGTACCCACTCTCTCGGGTTCACTCACAGCCATCGAAGCTCATTTCCGTTCATTCGTAATTCCATTGAACTTTCACGTTGTGCAAGTTTTAAAGAGCAGAAAGAAGGATAGGTAAATTGTTGAGAAGCGTAATAAGAGGGACCTAAATTCATGGAAGGATATCCGCAAGTCGTGGATATATTGAAGAAGGCAAAGTGGTCGCTATTATCCAAAGTTGAGGCTATCACAAAGAGGTGACAAAAGCGCTGTGCTGTCTTCAGTTGGTCTGAGGTAGAGATTGAGATCTTAAGTTTATGGTGAATGAGGCATTCATAGCATCCGCCACAGAACTTCTTCAAGAGGGTGAACGATGGTTTAAGAACAAAAGCATTAGTGATGAAGTTGAGAGCACTACATAACCCAGTGTGGACATAAATCATTTTTAAAAGAGGAATTCCTCGTTCATGCTTTGAAAGAGGAATGGGCTACTTGGTCGCTAGTTGTTCAAAAATTCATCACTCCGTGAAGGCCGCTTTGGTCCATGTATATGTACCATACGTATTTGCCGATGAATTTTCTCGGATAATCAAACTCTCAATCTCCCATATTTTCTATTAAATAGTTTGAAGAAAATGTCTATGACTATTCGTATGATTAGGGATGTGTAGAACCACATCTATATCACTATGGTCTTGTAAAAATTTTGATTGAAAAGAGTTAAAGGAGAACATCAGATATTAATGGGAACAATTCTTGATTAGAAATTGCTTTGAGGAACCTCAAGAAATTCTCAAGGTAGCACATCAAGAAGAGTAGGAGAAAGAACAAATGATGAAATCAGAAGTACTCTTACTACTACAATTGAAAGAATTAGTAGGAAGTAGAGACTCACAAAAAGGAAGAAGAAAGAAACCAGTAAAACTAATAACATCAAAAGAGAGAAAAGTACGAGGCTATACATCAAACCCCTTTTCCAAGAAGAATATCATCATGTTATCTCGAGATATTGGTTCATCTTCAAGAATAGTTATCCATAGCCAAGAAGAAAGAGAAAGGAAAACAAAAGCAAAAAGACAAAGTGTCCACACAAGGTGAGAAGAAGTTCCGTGCTTAAGGGGAAGTTGAGGAGAGAAAATGCAAATCAAGGACCTCATTTTATTGATTTGGGAGAACAAATATCTAAATAACCCCACCGACTATAGTCCATTCACTCTGGCCAGCCAGAACCCGGTTCATTTCATTCTCACTGTACACAACATAGTCCATCCTCTCTCACTAGATTTTGAAGACAACTCTCCTTCAATGACATTTTGGGGACAACCCAATAAAAATGACACCGATATAGACCCCAAGCAAGAAGAAGTATATGATTATAGAATCTTTAGAAAAGTGCTTGCTGTGTCCCAAAGATTTCATTCATTCAAACTTTCAGACATTAAAATGATCAGTCCAATCACTAAACAAAGAAGTCTGGAGCTAGAGCTTTTAACAAACACATTAAAAATGAAAATGAAGCATTGAAGGAACAAAGAAATTAGACAAAATCATTCATGATAATACCATGCTACATCCGAATATGTTAAGAAGAACAGAAATTGAAAAATAAATCTAAGCAAGTGTGAAAGCACTCAAGTATATCAAATTAGATGCTTAATGAAGAAGCCTGCACAAGAAGGGGCAAACACTAAGGAAGAGGAGGAGAGGGTCAGATGTACCTGCTAAAGTGTCAAGGCATATGAACCGAAGAAGGATTATCAATTTTGGTTGCATGAGGACATGCAATGACCTTTCATGTTGGGGGTATGTTGAGTCTCAAATCCGCATCTTTCCTATACACCATTCTAGACCTTTTTCATTCACCCGAACCTTCCAAGTTGTCAATATCATTGTATATTATCAGGGGTATATCAAAATATTTTTAACTATATTTTAGTTCGTTGTTTGATTTAGATTTTTTCTCATTTAGCCGCTAATCTTGCCACTTTCCGCAACCGCTACAACTTTTCCGCAATCACGTAATTTTCCAGCACTCATTTTGTGAAATTCCCTATGTTATGTGTCTTCATGAAAAACGGTGCCACATGGGCAATTCGTAAATGATGTGGACATGATCGTAACCTATTGGCTCCGAGAAAAATTCACTTAAGGAGTTGTGGTCAAAGGTGGCCAAGTGGAAGTCAACCATAGAGTCCCAGCTACATACACTGCTTCTCATCACGTGAGGATTTGCATGACCGTTTCTAACGAAGGAGACACATCAACACCTCGTACATCACCATAAGCCGAACCAACATCCACTCTTCATAGATTACCTTCACGCCACCATGATCCTAGATCTCTCGACGTAATGGCTTTACGTGTTTTCTATCGCATAAACTTTAGGGAATTAGTTATATTTCCTTTTGTTATAAATAATGCGTTTGCATATGCATATTAGATTAGTCTCCATTAGCCTCAGATAGCTCTCAGAATGTAATTACGTTGCCATCGTGTTACAATATCATCTCTCTCATATGATTGCATTTTAATATATGTGTGAAGACTCGTTTCCAAGCGTAATTGATTTGGAAGGTTGTCGCAAGGCCGTGCAGTAGGGCCCCGCACACGCTCGAGGTTTTGTGCATTATCGAGGTTTCTTGTTTTGCTTTTTAAATTCATTGTTCCATAATCATTCATGTGTTTATACATTGCATCTTTCATGGTATTTATGCCGATTCCCTGGTTTATAATCTTTCATGCTTTACACTTTACTTCTATCCATAATATTTCATGTTTTATGTTAACTGATCACTGTTTTAGCCATTACAAATAGGAAGTCCATTTATATCTTTTTCGATCAATGACATATGGAATCAATATTGTTCACAAGCATTATTTCTCTGCTTTTGTTTAATTCCAAAGATTTGTTTATTTACTTTGTTCATTTGTTTCTAAGATAGATTTAGATATATTAAATTGCTCATGTCATTTTTAGTTACTTTCAGCCACAACACTGATATGAGGGATTGAAGTATGAGTGTGTAGTTTGATATTAGTTTACTTTCAAGTAAGTTAGATATATTAAACATGCTCATGTCATTTTCAAGCATCGAAAGCCACATCTCGACTAATGGTGAGGATTGAAGTATGAGTGTGTAGTTTGATATTAGCTTCATTTTCATAAGTTAGACATATTAAATTGCTCATGTCATTTTCAAGCTACTTCCTCCGAAAGCCACTTGACCGATGGTGAGGGATTGAAGTATGATAGTTTGATATTAGTTACTTTTTTGCAAAATAGATAATTATTATGTTTGGTTGCTATGTTACCTCCCGAAAGCCATAATGGACTAATGGCGAGGAATCGAATATAAGCGATGTGGCCTGATTTATTTACTTTGTTGCAATTCTTGGATTTTCTTTAAGCATAGTTTTTATGTTTAGACAAAGAAGTTAATGATAGTTTTGATTTTCATTCTCAATAGTTCACCTGCTGACTGTATTGTGCTAGTAGCACATTTTCATTTCCTTTTCAGCTTTGTCATCAGATGTTTCAAATTCCTTTTAAGTTTGAAGCTGGTAAATCATTATAAAGGATATCATTTCCTTGAAAAATCATAACCATCTGTTTTATTTTAGAATTTCCATCTCACATTAGAAAACCAAAACCACAAAAAGGTAGAAATAGTGGTTCTTCGTATATAGTGCGCCACACTTCATCAGCTTACAAATCCCGGATTGATAAATTAATGTAGCAATTTAGGACACACTAAATTGACCAAACACTGGCCAAAAGGGGCTAAAGCCTTTAATGTAAAATATGGTCTTTTGGCCTATTTTCAATGCATTTTAAGGCCAAAAAGGGGTAATCGGTAGAGAGGAAAAAGGGGTTATTAAGCCAAACAAGGGGTGTTTGCAAGGTTTAAAGGGGAATGGAGATAATTTAGAGGGTTAATGAGGGAAATAGAGAGGATTAAAAGGGAAGGAAATAGAGGTTTAGTGGGAAATGAAATAAGGGAAAGGAGGCCTTTTTGGGCATTCTCCTTCACAACAGAGAGGCTTTTCTCATGCAAACAGCAGTGAGGATTTATCAAAGGACAAAGGCACAAGGAGGCTTCAAGGATGATGTTTTTTCAGAGGAAATGCATGCCTTGAAGGCTCAAAAAACATTTTAGCCCCTTGTTTTCTCGTCAAAAAATTCATAGGGGGCTAACAGTGGCTCCACATGGGGATGACTTCTTCTTGAAGGAGTCAAGAATTCAGAGAATGATCTTTGGTGTAGGCCAGATGCCTGATGCTTGAAACACCTTTTCTTTTCTTGGATTAACTGCAACAAACCATGAAGACATTATATCAGCAGTAAACATTCTCCCAAACAACTACCTACCCATACTATGTCCTAACATTTTCTTTTCTGGGTGCATTTGGACTTGTAGACCCTTTACATCATCAGTTTTTTACAAACAGGAAAATAAACCTATTCTAATACTACCCTTATTACTCCATGAGACCAAATTAAACTGTTGGTCTCATAGTTTCTCTACCTAAACTATATCTTCTAGGATTAAACTGTCTAGCAGACTTCTTCTCTACATTGTAAGACAGAAATTGAAAAATAGTCAAGCCAGGATTAGACTGTCTAACTTGTTGGAATTTGCAGAAATTAAAAACAACTGACTAAATGCTCACAGGCTGAGCTTTATTGAGCTTTCCTACCTACTTTACCCTACATGGAAACCACTAATGCTCTAGGTGACACAATAATGCCAGTGCAGCCAGCCAAGCATTAACAAAAAAGGATAGAAACACTAAATGCTCATCAGAGACAGCCAGAGGGTGCTCTACAGGTGGTTTTTCAAAACTGCAGTCACCATCAGTGGTGACCACTCCTAATGAATCTGGCCCTTGCGAAGGATCAACGCTGGAGAATTTGAGCTGGTCTAGGCCTCCATACACTCTTCCATAGGATCAATTAACACATGATGTACACCTTTTTCTTTCAGCCCTTCCATGATTGGTAGGTTGTCTTTATCCTGGGCCGCTTTGATTTTTGCATCTTCCACTGCGTCTTCAATGTGGCTCTTGAGAACCAGAATCATCTTCTTCTTGTACTTCAAAAGGCAGTGGAATCTCTTCTTTTTTAGGAGGAGGGAGACTTTCCAAAAAGGCTCTCGGGTCTCTGAAATGATATGATTTTCCTTGTGAATTCAAAAATTTGATCTCAGCTTCATATATTTCAACCACCAATTCTAAGAAAATTTTCTTGAGCACGGGTTTTAATTTTGAGCTGAGAAGAATAGCCCTTGGAAGGTCTTCCACCTCTAGTTCTGCCAAGTCACTCGAAATTGTATCACAACACTTTCCTATGAAACTTGGATGCAATTTTTCAAACTGCTCAGAGTCTTCCATTGGTGAAGTGACTTGGTCTTTATCGCGGATGATGTTGTACTGTGACATGGTCTCCCAGTGGATACTTGTGAACACACACATAATCAGTGGCCTACTGATCACCAGTGGAGTCTTTTAATCATTTAGGAACTGTGGAGTCGCCAGGTGGAGGATTTAAGATTTTACTGTCCACCACAGTGATTTAACAAATCAAAGATATTGGTCTCTACCCCAGTGGAGTCACCATTATGTTGGAGACAACAATGGGACACAAGACCAGGTATTAGCAATTTAGGACACTCAGATTCTCCCCAGCGGAGTCGCCATTATGTTGGAGTTCCTATGTTTTGGCAGATTTGAAAATACCAAAAGATAAGACAACATCAAACCACTTTGGGATCCTAGGATCTAGCCCTCTTGGATCCGGAGAGGGATCTCTCCAAAAGAACAAAGAATGATATATCTTTGAAAGCTCAGAATGAGATATTAGGCTAGGTATGAAGCACAAGGGGGTTTAAATGATTTGGTTGGTTGTTGAGTTGGTCATGAGATCATCAACTGAGAAGGTAATGGGAAGAAAGGAGAAAAATAGCAGGACGTTTTGGCAAAAGAGGATAGGTTAAGAATGTGCCATCCATTGGACTATGGAGTCATGAAAGGGGATTACTTACAAACAACTAGCCAAGGCTTTCAAAGGGCAAGTCATCTATACTAAGGGATATTTTAGATAGATGGTGGAATGGAACTTTAAGAGTGAAGGTGAAAAAAGGAAAGAAACTCCAGACCTGCTTGGACATACTCAAAGACAGCTTTCGATGAAGTCACGAAGGGGGCAACTTATAGATCGGACCAGAGGTCATTTAACTCCAGATTTGCTTTGGCATGCTCCAAGGGAAAAACAGAGATAAGAATTGACACAAAGCTAGAGTCTATAGATCAGAGAAGGACTTTTAACCTTCCTTGCTTTGACACCAGCTATGACATCCAAGCAACAAACCCGAATTCATACATAAGCTAGCAGCGAATAACAACTACTACACTGGTTAAATTACAAGCATCTTCTCTTATATTCACAATCAGCGGAAAACATTGAAGGTAGGGAGAGCAGAAACATAGGGTACCATGCGAGGGTAAATCCTATGCCAGATTTTTGATGTGTACCAAAATAAATGAACAACATGAAAAAATGTAATAAAACAGTGTAAGAGAAAACATCACTCGTAGTAATAGACCAGGATCCTGTGAAATTTTCTTGATTAACTGATGCAAAACCAGTCACATACACTGAGCACAATGGCTGATTACAGTCCCAACTTTCTCCTCCCAGCCTACTACATTACAAAATACTCTGCTACCCTCCCCCAAAACTATTCTAACAGCTAAAAAAATCCCCCTAACAGCAACAAAAACCCTACCAATGAATATTACAGGGGTTCTTATAGGAACATGAGCGATAGCGGGAGTAGATGTTTCATTTAATTTGATTCATTAAGACAAAATGCCGAAAGTGTGCACACCCATACTGCTTAATAACCTTGCGCTGTACTCTGTAGTCGGGTTCAGAGATCTCTGTTAGGTTGATATTGACCTCGGATGTGTTCTTGAAGTTATTCTGGCTGTTTGGAATTCTGCACTGCCTTCTCGAATAAGTGACCTGGATCGAAGGGTCTGCAGGCCTCTCCGTACCTCCATAACTACTGTCTGACAGTCTTAAAGAAGCTTCTGTCAGTGAAAGAATATTGAATGGCTCAAGGAGGCATGGAGACTTCTAAAGGAAGGTGTCCTTATGGAGAAATAGTGCTCTGCTGATATGAATGCATTGATGTAACTCATTAGTGTGCTTAGTCTTCCAACTGTGCCTTCTTCCTTTGAACGCGGGATTAAGTGTTAATTACTCAATAATAAGCATTAACCCCTTGGACCTCTTCTGCTAATATACCTTTTCTGCTGTAACGACTTCTCTGTGCTTTGAATCGCAGTAACTGCGATTGTGATAAACAGAGTGAAATACCACTCTGGTGAAAACCCTGCACAATGAAACAAATTAATTATAAAATCTAGGGTGGTGGCAGAAGAATTATTTGGAGGTCTGCGGAATGGTGGCGTAATGGTGGAGAATAGGCGGAGAAATAATGTTTAGTGTAAAGCCCAAAGTCTTAAGGTTCGGGCGATTTACAAGGAAATGAATGAGAATGCAATGAAACACCCATGAAACGGTTGTGAAAGGTGGGACCCGGCATGGGCGGAGGGTGATCAGATATGAACCGTTGGATCTAAGGAGGAGATCAACGGTGATGATTAAGCGATGAAGTTAGAGGAGGTTCTGATGAATAAATATGGATGGGGGCGAGATGCAATGGAGACTGTCAATCTAGATCGAACGGACGGTCACGATGGAATCGGAGGATCATAATCGAGGGAGGCAGCGGGGAACACATTCAAGAAATTCCAATTGGAGACACGTGATTGAGTGCCAGTTGTCCGATCTGGAACAAGATCGACGGCAAAGATTCAATCGGCGGGGAGATGGACAGGGGTAAAGGAGCGGAGCGGGAGAAATAAGGGTCGTTGGATTAAAGGGAAATCGACGGTGGAGATTACAATCAGAGGATCACAATCGGGGAGTGCAACAGGCAGCATAGTTTAAAAGTTGCGATTGTGATCGGCACTGGCCATCATATCTTAAAATATCGACGGTCGAGATCGCGGTGCAGGTCTACAGACCAGACTACAATCGCATCTGGATTTTTTCGTATAACACATAAATGCACTCCTCGAAAGTTGTGATTGTGATTAACGCCTAGGCCTTAGTGTTTGGTCTTAGCACTCGGGGCATATGGGGAAGCGGTTAAGGGGCTGGCTAAAAGGGGCTAAAGCCTTTAATGTAAAATATGGTCTTTTGGCCTATTTTCAATGCATTTTAAGGCCAAAAAGGGGTAATCGATAGAGAGGAAAAAGGGGTTATTAAGCCAAAAAAGGGGTGTTTGCTAGGTTTAAAGGGGAATGGAGATGATTTAGAGGGTTAATTATTGAAATAGAGAGGAGTAAAAGGGAAGGAAACAGAGGTTTAGTGGGAAATGAAATAAGGGAAAGGAGGCCTTTTTGGGCATTCTCCTTCACAACAGAGAAGCTTTTCTCATGGAAACAATAGTGAGGATTTATCAAAGGACAAAGGCACAAGGAGGCTTCAAGGATGATGTGTTTTCAGAGGAAATGCATGCCTTGAAGGCTCAAAAAACACTTTAGCCCCCTGTTTGCTCGTCAAAAAATTCATAGGGGGCTAACAGGACAGGTGAAGCAGATCGGTGTAAGAGTAAAAAACTTGTATGCTCTCGAGGTTGAGGATGCATGCAAGGATTTGAGGAGAAAGGCAATGGTTAATGACTTGGTGGTTGAGATGGAGCAATTATCTCTCAACATGCAGTCTCAGAAGGTTGTGGAGCAGCCACAATTGGAGTAGTAGAAAGCAGAGCGAGTGGAAGATTCCACTCAAGAAGAGACCTCCAGGAGGGTGAAATTTAGAGCCAGAAGGGAAGAGGAAGTACATGCAGCTATACCTCCACGTGTGAGGTGGAGCGATGTGTAGAGTTAATCCTAAGAATAAATTTGGGCAGGGTTCATTGAGATGGTGTGTCTCATAGATATAACCTAGCTACGAGGAGCCCATAGTTTAGTAGTAGCAGGAAGGATCGGTTATATTGATGCAGTCAGATGTAAGGAGGATAGAAATCAGAGTTATAGGTATCGGATATTGGAGCACAGATCAGAGTTGGAAGCAGTGTAGAGTGCATGGATGCAGATGTCAACATCACAGAGATTCTAGTAGACATGTGTAATAGGTACTAGTAGTGATAAGACTCTGATGACATATGCATTATAATGATTCATTTGTTTGGAGGTTATTCAGTTTCAAGATAGTTGCATGTACGCATGCAAGAACATTCCAAACGTACCAGATCAGGATAGATTGATTCCTTTCTTGTTGAGAGGGAGTGTTGAAATTTGCAACAAGAAATAGTGAAATTGGCATCCGAAAATGGCTACCATGGAGGCTTTTGATTTAATTATTTCTTAATTAAATTAGAAGAAATGTGTGTCAAATTTATTTATCCCTTGAATAAATTGGACAATAAATTTTAAACTTATCTCATAATCACTTGTAATAGTTAACTGAGTGTGATAGACTGATTTAGCTCATGAATTTCGAGGTGAGGGTGGTTGGTGAGGCATGCAGAGTGAATCTATTAGTTATTGAGTCCAAGTTGCAGTTAGTGCATTAGTTTAATGCATGAGAAATCAGTCAACTCAATTAATTGAGTTAAAATAAGTTTAACTAGTTGTAACTGATTGTTGCACTGGTGAGAGTTCAAATGAATTAAATCAGATTTAATTCACATGCAATGATCTGTCAAGTGACTGATGATTTACTATTAATATTTGCATGCATGTCAATTCTGATGAAGACCCAGTTGAGACAAAGGTTAAAGGGAAGTTAACTGTCAATTGTATTTTTATAAAACTGCCCAGATGTAGTTAAAACACCATAGGATTTCCCATGATGTTTGTGCAGTAAAGGAAGGCTGAAATTCCTAAAGAATAGGGATTTCATTCCACATGAATTGTGCAAGCAAGGCAGGCCAAGCAGAGGCTAAAAATTGGCTAAGTGTTGGTTGATTTTGTTTGGATCAGTGTGAGACAATTATCAGAGTGCAACAGACTCTTGTGAGAAGAGTGCATTGTAATTGTTTCATGATTCCTTGGTTCATTATACAATAGAGATAGACGGGTTTTGAACAGAAATATTTCCCCAGGAAAAATATCTGTGTTGTGTGATTGATTTGCTTCTTTCTCTTACTTGGTGTGATTGTGCGATCATGTTTATTTTATGTAGTTAATTTGTACAAGGATTCAATATCTTTCTTTAGCATAGTGAATTCTCAAATTGAATCCATTGGTATACATATTGTTTGTATGATTTCTACATGGTATCGGAGCACTAGAAATCACAATAGTGGAGAGGAAATTGAGTTTGTGTTGAACATTATTTAAACTTGCAGATACTTTTGTTGGTGGGACAAGTGGATCAATATCACTTTCAATGGCTTAAGATTGGAATGTGCACTCGAGGGAAATTATAATTATATTGCATGGAAAGACAAAATGGAGGCAGCTTTGGGGGACAACAGGTTGAAATAATTCATTGATAATGATATTCCAAAGCCCTCTGTAGTAGACGTCGCTCTTCTTGATGCTTGGAAAAAGAAGTTAGCAAGGGCGAGGAGGATATTATTAGAGGTATTTTGAGATCACATTGTCTTGAGTCTCCTTGGAAAGGCGACTCCATATGCAATGTGGAAGGCCTTGAAAAATATGTTTTAGAACAACAACCACCAAAGGAAGTTGGCGCTGAAGGACAAGCTTAGGAAAATCAAAGAGGAGGAGGGCGAGACGGTACCAACATACTTGGCGAAGTTCACTAAATGTCGAGATGAGCTTGGAAGTGTTGGTTTTACTCTAGCAGATGATGACTTGGTGAGCCTATCACTTCTAGGCCTTCTTAAGAGATGGAATAGTTATTAGGAATTTGTTAATGGGAGGTAGAAGCTACCAGATTGGGAGCGACTTTGGTCAGATTTGGTACAAGAAGAATTCAGGCGAAATACCAGGGATGGATCCTCATCCAAGAATAATGACGAGGAAGATTGTGCCTTAGCTAGTAAGGAAAATAAGGCCAAAAATCCCAAGGCGAAGCGGACAAGAAAATCTTTTCCAAGATCATATGCTTTCATTGTCACGAGCATGGGAACTATGCTACAACTTGTCCATAGATGAAAATCAAGAAGGAGCCTGCAGTTGCAGTAGGTGAAGCATTGGCTTCACACTTCAAGGTTGATTTTACTCTCATTGCATGCATGGCCAACAATGTAATGGGATGCATGTGGTATCTATATAGTTGTGCCTCGTTCCTTATGACGGGGAATAGAGATCCCTTCAGTGACTTAGAGGAGAAGGACCTCCAACAGAGCAGTTTGGATATGAAAAGAGATATAGCGCTATCGACATAGGTATAGTTATGTTTCAAAGGGAGAATGGCTCCCATCTCATACTAGCAGATGTTTTTCATGTTCTAGGCCTGAGGAAGAATCTTGTCTATGTAGCGGTATTGGAAGAACGTGGTTATGAAGTAATTTTTAGAAAAGGAAAAGTTTTCCTTAAACAAATAACCACGGGACAGGTGAAGCATATCGGTGTAAGAGTCAAGAACCTGTATGCTCTCGAGGTTGATGGTGCATGCAAGGCTTTGAGGAGAAAAATAGTGGTTACTGACTTGGTGGTTGAGAGGGAGAAATTATCTCTCAACATGCAGCCTCAGAAGGTTGCGAAGCAACCACAATTGGAAAAGCAGAGAGGAGACCAAGTGGAAGATTCCACTCAAGCAGAGACCTCCAGGAGGGGTAAATTTCGAGCCAGAAGGGCAGAGGGAGTACATGCAGCTATACCTCTAGGTGTGAAGTGGAGCGATGTGCAGAATTAATCCTAATAAGAAATTTGGGCAGGGTTCATTGAGATGGTGTGTCTCATGGATCAAACCTAGCTACGGGGAGCCCACAATATAGCAGTACCAGGAAGGATTAGTTAAATTGATGCAATAAGATGTCAGGAGGAAAGAAATTAAAGTGACAGGTGTTGGATATTGGAGCACATATTAGAGTTGGTAGCAGTGGAGAGTGCATGGATGCAGATGTCAACAACGCAGAGAGTCTAGTAGACATGTGCAGTAGGTACCAACAATCAGAAGAATCTAATGATAGATGCATTATACTGATTCAATTTTTTGGAGGCTATTCAGTTTTAGGATAGTTTCCTGTGTGGATGCAAGAACATTCCAAAGGTAACAGATTGAGATAGATTGATTCCTTTCTTTTTGAAAGGGAGTGTTGAAATTTGCAACAAGAAACAGTGAAATTGGCATCCAGAAACAACATCCAGAAATGGCTACCATGGAGGCTTTTGATTTAACTATTTATTAATTAAATTAGAAGAAATGTGTGTCAAATTTATTTTTCCCTTAAATAAATTGGACAATAAATTATAATCTTATCTCATAATCTCTTGTAATAGTCAACTGAGTGTGATAGACTCAATTAGCTCATGAGTTTCAAGTTGAGGGTGCTTGGTGAGGCATGCAGACTGATTCTATTATTTATTGAGTCCAAGTTGCAGTTAGTGCATTAGTTTAATGCATGAGAAATCAATTAACTCAATTAATTGAGTTAAAATTAGTTTAACTAGTTGTAACTGATTGTTGCACTAGTGAGAGGTCAAGTGAATTAAATCTGATTTAATTCACATGCAGTGATCTGTCAAGTGACTAATGATTTACTATTAATATTTGCATGCATGTCATTTATGATGAAGATCCGGTTGAGATGAAGGTTAAAGGGAAGTTAACTATCATTTGTATTTTTATCAAACTGCCCAGATGCAGTTAAAACACCACAGGATTTCCCATGATGTTTGCACAGTCAAAGAAGGCTGAAATTCCTAAATAATAGGGGTTGCATTCCACAGGAATTGAAAAATACAAGCAGGCTTAGCAGAGGCTGAAAATTGGCTAAGAGTTGGTCAATTTTGTTCGGATCAGTGTGAGACAGTTAGGAGGGTGCAATAGATTCTTGTGAGAAGAGTGCATTGTAATTGTTTCATGATTCCTTGGTTCATTATACAATAGAGATAGAGGCATTTTGAGCAACAAGCTTTCTCCAGGAAAAATATCTGTGTTGTGGGATTGATTTGATTCTTTCACTTACTTGGTGTGATTGTGCAATCGTGTTTATTTTTTGCAGTTAATTTATAGAAGGATTTAGTATCTCGCTTTAGCATATCGCATAATCAGATTGAATCCATTGGTATAAATATTGTTTGTATAATTTCAACATGGTATCAGAGTGCCATAAATCACAATAGTGGAGAATAAATTGAGTTTGTGTTGAAAAATATTCAAACATGTAGATACTTTCGTTGGTGCGACAAGTGGTTCATGATGGCTTTCAATGGATTAATATTGGAATATGAACTTGAGGGTAGTTATAATTATATTGCATGGAAAGATAGAATGGAGGTAGTTCTGGAGGACAACGGGTTGAAATAATTCATTAATAATGATATTCCCAAGCTAGCAACAACAGACGTCGCTCTTCTTGATGCTTGGAAAAATAAGGTAGAAAGGGTGAGGAGGATCTTATTAGAGGGAGTTCGAGATCACATTGTCTCGCGTCTCCATGGCAAGGGGACTCCATATGCAATCTCAAGGGCCTTGACAGATCTATTTCAAAGCAACTATGACCAAAGGAAGTTGGCGCTGAAGGAGAAGCTCAGGAAAATCAAGAAGGAGGAGGGTGAGACAATACCAAAATACTTGGCGAAGTTCACTGAATGTCGAGATGAGCTTGGAAGTGGTTGTGTGAGCATAGCAGATGATGACCTGGTGAGCCTAGAACTTCTAGGCCTTCCCTAGAGTGGCATATTTATCACGACTATGCTAATGGGAGGGAGAAGTTTCCAGATTGGGAGCGGCTTTGGTCAGATTTGGTACAAGAACAATTTAGGCAAAATACCAGGGATGGATCCTCATCCAAGACTAATGACGAGGAATATTATGCCTTGGCTAGTAAGGTGAAGAAGGCCAAGGGAAAGAAATCCCAAGGTGAAGCAGACAAGAAATAGTTGTCCAATATTATATGATTTCACTGTCACAAGCATGGGCACTATGCTACAAATTGTCCACAGAATAAAAGCAAGAATGAGCCTACATTTGCAGCAGGTGAAGCATTGGCTTCACAGTTCGAGCTTAATTTTACTCTCATTTCATGCATGGCCAACACTGTAATGGGATGCATGTGGTATCTAGATTGTGGTGCCTTGTTCCTTATGACGGGGAGTAGATATCTCTTCAATGAATTGGAGGAGAAGGACCTCCAACAGAGCATATAATTTGGAGATGACGAGAGGTATAGCACTACTGTCATAGGTACAGTTACCTTTTAGAGGGAGAATGGATCCCATCTTAGAATAGCAGATGTTTTGCATGTTCCAGGCCTAAGGAATAATCTTGTCTCTGTAGCAGTATTGGAAGAACGTGGTTATGAAGTAATGTATAGAAAAGGAAACGTTTTCCTTAAACACATAGCCAGAGGACAGGTGAAGCAGATCGGTGTAAGAGTCAAGAACATGTATGCTCTCAAGGTTGAGGATGTGTGCAAGGCTTTGAGGAGCAAAGCAGTGGTTAATGACTTGGTGGTTGAGTGTTGAGATTCAACAAGATGATGAGCTTAGTGAAAAGATTCGCCTTCACTAAGTGGGCCCCGCAAGCTATTTTTGGCGCAAAGTCTATTTTTAGACTATGTCTGTTTTTAGACATGGCAATCATATTCTATGAGTTGCAGGATGCTATTTGTGGATGGTTGGTCAAGTTGGAAAAATATATGGACTTCCATTTTTAGACATATTGGGCGAAGTCTATTTTTAGACTGCCAGTCTAAAAATATAAATGTCGGATATTATTAGCTCTTAATAATATTTGGACTCTAAATATTATCTTATTCTCTTGGAGCACTGAATTTCAGTTAACGGATGGTACAGATTATCTAGCTGAAGGAATTATGCAATTCCTAGAGCTACTAGTGGTTCATGCATGGAGGACTTCAGTTAGAACTCAAGCGGCAGAGTTTGGTGGAGTTGGAGAAGTAGTTGGTGGAGTTTGTTTCTAGTTTAACTACATCTTTGGAGTTAAACTCAGTTGAAATGATTGTGTCTATATCTAACTGATTGATACTTTCAGTGGAGTTGAGTGACTTAATTAGTTAAATTAATTCACTAAATAATAACTCATTATTTAACTGGACAAAGACAACAGTTAACTACAGTGTAGAACAGATCAGTGGAGACTTAGTGGAGAGATAGGTGAAAGAGCAAGTGTGACTATCAGTTGTGAATATAGTGTTGCATTGTATGCACCACACATTCATTGGAGATGCCAATGAGAATTGCGTGAGCAAGGTTGGAGCAATTAAAACTCATCCAGAGCCATTCTTCAGCAGGGATTGCGCAGTAGAGGCAGGCTATGAGGAGGGCAAAAATCAGTGCAGATTTTTGCTGATTGTTTTTTATTAGTGTGTAGCGATTGTATTGTACTGAGAGCTTGATATGATCAGCTTTGTATGAGGATTGTTACATGATATCTATGACATATATTATATACAGATAGTTGGGGTTTTCAGCTTCAGGCTTTCTCGTTAAACAACTACGTTAATGTGTGTGAATTTTTATTGTTTCATGTGTGCATTGCAATCTTGTTTTAATTTCTGCATATGATCAATGGTGGAATAGATTCTGTATTTTGCATAAAGACAAATAGTGTGAGATCAGGATAATATTGGACATATAACTCATTAGTTATATAATTTCTACATGGTATCGAAGCTGTGTTTATCATTGGAGATTGCAATTATTGAAGCGGTTGAGTTTTGTGCTAGTGGAATTCGAATTTGCTGCAGTGTTTTCTTGGTGTCGAAGTTGAGCATTCATTGAAATGTCTTTCAACGGATTGTGATTGGAGTATGCCCTTGAGGGCAGCTTGAATTACATAGCCTGGAAGGATAGGATGGAGGCAGTGCTGGATGATAATGGGTTGAAGGAGTTCATAGATGTTGATATTCTGAAGCCTGCTTCTAGCGATGCAGCCACACTTGACACATGGCAAAAGAAGGTAGAAAAGTGTCGAAGAATTCTATTGGAAGGTGTGAAGGATCACATTGTGTCCAGCCTTCACGGGAAAGCCACTCCATATGCAATGTGGAAGGCTTTGACAGATTTGTTCCAAAGCAGCAGCGACCAAAGGAAGTTGGCGCTGAAAGACAATCTCAAAAAAATAAAAATGGAGAAGGGAGACAACATACCCAAGTACCTCACAAAGTTTTTCTAGTGTAGGGATGAGATAGGATATGTGGGGGTTACTCTTGTAGATGAAGACTTCGTTAGCTTGGCTCTCCTTGGATTACCGAAGAGTTGGCATAGTTATGAGGACTCTGTCAATGGACAGGAGAAACTTCTGGATTGGGAGCGAATTTGGTCGGATCTTGTGTAAGAGGAGATAAGGCGGATGACCAGGGATGGATCCTCATCAAAGAATGATGATGAGGAAAATTGCACTTTGGCTACCAAAGCTCGGAAAGGAAAAGGGAAGAAATATTCCAAATCTGAAGCTAAAGGAAAGAAGCAGGATTTGTCCAAGGTGAAGTGTTTTCACTATCACCAGCACGAGCATTTCTCCACTAATTGTCCACAGAAGAAGAATAATAAGAGTGCTGCTGGTTCTGCAGCAGGAGAGCCTTAGCCTCATAGTTTGAGATCGAATTTTCTTTTATCGCATGCTTGTTTTCAAATGTGATGGGATCGATGTGGTTTCTTGATAGTGGTGCGTCTTTCCATATGACTGGAGACAAATATTTGTTTAGTGATCTTGAGGAAAAGGATCTTGGAGTGCACATCGAGATGGGCGATGATGGTAGATACAGTGCGACTGGTATCAGAACCATTTCCTTTGAGAGGGAGTCAGGAAAACCTTTCATCTTGAAGGATGTCATGCATGTTCTAGGATTGAAGAAGAATCTGATCTCTGTGGCGATGCTGGAAGGCAAGGGTTATGATGTTGTTTTAGCGAGGGAAAAGCTTTCCTGCGCCATAAAACAACTGGTCAAACTAGGAGGATAGGGATTCGAGTTAAGAATATTTATCAATTGGAGGTAGAGGGTTGCGTTGCAATGGCAGGCAAAGCAGAGGGAGTGGTGAGACAAGATGAGGGCGAATTGTGGCATAGGAGATTGGGCCATCTTCACCATGGAACTTTGAAGATTTTGCAACACATTTATACTGGGCTTCCCAAAGGTACACTTGCATAGTCAGATTAGTGCAAGGGATGTACTTTGGGAAAATTTGTGAAGACCACTTTTCATGAGGAGGATAGTCATGCCTCGATGATCCTTGAGAGAATTCACACAGACGTGTGTGGACCTTTCTTGGTTTCTTAAAAAAAAAAGCACAAGTATTATGTGATATTTGTTGATGACTTTTCTCGCAAGTGCTGGATCTTCTTCATGCAGAAGAAGAGCGAGACATACTCAAAGTTTTGTGAGTTCAAGGCACTGGTTGAGTTCAAGGCACTGGTTGAGAAAGAGTCGGGGAAGCAAGTGAAAGCTCTCCGGAGCGATAATGGTGGTGAATACATATCTGGCGAATTCAAAGAATTTTGTAGCAAAGAAGGAATTCGAAGAGAACTCATAGTGCCTCACAACCCACAGAAAAATGGGTTCGCTGAGAGGAAGAACAAAACGATTGTGGGTGATGCACGGGCGATGTTGCATGATCAAGGCCTACCCATACACTTGTGGGTTTAGGCATGCAACACTGTGGTTTATGTGCAAAACCGTTGTCCTCATAGAGTACTTGGCATGAGTACACTCGAAGAGGCATTTTCTGGTAAGAAGCCTGATATTTCTCATTTGAAGATTTTTGGCTCACCTGTTTACGTTCATGTGACGAAGGATGCCAGGAAGAAGCAGGAGCCGACTGCAGAAGTTGGGATATTTGTGGGGTACACAAAAACACCCCACAATTATCATGTGTATTTTCCAGACAGTCGGATGACTGTCGTGCGACATGATATCAAATTTCATGAGGAGAAAGCCATGAAGTTGTCGCTTGAGAGGGAGCTACACTTGCATGCAGAGGAGGAGCTACTTGTTCCTAAAGATGAACCTCAAGATGTGGATTAGCCACAAGAGGAGGTTCATGGAGTGGAAGAAACCACTCATGTAGCGCCAAATATCAGAGGGCGGAAGCGCACTACAGAAGTTGAGCGACTGAAACTTGATGCAGCGCAAAATGTAGGAGTTCCTACATCACAGTGCAGACATAGACAGTCACCTGATTGATTTACTGGATACATGGCTCTGATGAGAAAGTGTATTGTGACGGAGCCATCCTCTTTCGAGGAAGCTGTGGAGGATGCCACATGAGTAGATGCCATGGTGGAAGAGTATGATTCGATTTTCAGAAACAGTGCTTGGGAGATTGTTCCAAGGCCAAAAGGGAAATCAGTGGTAGGTTTGAGATGGATCTACAAATGAAGCAAGCTGCTGATGGGAGCGTTGAGAAGTATAAGGCAATATTTTTTGCCTGGGGCTTCTCACAGATCGAGGGGATCGACTATGAAGAAACCTTTGCACTTGTTGCAAGGTATTCTTCCATACGGACCATCCTTGCTCTCTTAGCGCAGATCGGTTGGCACATTCATCAGATGGATGTGAAGACTTCATTCCTCAATGGAATCATTGAGGAGGAGGTGTACATTGAGTAGCCTGAAGGATTAAAAATCTTTAGTAGTGAGTCGCATGTTTGCAGGCTCAAAAGAGCGATGTATGGGTTGAAACAAGCACCTCGTGCTTGGTACACATAGATAGACAGTTATTTCACTGGATTTGGTTTCGCCAAGAGTGAGACAGATCCAAACCTATACCTGATTGTGGTGGAGGGTAAGCTTTTGATCATTGTGCTTTATGTAGATGATTTAATACTAACGGGTGATGAACTATTGATACACTCATGCAAGGAAAATCTTGCAAAGGAGTTCGAGATGAAGGATTTGGGCGTCCTTCATTATTTCCTGGGATTGGAAATTTGGTAGCGAAAAGGTGAACTGTTTGTGTCTCAAGGCAAATACACCCGGGAGATACTGGAGAAGTTTCACATGCAAGGCTGCAAGCCTACCGACACTCCTCTTCCCGGTGGTTGGAGGAAAGAGGATGCTACATCAGTAGAGGTAGTGGATGCCATTGTTTATCAACAGTTTGTTGGTTCGCTCATGTATTTAGTCAATACACGACCAGACATATGCTATGCTGTGAACCAGCTTTCACAAGCGATGGTGAAGCCTACCAAGCTCTTTTGGAAGGCAGGCAAGCATGTCCTGAGATATCTCAGGGGCACATCTGAGTATGGATTGTGGTACAGAAAGTTGGATGAGGTGAAGTTGCATGGCTTCACGGATGCAGATTGGGCAGGAAGCCCAACAGACAGAAAGAGAACATTTGGAGGGATTTTCAGTATCAGATCTACAACATTTTCTTGGTACATCAAGAAAAAAAGATCCGTGGCACTCAGTTCAGTGAATTCCAAGTACATGGCAGCAAGTTTGGCTGCATGCGAAGCTATATGGATGAGGAAGATCCTGGTCGGTTTGTTCGGTTCTCATTTAGATCCTACTGTGATATATTGTGATAATCAGAGTTGCATTAAACTCTTGGTTAATCTAGTATTTCATGATAGATATAAACATATTGATATCCGGTACCATCATATCAGACATTGTGTGCAGTGGAAGATCATGTTGCTTTCTTACATTCCTACGAAAGATCAGGATGCAGATATTCTGACGAAGGTGCTCACCAGGAACAAATTCGAATACCATAGAGACAGGATCGGGGTGACAAATAATCCCTATCTTGTTGAGAGGGAGTGTTGAGATTCAACAAGATGATGAGCTTAGTAAAAAGAGTCGCCTTCACTAAGTGGGCCCCGCAGGCTATTTTTGGCGCAAAGTCTATTTTTAGACATGGCGATCATATTCTATGAGTTGTAGGATACTATTTGTGGATGGTTTGTAAAGTTGGAAAAATAGATGGACTTCCATTTTTAGACATATTGGGCGAAGTCTATTTTTAGACTGCCAGTCTAAAAATAAAAATGTTGGATATTATTAGCTCTTAATAATATTTGGACTCTAAATATTATCTTATTCTCTTGGAGTACTGAATTTCAGTTAACGGATGGTTCAGATCAGCTAGCTGAAGGAATTACGCAATTCCTAGAGCTACTAGTGGTTCATGCATGGAGGACTTCAGTTAGAACTCGAGTGGCAGAGTTTGGTGGAGTTGGAGAAGTAGTTGGTGGAGTTTGTTTCTAGTTTAACTACATCTTTGGAGTTAAACTCAGTTGAACTGATTGTGTCTATTTATAACTGATTGATACTTTTAGTGGAGTTGAGTGAATTTATTAGTTAAATTAATTCACTAAATAATAACTCATTATTTAACTGGACAGAGACAACAGTTAACTACAGTGCAGAACATATTAGTGGAGACTCAGTGGAGAGATAGGTGAAAGAGCAAGTGTGACTATCGGTTGTGACTATAGTGTTGCATTGTATGCACCACACATTCATTGGAGATGCCAATGAGAATTGCGTGATCAAGGCTGAAGAAATTCGAACTCATCCAGAGCCATTATTCAGTAGGGATTGCGCAGTAGAGGCAGGCTATCGGGAGGGAAAAAATAAGTGCAGAGTTTTGCTGATTGTTCTTAATTAGTGTGTAGCGATTGTATTGTACTGAGAGTTTGATATGATCAGCTTTATATGAGGATTGTTACATTATCTCTATGATATATACTATATACATATAGTTGGGGTTTTTAGCTTCAGGCTTTCCCGTTAAACAACTGTGTTAATGTGTGTGAATTTTTATTGTTTCAAGTGTGCATTGCAATCTTGTTTTAATTTCCGCATATGATCAATGGTGGAATAGATTCTGTATTTTGCATAAAGACAAATAGTGTGAGATCATGAGAATATTGGACATATAACTCATTAGTTATATAATTTCTACATTGAGATGGAGCAATTATCTCTCAACATGCAGCCTCAGAAGCAATCTTAGAAGGATGTGGAGCAGCCACAATTGGAGAAGTAGAGAGAAGACCGAGTGGAATATTCCACTCAAGACGAGATCTCCAGGAGGGGGAAATTTCAAGCTAGAAGGGCAGAGGGAGTAAATGCAGCTATACCTCCAGGTGTGAGGTGGAGCGATGTGCAGAATTAATCCCAAGAAGAAATTTGGGCAGGGTACATTGAGATGGTGTGTCTCATGGATCGAACCTGGCTACATGGAGCCCACAGTAGAACAGTAGTAGGAAGGATCGGTTATATTGATGCAGTCAGATTTTAGGAGGACATAAATCAGAGTGATAGGTGTCAGATATTGGATCACATATCATAGTTGGCAGCAGTGCAACATGCATGGATGCAGATGTCAACATCACAAAGAGTCCAATAGACATGTGCAGTAGGTACCAGCAGTCAGAAGACTCTAATGACAGATGCATTATACTGATTCAGTTGTTTGGAGGCTATTCAGTTTCAGGATAGTTGCATGTGCGCATACAAGAAAATTTCAAACCTACCATATCGAGATAGATTGATTCCTTTCTTGTTTAGAGGAAGTGTTGAAATTTGCAACAAGAAAGAGTGAAATTGGCATCTAGAAAAAACATCCACAAATTGCTACTATTGAGGCTTTTGATTTAATTATTTCTTAATTAAATTAGAAGAAATGTGTGTCAAATTTATTTATCCCTTAAATAAATTGGACAATAAATTGTAATCTTATCTCATGATCACCTATAATAGTTAACTGAGTGTGATAAATTCTATAAGCTCATGAATTTAAAGTTAAGGGTGGTTGGTGAGGCATTTTGAGTGATTATATTAGTTATTGAGTCTAAGTTGCAGTTAGTGCATTATTTTAATGCATGAGAAATCAATTAACTCAATTAATTGAGTTAAAATCAGTTTAACTACTTGTAACTCATTGTTGCACTAGTGAGAGGTCAAGTGAATTAAATCATATTTAATTCACATGCAGTGATGTTTCGAGTGACTGATGATTTACTATTAATAGCTGCATGCATCTCAGCTCTGATGAAGACCCAGTTGAGACAAATGTTAAAGGGAAGTTAACTATCAGTTGTATTTTTAGCAAACTTCCCAGATGTAGTTTGTTAGTCATCAATATTTTTCACTATCTTTGGATGACTATAGATTGGTGGCAGCCTTCTGAAAACAATATTTATTGAAACATTATGTGTTTTCAGAAATATCATTACCTTCATTATCCTTATAAACCTATTTTCACTATCTATCATTTCATACCTCTTCAATTACCCTATCATTCTAAAAAATTCATGGTTTACCTCACAAAGCCTGTCATTTACTTCTTTCCCCTGCCAAATTGCCTTTTTCCCCTACCAAATTGCCTTTTCCTCCTACCCTACACTTCATTTCCTCTCAAAAACCCCTTTTCCTTTGATCATTTCCCTTTTCTTTCATTAAAATTATGTAAAAATCCTTTTTACATAGTTTTAAAAGCTAAATTAAACATTAGAAACCCATTTTTTTTAAACCCGACTCCTTTAAAGCTTTGAACTTCCCCCCTTTACCTTAATAAACAAAGCGCATCCGCTTGTTTGTTTTACCTAGCCTCCTTCTTCTTAAGCCCCTACCCTCATATGCTTAACCCATGACCATAAAACCTTAACATTGTCCCAAGAATATGCCCCACCCCCAGAGAAAATTTTAAGGATGGAAAATTATCTTGAAGTTTAAAAAATTGGCGAATCTCACTAGTCCCTAATATGAAAACTATAAAAATTTTATTGATGTATTTGTAAAATTATTCAAATTTATAATTATTTTAGATATACTCTCTATATAATGTTGTCGATTTTTAACGTAAAATAATTTTATATTGTAAAATTTGGGCGAATCATTTTTATAAAAAATGAAATTGGCGAATATTTTTTTTGGAAAAACCATGGAAAATTAGCCCACTTACGAATATTAGCCCCTAAAATTTTCCATGCCCACTCCCTGCTTCGTTAAAAACCCTCTCATATAACCCACTCTCCACCAAACCCTGCATTCAAATGAGACTTTTCCACCTGTCCCCGGGCCCCATCTCCTGACCTATCCATCCTTTCAAATATCTCGACGTCCCTTGATCTCATCCTCCGAGATCCAACGACCCACGGTGCACATCGCAAATCTATGTGCACATGAGTTAGCATTTTCAAAACACGCGAAATAGGCGATCCCTCCACCACATATCGTCATCTATGTGGAATCACACCCACTCACCCAAAACCATTACTGCCCCTCCATCTATGTGAAAACCGCCTTCTCAGCTCCCGAAAACCACTCTCCCGCTTTGCGCCAAAAATTCATATCGCTACCTGATTCAAATGATCCAGAGCCCTGTCACTCTGTGATAAGGCCCAAACCGCAATTTTCACCTCCACAAGTCCTTTGACAGCCTGAAAAACCCTGAAAAACCATAAAACACCCACAGAAGCCCGTATGCCTCATTCTCGGACTTTGTCCAAAGCAAACACAGGTTTTTAATTAATAAAATTGGTTGTTCATGTGTAGGTAATCAAACCCAAATGCATAAATCACATTCTAAGGTCCAAAAAACGTTTCAATCAACATCTTTGGGTGACGATCCAAATATTTTTGATTCATCAAATAGACAAGATGGTTAGTAGACAAAGGACAACAATGAAGCATGATCATTGTTGGCCTTTCAAATCCTTCAAAGGAAAAATTAACAGGCAGAAATGAAGAAACACCGTGAAAGGCCGTGACAGTTGAGTTTAAAAGAGATTAAAGGTTATTAATTAAAATTTAAAGCTAAAGTAGAGTTAAAATACCGGTTTAAAGGCTAAAACACAGAAAATCGAGGATAAAACAGTGACTGCAGGACAAAAAAGGGATTAAAAGAATAAGAATGCAGATCAGAAATTTAGACAAAGGTTGAATGATAAATCAGAGGCAAAATGATAGCGGAGACAGATCTAAATGAATGGAACACTTAAACATTACTTCCTCAACCACATTTTTCCACCTAAAGTCTCATTTGACTTTAATCAAAGCAACTACAATTGTAAAAAGCAGTCAGAGATATTTTAAGCAACTCATAAATTATGATAAAGTTAATATCAAGCCATAAAAGTAAAAAATATCCAGAAAGTTAGCTCAAAGTAGTTAATTTAAAGTTGTTACTTCAGATAGACAGTCAATCATATCTTGCCTTCAGCCTTGCATGGTCTTAAAGGTCAAAAGTTCATTTACTCTGCAATAACTATAGTCAGAAGCCCTAGAATTGGATTACCTCCTCATTTTGCAGTTAAATACTGCTTGTACGATCCATTATTGTTGTTGGTCGTTGGGTTGAATACTGTATAGACTCTGAGTTGTAAAGAAGTTGGCTTTGGAGCAATGTAATTATTTTGGACTGGATATCAATAGAACAAGCACATTCACAGGATTCATTAACTAGGTTAAATGGTGATGTTATTCTGATTTTGTAATTGTTTCCTTCTGTTTTTAATTTTGTACATCAATTTCCCTTATAACAGAACAAAAAATTTAGGCTAATATATGTTGTCCACCACCTTAAGTCTGTCTGCTTGCTGTTATTTAATTTTTTTCCTCTGTTGGGTCTGATTGGAGAATTTAGGAGTTCCCTGCTCTCTAGTTCCACCTAGTTTGTTTTCTTGAGATCAACTTAGTAGAGTCTAGCCAAAGAAGTTTATGGTTTTCCCTATCCTTTGGTTCTGCTTGAAATGTTGTTCTCAAGGCTCTCTTTGAATTTTACTTACTAGAGTTCGGCCAAAGAAGTTTATGGTCTGCCCTGTCCTTTGGTCTATTTTGAACAGTCACTTTAAAAGTATTTGAAGTCTAATTGAAGAATTTAGGAGTTCCCTGCTCTTTAATCATTACTGAATTGTTATCTTAAATTTTTTCATTGTCTGAAAGTCAATAGCTAGAGAATTTAGGAGTTCCCTACTCTTGAGGATTTGCTGAATTGTTGTCTTAAAGTTTACTTGGCAAAGTCTTGTCAAAGATGCTTATGGTATGCCTTGTCCTTTGGTTCTTTCTTAAGAATAGTGATCTTAAAGACCCTTCTTGTTCTAGTACATGTTAAAGGATTCTTAATTTCCCTTTAAAGCTACTAAAATTCCCAACTTAGTGTTCGTGTCACTTCCATATAAGCTATTAAGATCCATTTGATTTAGTTAGCTTACCTTGTGGAATACCCTTGATCTTTATTGATGTACTCCTGAAACCTTTTACAGACTCCATAACCCAATGGTTTTAACTTCTCTTACTCTATATGTTCTTCCTAACAAACAACCAAACAAAAAAAACAAACAATCCCTATCCTTTTAACTAGCCTAAAATCAACATCCTAAATTAGTCAAGTTATATCTTTTATATAAATATAGAGAGAACCCTCTTTGAGTCCAAGAAGGTTAGGTCTTAGGACTCCAAATTTGGTTTTATGTTACCCTTGTTTATTTGATCTTACCAATCTAAAAAATTACAGGGACATAACATAATGGCGACTCCACTGGGGAGCACTTATTGAAAACCTTAATGTTTTATAAAGAAATCAGAAAATCCAAAAAAATCTCAAGATTGGTATCTAGTTGTTGATGGTGGACAACAAAAAAATCCTCAAAACAGTTAAAATAATCCACTTGGTGACTCCACTGGTTCTCACAAAATCCCCTGGGAATGTATTGAATCAATCCTAAATAGTATAAAACCCAGTCACATACTGTGTGAATTTATAGATTGGTTTGTTTTCAAAACTGTTATAAACTTTCATCCTCTCTATGTTGTGGGTCTGAAATCTGGCTTCACAAAGAATCTGCACCATATCTCACCCTGACCCAAATCCTCCTGCCATAGTTGATAACCCTGAAAGAATATTAAGAAAAACTTCTAGAACTGAAGATTCAACTAGAAGATGAGACCATACAAATGAGAATGTTTTCCAAACGTTTAGGGGGAGAAGCAAAGAAATGGTTCAAACGCTTAACCCCTAATAGCATTCAGGATCTCCCTTCCCTTCGTTAAGCATTCATAAACAAGTGGGAGAAATCCTCTTCAGATCCCATCAGAATATGAAAACCTTAAGAGAAATGTTGGAGAGAGTGTCTAAGACTACTGCACTAGGTTCAATAGTGTATATAATGCACTCCCTCCTCACATGAAACCCCCACAAGGACTAGCTCTAGTAAAATTTCCGAATGGCTTTGATCTGAAAATGGCTTACCAGTTAAGAGAAAGAGATCCCCTGACCTTATAAGACATGCAAAGTGGAGAGGTAAGTGTAGAAGCCAATATAATTGCTAAGAGGGCTAGGATGAGAACATAAAAGAGGGTTACATACAAAGAAGAAAATGTGGTCTCCACATCTGATACAAAAATTGATAACTTAGTTAGAACAATGGAAAGGATGATGGAGAAAATTAGTTTGAATGAAAGAGCACCCCCTAGGGAAAACCAATCAATTCCTCAAAACAGAAACATGAACCAAAACTTCAGAAGATATCCTCCTCAAATTAGACAAAGGAGAAACTGATAAAAAAATTAGACCTCCTTTCCAAGAAAACTATGTAGATGAAGAAGAAAGAGAGGTTGAGGAGCCAAAAGAACACCATGTCAACCTAATAGGCTCTAATAATGAGGACTCTGTTTTTCTCACAGAAGAAGAACAAGGTATGTTTTCCTCAAACCAAGCTAAAGGAACGTATCAGGATTCTGAAGAATACAAAATAGGATTTGAAAATGCTATCATGGAGGTTCATAGGTATTATGACCTCAGAAGTAAGAAAACCCAAGATATCCCCAAGAGGAAAAAATTATAAATTTCTGCTAGGAAGACCCCTGAAAATAGTCCTAAAAAGACAACAAAAAATACAAACATGATGGCTAAGAATTCTGATCAAAGCAAGAACAAAATCACCCAGCATGATGGTAACCAAAGTTTTCCTAGTACATCAACTAGTGGCCCTGAAAAAACTGTTTTAACTGAGACTCCAAATAAAAATCAGCAAGCTGAAATCGCTGTAAAAACAATGTCTGATAAAACTGATTTTCTGCCAAGAACATAGACACCATTCAATATTGAAAATGAAATTGCCAAGATAAAAATAACCACACCCCTTACTGAATTAGTGACTCAATATGTATATAGATCTCAGGTTTTAAAGGCTTTAAACCTAGGGAATAGCACTGATACTCTAAACCTGAGTGATGACAAGCCATAATTGTTGTTTGGACCAAAGGTAGAAGGAAAGTTTCAAGAGGCAGGTGTGTTTCCATTTTATGTCAGTTTGAACATCCATGATAAAGTCCTACACAATGCCATGTTAGACTCCGGGGATTCACATAACCTTGTGCCAAAAGTAGTGATGGAAATATTAGGCCTTGAAATAACTAGACCATACAAAGATTTATACTTTTTTGATTCTAGTAGAGTTAAATGTCTAGGCCTAATCAAAGATCTATGTGTCAATCTAGCACAAATACCAGCCAAGAGCCTTGTAATGGATATTATAGTGGCTGATATACCTCCTAAATATGGCATGCTCCTTTCAAGATCATGGGGAGCTAAACTCCAAGGTACCCTCCAAATGGACATGACATATGCTACCATTCTAGTCTTTAACCAAACAAGAAGGTTGTACAGAGAAACTCACATGAAATACATGGTAAGCAACCAAGATAAGGCCAACAACACCCCTCTCTATTTTGTCCATTCAGACCTTGATTCATTCATTTTGTGCAATGAAGATGACATTAATGAACAAGTAGCTAAAAATGAGGAAGAGAAAGACCACTCAAAACTGTCAAACCAAACACAAAATGAAGAACAACATAATGAAAAATCTGAACTTGAAACTCTTTGGAACATGAGCTTTGATGGCTCTTATAAAAAATTTGGTTCAGGAGTAGGTGTTTGGATACACAAAACTAATGAGGGTCTCTCTTACAAACTGGATTTTCAATGTACAAACAATATTGTAGAATATCAATCACTTCTCTAGGGTTTGCAACTGCTGAAAAACATAGGAGCTAAGAGAATTTATGTTCAGGGAGATTTTGAACTCATCATTAAGCAGATTAAAGGAGAATGCTCGGCTAAAAATCGCAGGTTGAGAGAGTATAGGAATCCTGCTTTAGACCTCCTAAAAACATTTGAAAAATATGAACTTACCTCTGTCCCAAGAACTTAAAACAACCTTGTAAATGAACTAGCCTCTGCTGCCAACACTTGTAAACTACCTCATGACAATGAAAAATACACAGTATAAGTCAAATACAGACCAGCAGTACCTGATAACATAGATTATTGGCAAGTTTTTGATGGTGACAAACAGATTTAAGAATTCCCGTAGTCCAAAAATGAGTTTTAAATGCCAAAATCAGACTCAAACCATGAAGAGGACTGCTCTGTTGAGGAAAAAATACACAAAATAGAGCCACCTCATGCTGTTGATATAATCTGTTAGAACACCCCCTTAAGGCAGAACTGTGTGAAGATTCAGATAAAAGGGAGCTTGAGGTATTGCAATGCAAAGATAATCTATTGCTAAGAGGACTTGTCCCCTTAGAAGAACTATTTTATTTCAATGATGTTGCTAGGAAGCCTAAAATAGAATCCACTGAAACAAATGTAGAAGAATGCAACGTAGGCAGTGAAGAAGAACCTAAAATGATAAAATTGTCCAAAACACTGCCAGCTCTTATAAAATAGAAATACATTGAGCTATTCAAATAATTTAATGATTTGTTTGCATGGATCTATGAGGACTTGAAGTCCTATGATACAAACATTATTCAGCATAAGATTCCTCTTAAGGAAAACCATAAACCATTTAAACAAAAATTACGCTGGATAAACCATGTCCTAATGCCTCTAGTTGAGAAAGAAATAAGGAAAATGTATGATGCTGAAATAATAGTCCCTCTGAGATACTCAGAATGGGTTTCAAATCTTGTATCAGTAAGGAAGAAAACATGGGAAATTAGGCTATGAATAGACTTTAGAAATTTAAACAAAGCATCCCTGAAAGACAACTACCCTTTACCTAAGATGGATCATATATTTCAAAGGGTAGTAGGCTCCAAAAGAATATCTTTGCTTGATGGTTTTTCAGGATACAATCAGGTGCTGGTACACCCAGATGATCAACACAAGGCAACTTTCACTACACCTTGGGGCACCTTCATGTATGTCAAAATTCCTTTTGGGTTAATAAATGTTGGTGCCACCTTTCAAAGAGCCATCGATATTGCTTTCTCAGAAGAAATAGGTTAGTTCATTGTAATATACCTTGATGACATAACTGTCTATTCAAAAACTGATGAAGAACACCTAGTTCACCTAAGAAAGGTCTTTGAAAAATGTAGAAGGTATGGTCTATCTTTAAATCCCAAGAAAACTCTATTTGGTCTTCAAGAAGGAAAAATTTTAGGCCATATCATATCTGAAGAAGGGATTAAGATAGACCCAAAGAGGATTGAGGGAATATTGCAGATCAATCACCCAAGAAATATCAAAGAACTATAATCTTTTATTGGAAAGATCAATTTCCTAAGAAGGTTCATACCAAACCTTGCAGAACTCCTAAGAAACATCACTAACATGTTGAAAAGAGAAATAGGAGTAAAATGGACCACAGAAGCAAAACAATCCTTTGATTGGGTAAAACAAGCTCTCACCCAAACACCAGTTCTCATCAACCTTGACTTCACTAAGGACTTTTTCATTTTCTCATTTGCATCATAACACATAATTGCTGCAGTATTACTACAAAAGAACATGATGGGACAAGAAAAACCCATAGATTTCTTCAGCAAAGCACTAAGAGATGCACCTCTGAAATATAACATTATGGAAAAACAAGCTTTTGCCTTAATCAAAGCATTAAAGAATTTTAGAGTTTACATCTTGCATTCACATGTCATTGATTTTGTTCCTCATGCAGTTGTTAAGGACATACTAATTCAGGATCCTGATGGTAAAAGAGGTAAGTGGATTGTTGTCATCTTAGAGTATGATCTGGAAATCAAGCCCACCAAGCTAATCAAAGGGCAAGGACTGGCCAAACTGGTGGCTGAAGAAAACTTTCAAGCACTGGACATAAACATGATACATTCCTTGGATGAACAAGAGGAGTTGGTGACTCCACCTATTGAAGAAGCATTCCTAAACTCACTCAAGTATGCTGATATATTATATGTGCTTTTTAATCTAAATTTTCCCCCTGGTTTGTCCAAAACAAAGACCAGATTCTTAAAACTAAAAGCTGTGAATTTTTGCATTCTAGATAAAGTTTTATATTGGAAAAATCTTGTTGGTATCTTGCTTAAATGTTTACTTGAAGAAGATGCAGATAGAATCATGCATGAGTTTCATGAAGGAGAATGTGGAGGTAATCTCTATTGGAAAACCACTGCCAAAAAAACCTTAGAGCTGGTTTCTATTGGCCCACTCTTTTCCCTGATATTCACAAAAGGGTAATTGCTTGCCATAAATGTCAAATCTTTGAAGGCAAAATAAAACCACTGCCATTACCTTTTCATCCTATTTGTGTTGAAACTCCTTTTCAACAATGGGGTTTAGATTGAATTGGAGAAATCCACCCCTCCTCTTCTGCTCAACATAAATGGATCCTCACTGCAACTGACTACTTCACCAAATGGATAGAAGCCATCCCTTCACGTACTGCCACTGATTCAGTAATCATCAAATTCCTTGAAACCAATATTATGTCCAGATTTGGTTGTCCTAGAAATATTATCATTGACAATGATGCTGCTTTTAGATGCAAGAAAATGGTGGAATTTTGCCACAAATATCAGATTACATTGGGTCATTCAACAAATTATTACCCTCAAGGTAATGGGTTGGCTGAATCCTCAAACAAAATTTTGGTAAATGTTATCAAAAATTTGCTAGAAGAGAACAAAAAATCATGGCACAACAAGCTAGTGTATGCACTATGGGCAAACAAATTAACAAAAAAAAAATCTATTGGAATGTCTCCCTACCAACTAGTGTATGGAGTAGATGCAATTTTTCCAACAAGATTAGGGGTGTCAGTGATGAAGCTCATCCAAGAAGCACAGTCTGAAGAAAATGATATGCAAAGAAGGATAAACCAGACTGTCCAATTGTAACAAACCAGAGAAGAAGTATACAATATAACACAAGTGCAGGAAAATATCAAGAATATTTTTGACAAGAGAACCAAGGCAAATGATTTCAGCATTGGTGATAAAGTGATGAAGTGGGATTCAAGAAGAGAGGACAAGTGTAAGCATTGAAAATTTGAAAATCTATGGAAAGGTTCACATATCATCCATTTTGCAAGAGGTAACAATGCATTTTTCCTACAAGAAATGGATGGAACAAAATTATTTGGAGGTCCTGTCAATGGAAGGATGCTCAAGCATTATTTTTGTTAAAAATACTAGTTTAAAGCTTTCTTCATTGTACATAACACTGTTTGAATAAAAAAATCAGAAAAATGAAACACAAAAACAAAGAAAAAAAAGAAAAGAGGGCAAATAAAAAGAAAAGGTAAAGCCCCATACCAAAAAATAATATTTCTGAAAGTGTGCAAATCCAAATGCCACTACTATTGAAAAGGAAGTCTTTTTCAATCATACATCCTAATCATGATTGAACAAATTTTAAATTTTTGTTTATAAGTTAGAAAGTGAATATTTGCCAAACTGTTTAAACTTGGCTTATCATTAGATTAGATTAGGAAAAGATATTGGTTCCCAAGATCAAATCCGAACCAAAGAGAAAGAGAGGGATGCATTACAAATTCCAGATTATAGCCCTCAGTTTTTAGTTTTTACTTAGTGCAAAAATAAAATATGTGCGCAGCTTGTCCAAAATGCCACAGCTCATGACAAATCAAACTGCTTAAACTTGATTTAGTCATGCTTTCAATTTCTTCTTAGTAGATTAGAGAATGAAAATCTATCAAACTATTCAAAATTGACAGATAACTAGTTTAGGTAGAGAAATAAAAGAGCTCATCAGTCTAATCTGAGCCTTTGAATGATATAAGAGTAGAAATAGATAGTTTGTATTCTTTCAAAAGAAAATTAATGTCAAGGGTTTTCCAGTCCAAATGCACCCAAATGAAGAAAAATATTAGAATTAGAAAGATGGGCAGGTAGAATTGGTTTGCAGGAGGAATTATTGTAAAATGTGAAGGCTACAGTCATTTAAAGTTGCAGCAAGATCAACATTGCAAAATGAAGAAAATCAGCAAGCATATGAGGCATTTTATCTGCAAAAAACAGAGATTTGAGGTTCTTGACACCCCCTAAAAGGAGATGCCCTCCCCAAGTGGAGCCACTGTTAGTCATCAATATTTTTCACTATCTTTGGATGACTATAGATTGGTGGCAGCCTTCTGAAAACATTATTTATTGAAACATTATGTGTTTTCAGAAATCTCACTGCCTTCATTATTCTTATAAACCTATTTTCACTATTTTTCTTTTCATACCTTTTCAGTTTACCCTATCACTCTGAAAAATTCATGTTTTACCTCACAAAGCCTATCATTTACTTCTTTTCCCTGCCAAGTTTCCTTTTTCCCCTACCCTACACTTCATTGCCTCACAGAAACCCCTTTTCCTTTGATCATTTCCCCTTTCTTTCATTAAAACTATGTAAAAATCATTTTTACATAGTTTTAAAAGCTAAATTAAACATTCGAAACCCATTTTTTTTTAATAAACCCTATTTATTAATAAAACCCAACTCCTTTAAATCTTTGAACCCTCCCCCTTTACCTTAATAAACAAAGTGCATCCTCTTGTTTTCTTGACCTAGGATCCTTCTTCTTAAGCCCCTACCCTCATATGCTTAACCCATGGCCATAAAACCTTAACCCTGTCCCAAGAATAAGCACCCCCACCCCCCTGCTTCATTAAAAACCCTCTCATATAACCCGCTCTCCACCAAACCCCGCGTTCGAATGAGACTTCGCCACCTGTCCCCAGGCCCCATTTCTCGACCTGCCCATCCTTTCAAACCTCTCGACGTCTGTCGATCTCATCCTCTGAGATCCAACCACCCACGGCGCATATCGTAAATATATGTGCACAGGAGTTAGCATTTTCAAAACACGCAAAATAGGTGGTATCCCTCCGCCACGCGTTGTCGTCTATGTGGAATCGCACTCGCTCACCCAAAACCATTACTGCCCCTCCATCTATGCGAAAACCTCCTTCTCCACTCCCAAAATCCGCTCTCCCGCTTCGCTCCAAAACTTCATATGGACGTCCGATTCAAACAATCCAGAGCCCTGTGGCTCTGCAATAAGGCCCAGACTGCCATTTTTTCCTCCACAAGTGCTCTGACAGCCCAAAAAACCCTAATAAAACATAAAACACCCAGAGAAGCCTGCAGGCCTCATTCCCAGAATCTGTCCAAAGAAAACACCGGTCTTTAATTAATAAAATTGGTTGTTTATGTGTAGGTAATCAAATCCAAATGCATAAATCACATTCTAAGGTCCAAAAAACGTTTAAATTAACATCTCTGGGTGACGATCCAAATATTTTGGATTTATCAAACATAAAAGAGGGTTAGTAGACAAAGGGTAGCAATGAATCATGATCATTGTTGGCCTTTCAAATCCTTCAAAGGAAAATTAACAGACATAAATGAAGAAACACCATGAAAGGTCGTGACAGTTGAGATTTAAAGAGATTAAAGGTTCTTAATTATAATTTAAAGCTAAAGCAGAGTTAGAAGACCAGTTTAAAGGCTAAAACATGGAAAATCAAGCATAAAAACAATGACAGCAGGATAGAAAAGGGATTAAAAGAATAAGAATGCAGATCAGAAACTTAAACAGAGGTTGAATGATAAATCAGAGGAAAAATGACAGCGGAGACAGATCCAAATGAATGAAACACTTAAACATTACTTCCTCAACCACCTTGTGCCACCTAAAATCTCATTTGACTTTTATCAAAGCAGTTACAGTTGTAAAAAGCAGTCAGAGATATTTTAAGCAGCTCAAAATTTATGCTAAAGTTAATATAAAGCCATAAAAGTAAAAAATATCCATAAATTTAGCTCAAAGTAGTTAAGTTAAAGTTATTACTTTAGATCGACAATCATTCATATCTTGCCTTGGGCCTTGCATGGTCTCAAAAGTCAAAAGTTCATTTACTCTGTAATAACTATAGTCAGAAGCCCTAGAATAGGATCACCTCCTCATTTTGCAGTGAAATACTGCTTGTATGATCCATTATTTTTGTTGGTTTTTGGGTTGAATACTGTATAGAATCTGAGTTGTAAAGAAGTTGGCTTTGGAGCTCTGTAACTTTTTTGGACTAGATATTAATAGAACAAGCACATTCACAGGATTCATGAACTAGGTTAAATGGTGATGTTGTTCTAATTTTGTAATTGTTTCCTTTTGTTTTTCATTTTGTACATCAATTTCCCTTATAACAAAACACAAAATTTAGGCTAAGATATATGTTTTCCAGCACCTTAAGTCTGTCTTCTTGCTGTTATTTAAATTTTTTCCTTTGTTGGGTCTGATTGGAGAATTTAGGAGTTCCCTGCTCTCCAGTTCCACCTAGTTTGTTTTCTTGAGATCAACTCAGTAGAGTCTAGCCAAAGAATTTTATGGTTTTCCTTGTCCTTTGGTTCTGCTTGAAATGTTGTTCTCAAGGCCCTCTTTGAAGTTTACTTACTAGAGTTCGGCCAAAGAAGTTTATGGTTTTCCCTGTCCTTTGGCCTATTTTGAACAGTCACTTTAAAGGTCTTTGAAGTCTGATTGAAGAATTTAGGAGTTCCCTGCTCTTTAATCATTACTGAATTTTTATCTTAAATGTTTTCATTGTCTGAAAGTGAATAGCTAGAGAATTTAGGAGTTTCCTGCTCTCTAGGATTTTCTGAATTGTTGTCTTAAAGTTTACTTGGTAAAGTTTGGTTAAAGAAGTTTATGGTATGCCCTGTCCTTTGGTTCTTTCTGAAGAATAGTGATCTTAAAGACCCTTCTTGTTATAGTACATGTTAAAGGATTCTTAATTGCCCTTTAAAGCTACTAAAATTCCCAACTTAGTGTTCATCTCACATCCATATAAGCTATTAAGATCCATTTTATTTAGTTAGCTTGCCCTGTGGAACACCCTTGATATTTAGTGATGTACTCCTCGAACCTTTTATAGACTCCATAACCCAATGGTTTGAACTTCTCTTACTCTATCTGTTCTTCCTAACAAGAAACAAAAAAAAACGAAAAAAACAATCCCTATCCTTTTAACTGGCCTAAAATCAACATCCTAAATTAGTCAAGTTGTATCTTTAATATAAATATAGAGAGAGCCCTCTCTGAGTCCAAGAAGGCTAGTTCTTTGGACTCCAAAGTTGGTTTGATGCTACCCTTGTTTATTTGGTCTTACCAATCTAACAAATTACAGGGACATAACATAGTTAAAACACCATATGATTTCCCATGATGTTTATGCAGTCAAGGAAGGCTGAAATTATAAAGAATAGGGATTTCATTCCACATGAATTGTGCAAGCAAGGCAAACTGGGCAGAGGCTCAAAATTGGCTAAGTGTTGGTCAATTTTTTCCAGATCAGTGTGAGACAGTTAGCAGAGTGCAGTAGACTCTTGTGAGAAGAGTGCATTGTAATTTTTTCATGATTCCTTGGATCATTATACAATAGAGATAGAGGGGTTTTGAGCAGCAAGATTTCCAAGGAAAAATATCTTTGATTTATTTGATTCTTTCTTTTACTTGGTGTGATTGTGCGATCGTGTTTATTTTTCGAAATTAATTTGTAGAAGGATTCAATATCTTTCTTTAGCACATCGCATGATCAACTTGAATCCATTGGTATACATATTTTTTGTATAATTTCTACATGGTATCATAGCACCATAAATAACAATAGTGGAGAAGAAATTGATTTTGTGTTGAACAATATTCAAACTTGCAAATAATTTCATTGGTGCGACAAGCAGATCAAGATGGCTTTCAATGGCTTAATATTGGAATATGCACTCGGGGGAAGTTCTAATTATATTGCATGGAAAGAAATAATGGAGGAAGTTCTTGAGGACAACAGGTTGAAAAAATTCATTGATAATGATATTCCCAAGCCTGCAACAACAAAATTCGCTCTTTTTGATGCTTGGCAAAAGAAGGTAGCAAGGTAGAGGAGGATCTTATTAGAGGGAGTTCAAGATCACATTGTCTCAAGTCTCCTTGGCAAGGCGACTCCATATGAAATGTGGAAGGCCTTGACAAATTCGTTTCATAACAACATCGACCAAAGGAAGTTGACATTGAAGGACAAGCTCAGGAAAATCAAGAAGGAGGAGGGCGAGATAGTACCAATAAACTTGGCGAAGTTCACTAAATGTTGAGATGAGCTTGTAAGTGTTGATGTGACCGTAGCAGATGATGACTTGGTGAGCCTAGGACTTCTAGGCCTTCCCAAGGGGTGGCATAGTTATCAGGACTCTATCAATGGGAGGGAGAAGTTACCATATTGGGAGCGACTTTGGTCGGATTTGGTACAAGAAGAATTCAGGCGGAATACTAGGGATGGATCCTCATCCAAGACTAATGACAAGGAATATTGTGCATTGGCCAGTAAGGCAAAGAAGGACAAGAAATCCCAAGGCGAAGTGAGCAAGAAAGACTTTTCCAATATCATGTGCTTTCACTGTCATGATCACGGGCACTACGCTACAAATTGTCCACAGAAGAAAATCAATAAGGAGCCTAGTACAGTTGCAGTAGGTGAAGCATTGGCTTCACAGTTCGAGCTTGATTTTACTCTCATTGCATGCATGGCCAGCACTGTAATGGGATGCATGTGGTATCTAGATAGCAGTTCTTCGTTCCATATGACATGGAATAGAGATCTCTTCAGTGACTTGGAGGAGAAGGAACTCCAATAGAGCATAGAGTTTGGAGATGATGAGAGGTTTAATGCTACCGAAATAGGTACAGTTACCTTTCTAAGGGAGAATGGCTCCCATCTCAGACAAACAAATGTTTTGCATGTTCCAGGCCTAAGGAAGAATCTTGTCTCTGTAGCGGTATTAGAATAACTTGGTTATGAAGTAATGTTTATAAAAGGAAACGTTTTCCTTAAACACATAGCCACGAGATAGGTGAAGCAGATCGATGTAAGAGTGAAGATTCTGTATGCTCTCGAGGTTGAGGATGCATGCAAGGCTTTGAGGAGCAAAACAATGGCTAATGACTTGGTGGTTGAGAGGGACTAATTATCTCTCAACATGGAGCCTCAAAAGTAGTCTCATAAGGTTGTGGAGCATCCTCAATTGGAGAAGCAGAGAGGAGACCGAGTGGAAGAGTCCACTCAAGCAAAGACCTCCAGAAGGGGGATATTTTGAGCCATAAGGGCATAGGGAGTAAATGCAACTATACCTCTAGGTGTAAGGTGGAGCGATGTGCAGAATTAATCCCAAGAAGAAATTTGGGCAGGGTTCATTGAGATGGTGTGTCTCATGGATTGAACATGGCTATGGGGAGCCCACAATATAGTAGTAACAGGAAGGATCAGTTAGATCGATGCATTCATATGTCAGGAGGACACAAATTAGAGTGACAGGTGTCGGATAATGGAGAGCAGAACAGAGTTGGTAGCAGTGGAGAGTGCATGGATGTAGATGTCAACAATGCAGAGAGTCCAATAGACATTTACAGTAGGTACAAAAAATCAAAATATGCATTATATTGATTCAGTTGTTTGGAGGCTATTCAGTTTTAGGATAGTTGCTTGTCTGCATGCAAGAACATTCCAAAGGTACCGTATTGGGATAGATTGATTCCTTTCTTGTTGAGAGGGAGTGTTGAAATTTGCAACAAGAAACAGTGAAATTGGCATCCAGAAGAAACATCCAGAAATGGCTACCATGGAGGTTTTTGATTTAATTATTTCTTAATTAAATTAGAAGAAATGTGTGTCAAATTTATTTTTCCCTTAAATAAATTGGACAATAATTTGTAATTTTATCTCATAATCACTTGTAATATTTAACTGAGTGTGATAGACTTAGTTAGCTCATGAATTTCGAGTTGAGGGTGGTTAGTGAGGCATGCAGAGTGATTCTATTAGTTATTGAGTCCAAGTTGCAATTAGTGCATTAGTTTAATGCATGAGAAATAAGTTAACTCAATTAATTGAGTTAAAATAAGTTTAACTAGTTGTAATTGATTGTTGCACCAGTGAGAGGTCAAGTGAATTAAATCAGATTTAATTCACATGCATTGATTTGTTAAGTGACTAATGATTTACTATTAATATTTGCATGCATGTCAATTTTGATGAAGACCTGGTTGAGACAAAGGTTAAAGGGAAGTTAACTATTAGTTGTATTTTTAGCAAACTGTCTAGATGCAGTTAAAACACCATAGGATTTCCCATGATGCTTGCACAGTCAAGGAAGGCTAAAATTCCTAAATAATAGGGATTTCATTCTAGATGAATTGCACAAGCAAGGCAGGTTGAGCAGAGGCTGAAAATTGGCTAAGTGTTGGTCGATTTTGTCTGGATCAGTGTGAGATAGTTAGGAGAGTGCACCAGAATCTTGTGAGAAGATTGCATTGTAATTGTTTCATGATTCTTTGGTTCATTATACAATAGAGATATAGGGGTTTTCAACAGCAAGCTTTCCATAGGAAAAATATCTAAGTTGTGCAATTGATTTTCTTCTTTCTCTTACTTGGTGTGATTGTGTGATCATATTTATTTTCCGCAATTAATTTGTAGAAGGATTCAGTATCTTGTGTTAGCATATCGCATGATTGGATTGAATCCATTGTTATACATATTGTTTGTATAATTTATACAATAGTGAATGCATTGGGTAGAGTAGAATCAGGTACACCATTGCAACCACAAGAAATAGCAAACCCGAACCCATCCTCTAGTAAACAAGAAGACTGTTGCATTCAGATCACATGATCTTAGAGAAAATAAATCATTGACCATAAAGATCATAGTATGGGATGCTTAGCCACACTATCCTCATCTTGAACAATGTCTCCACAGAGTGAATGCATTAGGTAGAGTAGAATCAGGTACACCATTGCAACCACAAGAAATAGCAAACCCGAACTCATGCTCTAGTAAACAAGAAGACTGTTCCATTCAGATCACAAGACCTTAGAGAAAATAAATAATTGACCATAAAGATCGCAGTAGGTTTGGAACACACGACCTCCTCATAATTTCATTGGAAAGATAAAATAAAATAATTGTTGTTTAGCTCGTGGAAAAACTAGAACCAAACCCTCTCTAAAATCAGGGAGGACCAATTTTTTGCAAAATCCAGAAGAAAATGTGAAAAATTAACTTAAAACACTCACCTCATGTCTCTGAATCACATAGAACCAAATTTCTTCAAAACCCAGAATAAAATGTGAAATATGCAATTAAAACAATCACCTAATGTGAACCCAAGAAGCAAGAGAATGGGAATAGTTTTGAAGCACACGTGAACTTATTTATGTTATTTCAGTATGCAATCCACTATTTCGTCTATGTGTCAAGGTAGTGTAAATTTTGGAGCTGATAGTGTACAGGGCCATGCATGACACATGTTGGTGGTAGATAGGTGTATGCATAATGGTGTAGCAAGGAAACCAACGGCTAGAAATTTTCAAATCATCTAACACAAAGATCAAATGACCATCGCATTTCCAAAGTGTTAGTCATTATTATTTTTCACCTGTTGTTAATGAATAGATTCCTAGTTGAGTTTTCTAGTGGCTGATCTAAAAAATTTGTCAAATTTTCCAGCTGGAAAAACACCCATAAATATTTTTTCCCTCCTACCTTTTCAATCAACCCATGACGAGATAAAACCTCATTGTCAAGCCCTATCTAGCCTCAGCCATACTAGCTTGTCCGTCAGCTCCAAAGAGAACAATCCAAATCTATCCAAGAAGTCTCCCATAAGTTAGGTAGTGGCGCTTTAGGCATTTATCCCTTGGAAAACTATCCTAAAGCCAAAGAACCTCTATCTATGATCAATTAGTCCTAACAGACCTTCCTATTCTGCAAATAAAGTTGGCTACACCCTTAAGTCACGCCACTAACAAACCCTGAAGTCTCAGCAATGCATATGCCATAGGTCAAACTGATATTAGGTGGTTTTACAGTATTTAAATGGATATTTCAAAGAGAAAAAGTGTACCAGTATTCCATAAGACAGTATTAAACTCAACATGAGAAGACAGCTACTTCTCATGTGGTTTTGAGCCTGGGATGCAGCTACAGGATAGAGAGTTATTTCATTAAGCTCCTACAATCACAGTCAAAGGTTAGTAAATTATAAATGACAAGAAATGCTTTGCAGATACTAGCCAAATTTCTTGTGATGTCTAAAGAGGCATAAAGGTATTTGGAAAGTAGAATTACATGTCTCAGAGAAATGCCCATCATGAATTATTGATATTTTGTCATCTTCATTTGCTCATAGGCAGTGAAAGGAAATATACCACTATTTTAAAAGCTGATGAAATGGAATCAATGAGAAAACCTTCTCCATAAATGAGTAGAGGGTTGAAAGACTGAGAAAACCTCCTTCATTTTAAAAGCAGAGGGTTTGACACTGTGATAAAGGCCTCCTTCATCTATAAGCAGAGGGCCAGGGATAGAGTTTGATTTTAAGGTTTTCACTAACTGAAAGGAAAATTTTAGGTGCAGTGGGAAAGAAACTGAAGGTTTCTGAATAGAAAATGGTGTTAAAAGCAGAGGCAAAGTAGTGGTACTTCAAAGAGATGTTTACATGAGTTTCACTGTTAAAACACAGAATTGAAATACAGTGTGAAGCTAATGGGGTGATTATCAATGAAGAAATATTGTTTATAAAATGGCCAAGGAAGTAAAACATTCTTGGTCTCAAACTGACTTCTGCCATCAAATACAAAGAAAACCACTAACAATATGTTCATCAAAATTCTTCATTTGGTTGAGACAGAGGTTGAAAATAATCCAGGCATTTGTCAAAAATATGTCTCCTTCATAAACAAGTAGAAGGCTCACCATTGTTTGAAGATAAAAAGGCAGTTATTGCATGTAGCAAAGATTTCAAAAGGGACTGCTCTCAAAAAGGGTGAAATGAATGAAAATTCATTTTTCTTGCAGATTTCTTTCACAAAAGAACAGAGGGACCATTTTCCAATTTTACATTTTAAACTTCAGCTCACCATCCCCTGCTATATCTTCGTAAAAGTTGAATATTGGATTAATTTGTCAAATCTAAGGTTAGTCATTTCCCTTGATGGTGGAGACTATTTGCAGCAGAGTTTTTCACTTACAGTTTCAAGTGAGGATCTTCACCCACAGTCAAAAGAAAGGCTCAAAGAGCACCTAGCAGTTAAATAAGCTTCACAGTGGGCATGATCATCTTCAAAACATCAGGAGCAGAAACTGTCAAAATAAGTTTCAAAGTGTTGATTGATCTCCTTGCAAGAATGGCGAAGAATGCCTCACAAATCATTAGTATGTCTTTGAGCAGAGTTGATTCTTTGAAAAGGTCAGCAATAGGCAGAAGTGACAGAGGTTATTCTTCAATGAGAAACAATGAAAGGGCAGCAGAAGGAGTTTGCAGTCCCTTAAAAAAGCCTTTTTACTTAAAACAAGAATCATCACTATGTTGCCTTGTCAAAATTCGACCTCAGCATCTTGTCAAAGGGTTAGTTTGAAAGGCAGTCTTTATAGGTTTTAAAATGATGGAATCACAAAACAATGCTTCATGTTTTGTTTTGCAACCAATACCTTTTTTTTCAAAAAAGTTTCAAAGCCTCATAAAGCACTTCAAAGGGTCATTGGCTTTTTCAAATATAAAGGGTGGATTGACCATTGCCAAATCACATTGCTAAAATAAAAACGCAAACAACATCTCCTCCTAGCTGCTCACTAGACCAAAGAGGTGTTTCAAGCTAATTTACAGAGTTTTCAAGCTTTTTAGCCCATGCAGTGCACCTGGAAAACACGCGGTGCGTTCAGGAGCAAAATACACGGAGTTTGCACTACTGCGCGGCGTGCCTGTAGCACCAGTCACCTTTGCCCGATCATCGACCCGACTCCTCACACAGCGCGGCACTCTCCCATCTGAAAGTGTTGCACCTCTTTTTCACCTTGAAAGAAGTCCTGAAAGCTGCCAAATGATCAAGGAAAGCCCGTGAAAGTTTGCAAGGTATTCTTCATTTGCTCCTTGCTAGTTTTTTTGAAAATCTGAAGGGGGTGACACAACGTTTTTTCTACAAGGGAGAAATAGTGATAAGGAGGGTTGGGTGTTTTGATAAAAATCCAAGATTTTTGTGGCTATGATTGCCCAAGATTAATATAGTGAAAGTGGTGTGTTTATATTGGTGTCAAAAGGCCTAAAACTCCCCTCAAAACAATGATAAACCATAACACTACTTGCAAGTCAAAATAAGCACAGTGTTAGAGGTTTTTTAAAATTGTTGAAGGTGTCCTAACTGTGATAGGACAAAACTAACCTCTGTCAGCAAAATCTGAAGTGAAAACAATGTTCTAAGGTGAAAGTAGTCTTTGTAAGGAAAGCACAATGATTGTAAGGTGACAACAATAAGCCTATTTTGAAAACAATGGTCTTAGTCCAAATGCCTTGTCACCTTCAAAAGTGTTTCCTTTTGAATAAGTGAACAGTGAAACTAATGCTGCCTCCTTTGTCCCATAAAGCAGACTGTGGTGAAAGATCTTTTAACTCAATTTGAAGGTGTTTTGTCTACCTGTGTATGAGAAACAATGAATACAAGAAGAGTGTTTTTGATTGGGAGGGGTGTTTTGTCTTTGTCTAAATACAAGGCTATCTTGTTTATACCAAAACACAAAGGATCCTTGTGACATTACCCAAACACAGTAACTATTTGACTATGTGCTTGTTATTTTGATAACTATTTGTTGATTGGCATAAAAAGAGACAAAACAGTGATTTGTAAGGAGTAGAAGGTTGGTGTTGGGAGAATGTTTCACAAAGAATTTGAAGCAGTTGTCTTGGTCAAACAGTGACTGATAGGCGGGACAGAGGTGTGTGCTTGAGAAAAACTTTCCAAAGGCCATTTGAGACAGCTTCGTGTTGCAGAGAGCATTCAAAACAAGATGCCTCCCAGGCAAGACAATAGGAGTGGCCAACACAAGAGATTTGAGCCTGTTTCCATTGAAGAAGTTAATGCCCATCCATCAGTGTTGTTTAATTTCCATGATGTTGGGTGTTTATATTTTTGTCAAAGAGTGCAAGAGGTGAAGAGATTTTCCCCTTTGACACATCTTTGCGCTTTGAGGTTTCAAGAGAAGCATTTCCAGCCGGCAGGCCTAGATTTCAAAATCTCTCCAAGGTCCATCTCCAAGGCCACTAAAATCCCTTATGTCGGGGAGAAGTGGTTTAAACAAAGCCACCTGGACTCAAAAGAATACAAGCCCTTTCTGAAGCCTGAGCACAAAGATTCATGTCCATCCATTTTCCCCTTCTCATATCTATTGACTAGTTACGCCCCCCTCATGAAGATCATCATGAAATACTTCACTTGTGAGGGAAGTTTCTCCCAAGTCTATGCCTATCATATTCGATTGCTCATGCATTTCATGAGGGCCAAATTGCTAAATCTCCCTTTCTTCCTACATATAAGAATTGAGAAAATGGCCTCCACTTTTCAGAAAAATCCTCCTTCACAGCAGACAACCTGCCTCTTCCAGCACTCCCTCATCAAAGTCATCATTCTTCATCAGCTTGAGAAGAGGGAGGTCTCTTGGGATACTTTCATCACCCATCCAAATTTCTCCACTATCCCTCCAGTTCATACATCTCCTTCACCTTCTACTCACCATCCTTCGCCTTCTTCTAGCAAACCTATTCCAAAGAAGCTAAAATTTACCATAGAGCAAACAAAAGAGCATGATGAGGAAGAAGAGCATGAGCAAGAAGAGGGAAGTGATGATGAGTAGCAGCATGATGAAATAGGGCAGAATGATGATGATGAGCAACATCATAGTGAGGCAGAATAGCAAGGGGAAGAAGGGCATGATGATGAGCAGCATCACAGTGAGGCAAAACAGTAGACTCCTGAAGATGATGAAGGGCAGTAGCATGAAGATGTGCAACACAGTGAGGGTGAGCGGTCTCATCATGAACAAAGGCAGCCACAACATGATGAGCAGAGGCAGCCTCATGAAAAAGGTGAGCAGTCCCATGAAGATGATGAACAGAGGCAGCTATAGGATGATGAACAACAACCTCATAAAAAGGAACAACAGCCTCATGAAGAAGAAGGGCAGCGTGATAAAAAGGTGCAACACATTGAGGAGGATAGCCCTAAAATAGAAATGCACAAGGACAACCAAGGCATCCATGAAGAAATCCAAGAAAGTGGCAAGAATGATTAGCAAATTAGCAAGGGTAAAGAGCCCATGGAGCATGTGCTAGATGCCTCTCCTAGGCAAGGGGGCATGATCTCTTCTCCGAAAGTGGCCAAGCCTCTGACATCAAGGAAAAGGGTGCCTAGATTTGTAACTCCAAATGTGACTAGGGTCCTCCGAAGCAAGGGAAAATTACCCAAGAAGCCCATTGTCGAATTTCCCAAGAGGAGGAAGACTAAAAGAGCCACCCAAAGCAAAGGGAAGGACAAGGAGGAAGGCAATCATGAACATGAAAGGGAATTTGACATCATCCAAATACAAAGTGATGATAGTGATAATGAAGCCTGGACCCTAGAAAATCTCTTTATCAATAGAGAAAACCAAATTGATGCTTTGAGGAATGATCTTGATAGGGCTAGGAACTTCTATCAATTTTTGCAAGTTCAAACAAGCAGATGAGTGTCCATATGGCTGTATATGAGACATGAGCCATAAAATACAAAAAGGAGGCCTCCAAAGCACAAGAGATATTGGAAGAACTCATAGGTGAGTTTGATGAGAGTGAAGGCGAAAATCAGCCCAGGAAAAAAAGGCCAAGAACCATGGGGCTCAAAAAAGCCCTTGAGAAGCAAAAGGAAGAAGATGATGCCCTTCTCCAATCTACCCCTCTCACTACATTGTTCGAGCAAGAGATAGAGAACAATCAGGAAGCATGGCTTGAGAAATTTAATGATCACTTGGAGAAGAAATCGGAGAAGGAAAATAGGGACTTGGACCTTCAACTGAGGATGACCGGGCATTATAAAAAGCTCAATCAATTTGCCCGGCAGAAGTTGAAAGCTGCTTAGGAAAAACTCAAGGAGGCTAAAGGGAAGTGACCGGCACCAAAATTGAGGAAAGACACCTCAAGGCTCCAAATTTTTTCCTCAGCTTCACAACATTTTTCCGAAAACCCTTGAGGGGCATGCTCGCCAAGTTTGGGCGAAATTCGACAAATTTTGGTTTTTGTCATTTTTGGGTTTTTGGCCAAAACTCATGGGAATCGCCATTTCAGTTTGGGGCATCCTCAATGGATGAAAATGATATCATTTGATTCCATAATTTCAGGGGCACATACTCAGTAATTTTCAGATCAATTGAAGATCATTTTCTCCCCCAAAATGGAGAAAAATACTCACTTTTTCTACACTCTGCCCTGTTTATCAGAAAGGCCTATTTTTGGTTTTTTACACACAGGTCTGTTTTTGGAGGACTTCTAGTGGTCAGTTTGGAGAAAACTAAACATTTTCAAAAATTAGACACTCAGATATTTCCAACGAGCTATCATGAGCCTCGTTTTGACGTCAGGAAGGCCTCCAAAAGTTGCCAGCAAGTCAGGGGACCTTTTGCTGATGTATTTTTTGAGTATTTTTGTAAAAATTGAACCTTTCAAAAGTGACTTTTCTTCATGTGCGCTTAGCTATTTTTGTACATGATAAGTTATGAAAATTCAATATATTTCTCTTTTTTAGCATTTTTTAGATATTTTATTAGATATTTTGTGCCTTGGGCTTTGCAAAGCCTCAAGGACAAAATCAGATATTTTGGATAGGCCAATGAGATTGCAAGTTGAACTAAGAAGTTTTCCTCACTTTGGCCTATATATTCAAAAGGCTTTCGTTATAAACAAGGCTGAACTTGATGAATAGAAGCAATATATGGTCATACAAGATTTGGAAGAAATACTTGTCTCATGTTTTTGGATAGTTTCTTGGATGTTCTTAGATGATGAAAGAGAATTGTTGTTGGATTCCATGACTTGGTAGAATGGTATAGTGTCTCTCTTTCTGTTTTGCTTCCTAGTTTTCATTCATAAATCCATGTTCTTGCTTGCTATAAGACAGTAGAGAACAAGTTTGAGACATGCCCTTGGAGGCACCTCAAATTTCATGTTTCTTTATAGTTTCTATGTTTTCTTCATTCTTAGTCACATTAAAGAATCCTTGATTGCTCTTTAGTAACTCAAGAATATTGTTTGCTTGTTTCATTTATGGTTTTATGCATGCTAAGTATGATTTACGGTATGCCCTGCTTACTCATGGCTAGCCATAGCTCCACCTATGAAATTTCTCTTTGATTAATTAGATTGTCATTTGTTGAACCAAGGAGGTCTTGTACTGATCTTACCCTTTGCCTAAAACTATGCAATCTTGTTTTCAAAGTGCCCAATAGCTTGAAGTAGTATGTTTAGCGTTCCTACATAGTGATTTGAGTTGTTTGTCTATCTTAAATGTATTTCCCCAAAGTTTGATAGCCATTTCCTAAAGTTAGAGAGTTATATATCTCTATGCATGGCTTGAATGTTTATTTCTATGCATCGATTAGTTTACAGTTACATTTCTCATGATTAATGGTTTTCCCTACCATGTTTATGTCAGCTATTAAACTATTTATGTTTGAAATCCTTTGTTCTTCACAAATTTAATGTCCATCTCACTCCATTTTTCCCAAAGATCCATTTTACCTCGAATCAAATCGGCCCTTCAACAACCTTGTATCACCATCTGAAAGCTTTCTTGAACTTTTCGACCCCATAGCCCAGTTGATCTGACATCTTTTACCTATCTTATATCTTGATCGCCATCCCTCACAACCTAAAACCAAAAACCAAAAACCTACTTCATAACTAGCCTAAAATCAACACAAGTAAATACATGAGATCCTGACAAATAGAGAGTTTCCATTCAGAGAAGGCTGTCTTAGTCTGCAGACTGTTTGATAAAAAGTAACACCGAGGAAGTTTTTCTCATAGAGTAACGCTTTACAATGTAATGAAACATGTTGGTGGTAGACAAGTGTATGAAAAATGGTGTAGCAAGGCAACCAACGACTAGAAATAATCCAGTCATCTAACAAAAAGATCGCACGACCATCGCATTGATAGAGTAACACCAGAGAGTTTTTTCTCATAGAGGAACACTTTACAGCGTAAATATATGCGTCGTACTTTATCTCTTATATGTTTTGGAGATTTTTTTGGAGTATTCTCTAATCTAATTTATCTAGAATCTAATAGGGATTTGTTAGAATCACAAGTTTGAGTTGTGAGCTCTCCACAATTTGAGCGCCCCAAGGGTTTACAAGGTGTTGAATCCATATATGTAGTCAAAAATTGATTTTAAACAACAAAGATCGAGATTTGACCAAAACAATTACCGTCAGATTCCGACGAAAAACTATAAAGTTATAATGTTTAGACAATGCCAATATATATCAGCCTAGATCCATCTTAACTAACTCTTAACTTTGGATCTTAATTTTATGTGGTTTTTTTTTTTTTTTTAATTTAATTTTATCTTATTTTTATTTTATTTTGAGCTAGTCAAAATGTTTAACAAGACATTATAATGTTTAAAAGGGAATTGCAACATCTCTACCACACTGGTTGGGTGCAACTACGAAAGAGACTTCACATGGATCTTTCACTAATATATAAATATTCAGTGTATATGGATAACATAGGTCATGGCTAACTAAAATATCTTTTTCAAAAGCTATTTTTCTTTTTTTAGTAATTTTTTAAAAATCTGCTTTTTACAATTTTACTTCCACCAATATAATATAGATTTTTTCCTGTTAGTATAATTTAAATAAAAAATTATTATAATTAAAACATTTTTTAAAATTTATTAAATAATTCAAATAATACTAAGATATTTTAATTAACATTCATATAACAATGGGGTTGTCTTAAATCGAAAAACTTTTCAAAAAATAGCATTAAAGACAACTCGTATAAAAATACCAAAATTCATACCCATTTTAAAAACAAAATATTACATTAATATTTATTTAAATCCAATATCCCCATACATAATATACAAATTATTTTAAAAAATTAAACAAACACCCCTACAACAAATATTCCATTAAAATTATGCTTAAATTTATAAAAATAGTAATAATACACACTGCTCGATTTTTATCTTCTATTAATACCTCTTTAGAATCACCCCCTTTAAAATATTTGTCTAAACAAAACTACTTTAGCTTTTATATTGCCTTTAAAAATGTTTTATCGGAACAAAACGACATGTTCCATACACTGCAAAATATATGAAAAATCACAAAATATATCCTTCATCACATATAAGATATTTTTCAAAATATATTTAATTTTATTTACTTAACATATTATTCAAAATGTATTTAACTTAATTTACTTATTTCAAAAAAATGGTTATCAAATTTAAAATATTTTAAATTAAAATTGTGTACTATAATTTACTTAATCAGGGGTGATATATAAAGAGGATCATCCATGATTTTGAAGTCAAAGGGAAGTAAAATTTATTTAGAGTGTAGGAATTGCAACTAACAATGAAGCAAAAGTATTTCATTGTATGAAGATTATTGTAGGTTAAAATATAGAAGCATCACAATTACAACAATAGTGAGATACTCTTCCATCACTATTAAAGCCATCATTATTAAAGCCCTCTAAGCCCAAATTAATCCAAGGAACACAAAACTAGCCAAAGTTATTCAAAAATCCTTGGACATAGCGAAAGACTTTACAGGCAATCTAGTTTTATTAGGTGTGACAATCATAAAACAAAAAGGTGCATATTCAGAGCCAAGCACTTAAAGCCAATCACTTGTAGGAATGAAGGCACCTTATACAAGTGAGATGGCACTCTATTTGTTAGAAGTGAGCCTTCATTTTAGTGAGAAGTTGAGACTTGACGTTATTTAGGCCAAAGGAAATTAATGATCTAAGGATCACCCCTATCTCCCTTACTCATAGATCCTAGAATATTATGGCACACTGCCACTAAATTCATACTTGTTGTCCACACTACAATGTACTCCAAGTTACAAGAGGGCTCAAGGGATGTCAGAAGGAAATAGATGAAACCAACGAAGTTGTAAGGATTATGTTTATGAGATTCTAGCAAAGGGAAGATGGTTGGCAAGAAAATTTCTTAAGGAAACATCAAGGGAAGAACAAAGCCATGACAAAATTCAAGGTCTTTATTCACTTACATTAGGAAACCCATTTCAAACTACAAGAATCTTTGTCAGCTATTGGCACTAGAGTTGACAAGATATTGGGATATTTGGGTATTCCTCTTAAGAAAGGATCTCCTTCACCCTCAACTCACATGGTGATTGGACTCACCCCTATGGTCTCTATAGAATTCAAGGAAGACATTGAACAAGCAACACAACCCTTAAGAAAGGCAATCAAGGTCAAGGAAGCAAGCACACCAATGAATAGAACTGGGTATAATCCAATAGAAACTACCCTAAGGGGCATGCTTTAGTAATTTCTCAATGTTATTTAATTATGTTTTGTTGAATTTTAGTTCTTTTACAATAATTTTCTGGGAAATATACTTACTGTTGGCTTTAGGGGTCCTTAACTAGGTTCGCACGTTAAGGTTTGCCAACAAACCCCTATACTACTGGCCCTTTCGGCAGTGACCTGCTTGCGCAAGTCAAAGTCTCACTCGAAGCAGTATGGGAGGGTGTTAGAACCAGGTTTCCGCACCCAGAAAGAGAGCAGGTAAGCCAAGCCACACGCTACACACAGATCTATGAACACAGATCTAGTTTGCAGTCTTAAATAGATACACGGTGCTCACAGTATTACAGATCTAGAGAAACAGAGCTGGTTTGCAGGTTTAGATAGATATACGGTGCTCATAGCATTACAGATCTAGATCTTAGGTCTGCATCCACGTGCGTTCGACCCAACAAAGATAGAAATTACAGTATGCGCAGCAGATCAGATATTATAGATAAATACAACCATTAACAAAAATCATTAGTATCTTATCACAGATTTAACACAGAGCACAGATTCATATAACAGATAGATCCAAAGTCAAATACCAGCAATACTTCTCATATATTATCAACAAATCCTTACATAAAATTATAAATTAACTGTCAAATAAATTGATAAATAATTTTGTCTTCATACTTGAAAGAATATTGTCAGGGTAATTTAAATAATTTAAATTAAATTAAGTATAAATTCATAGGTACAAATTAATAATAAAAAAAAGGCAAAGAATGAATAAAATATATACGAAATTAATTTTAACATAATATTGTTTCTACAATTGTTAAAATGTTGTGTACAATATTGTCTGATAAAGAACAATAATCGGGTAGTGACATGTCACTGTTTATTTGTATACATGAATTATGTACATAAAATGTTTAGTTTATTTGGTTCAAATAATATGTGTACAAATGAAATTATTTTAAAGAAAAAAAGCTTTACTAAAAATTTATCTATTTCATATTTCAAATATATTTTTATTTTAAAATTTCAATTATATTTATATATTAAAATGAATTGATGTTTTTATTTTAACCAATATAAAAAATAAATATGTTTAATTGGCTCCCTCACTATCTCTTTTTGTTTTTCCAATGGCCTAAGAATGAATATGAATATCATAGAAAGGAAAAAATAATATTATACCACTACTACTAACAATGATAAAAATATTATTGATAAAGAAAAATGCTGCCAAATTAAGTATTCTTCTAAGAAAAATAAAGTTGTGACTAATTGGGAGTAATAATGATGTCCCTTCCTTACCATCACTTCAAGTTGAACTTGGGGGTGTATTATCTTGATTTGGTGTCAGTATCATTATTTTTATTTTTATTATTACTACTATATATTCGGATGTCAGTAAAATGACATGTTTGTTTCATTATCTCACCATACAATAAGCCTTGCACTCATTATAATGAAATTCATACATTTAAATTTGTTGAATGTCTTTCCTACTGGCATGTCGAGGTGTATTTTCTAATTTGTTGAATGCCTTTCCTATTGGCATATCCATGTGTATTGATCTGCACAATTTTGTTTTTACTCACCATCCATTTCCATTTCATTTTTATTATGCTTACAGGAATTTAAAAACCTCACCTACACAATTAAGTTCATTAATCACAAATTCTCTTTATCTATCTCTTCTTGGGTTTTGAAGCCTTATCAATTGCTCCACATTTAATCTTGTGATCATGGAATTTGTGCTTAGTTATGCATGCACTTTTTGATTTATAATTATTTCCAGTTTTTTAGTTTTAGAAAATTTTCAAAAGATAATCTTATGAGAAATCAATGCCCATCTTCAGATTATTTTCCTTGCACATTTATGTAACTTATCCAAATTCGTTAATTATGCACATGATTTGAATGTTAAAATTGGATTGGACGCTTAAAGACTGGAGAAGCCTGTCATTTAATGGGCCTGAGAATATATTATGTTTCAATTTAAAATGTGAAGTAAAACTTATTGGGATTGGTATACAAAACAGGTGATTATTGTTGGGTGCGGGAATCACAGTTAAGCAAACTCCTTTCAACACTTAATTTTTAACCCGGGGGTTTCATAAACTTAGAGATGAAGCACAGGAAATTCCAGAAATGGTATGAAATTTTCCTATCTATGCTCCTACATCTTTAATCAAGATCTTGCAGAATTGAAAAGAAAGATCACACAACAATTTACACCAAAGAAATTCTAGTGCTGGAATGCGAAAGAAAGTACTTTGCGAAGAAACCAAATAAAGGAACTTACAAACTACTGTAAACAATCTTGGTTGCTGAGATAAAATTCTATGTTTATCTCCAGTATGGGTGTTGGTAGGTTCACAAGTGGGCCCTTAGAAAGATCTTCCTTCTTAAGGATTTTCATTCCTGCACTAAGATGTTATTCCTGTACTCCTACAGTATGCTTGCACTAGTACAAGTACAGAGACTATGTGTGGGAAGTATCTTTTACACGTGTAATGGATATTTATGTCTTTGTGAAAGGGCTCTAAGATTCAGGCTTTGAGCACTCTATTCCTATAATATGATATTGGTTCTTGTACCAGAACAAAGATTCCTACACCAAGTTTTCCAATTACTTTCGAGAAAAATGAAAGGGTGTGCTAATATATGTAAAGAATTTTCAAAGGTGAATCAAAATTCTGAAATAACTTGCACACGCAAAAGCATGCTTCAACCAAACTGAATCTCACAATGGAAATAGGATTTAAAATATAAAAAAATTCAAAAGTCAAAGAAAACTTTCTTCAATGCAGTGAAAGAAATTACTTAAGTATGATAACATGCTTTTTCCATGTAATAGTTACGCACATGAACCAGATCTACCTTTAATATTTGTTAACTCAGAAAGGTTCACTTCAACTATTCAGATTTAAGTTTTAATTCTTTCCTTTTAAAAATATAAAGTGTAGGCATAGATCGATGTGTCGTAACGACGTTCGTTAATCAATTAACAAAGCATCTTTAACTCCTAGGATTTTAACTCTTTGTATTAAACATACTTCTATTTTCTTATGAACATTCACTTGCAGAAATACATCAAATTCTTATGAAAGGAAGGAATGAAACAAATTTGTTGTCATGAACCGAAAAACCAGGTTGCAGGAATTATAAATGCACTAGTGCAGGAATAATGTTCTTGCACGATTCCAGGCGGAAGTAAACTAAGATTCATAAAAAGGAAATGACCAAAAGTAAATCAGACTTAATTAATGTTCACACCACGGATCCATCACACCTTGTCTGTTAATGAATAAAACTAGAATTCTTATGAAGGAATAAATCATAAACTCAATCCACACTTTGCATTCAAATAAAATCAACACGCACCTTTAACTGAACGAAAGCGAGAGGGTGAACGAGATGGGTTGGATGGGCCCTAGCCAACCAACTCATTTCCTGTTTTAGGAAACTTGAAGCTTCAACACTCAATGACGCATTAGTAATATATTAAAACGCAGAATGTAAACAACATGGCATAGCTCCTTGTATTAATTCCAAATCAGTGAAAATACATCATAAGTATGGATCCAGCTCAGAACGAGGGCGACAACACAAAATTACATTTTTTCCAGAGTTATGGTAGCATGGCTATCGCTCCATAATTCTGATCTAAAATCTATATTTTATACAACCCTATATTTTATACAACCCTTTCGACCTATGGCCATCACGAAATTACATACAATTGTTCTAATTCCAGCCCTTTGGATGAAACAAGATAACAACTAGTATTACAAAATAAGCCTACGGCTATAAAAAATGCTAATCTAATCCTTCGCCGATGACCTTATCTTTGATCATATCCCCGACTATCCTCTGCTCTGAATTCAACACAATATGACCACAACTGAACAGAACGAGTTGGAATGTGATGCCTGTGTTAGGTAACGAGCTGTCGTGGAAGTTTAAGAGCGGTCAGCAGCCTACGGTGCAGGAATCTACCTGCACTAGACCATGTTGATACACTGATTAATACGTTTTCCTATCAAATACTCTAGGAAGGAAAATATTAGTTGCAAGAATATTAAAGGCATGGAATCTATTAAAAATGATTAATTAAGAACTTAATAAACCTTAAACATGAATATGAAACTAGTGCAGGGATAGACACGATTCTTGGAATAGTGTAGGAATAAGGAAGTTTTTGAGGATAAAACTTAGGTTTATGATTGTGGTTTTAAAGTAGGAAGGGGGTTAAAAATGAAGAATTTTATCCTACCAACATCTTCCCACCCCTAAGCTGTTGTTTGTCCTCACACAACCTTTACATACTGCAAAAATCCAAAAATAAGGAGTCTCCCTTTAATCCTAAACTTGTATGATGAACCCTGCTTTCATTGTCTTGATCCTTTAACCTCGACCCTTCTTAAGCTGTTGGGTCACCTTTTTAAAACGTTTATAGGAATTTGAGGCCTAAAACTTCCATATATTGACTTGTCATTTTTTCTCTTTGACTTCATCTGCCAATTCCATTTTGCCTTGCTTCTGCATTATTTCCTGCTCCTTCATGGCTTGGTTTAATGATTCCAAGTGATGAACTCATTGCTCAAGCTCTTCTATCCAATTGTTCAAATAGAGGGTGGAGTTCTTTGTTTCGAACTCATCTGGTGAAAGGACCTTCTCTACAATTGAATCTAAACATGTACCATCATCGCCAAGGTCAATATTATCTTGGCCACCGAATTTCTGTATTTCAATTTCATCTAGGGTTTCAGTGCCCAGAACTTCAATATTACCAAGGGTCTCAGTATATTCCATGTCCATATCACCAAGGGCTTAAATACCCTGCACATATATCTCATTAGGGGTTTCAGTACCCTGTACTTAAAATTTATCGAGGCTCTGCACCTCATCATCTTCCTTACCCTCTGTCAGTTCTCTGCTTGCGCTCAGTGTCACTTTTATTTTCTTTAATGTACGAAGGAAGTCCGACAAGGTTATTTCATCCTCCTTCTCTACATGACCTTCGTTAACCACAGTATGAGGCACTACCTCTACAAGAACCTAGAGATTATGATCTCCAGGTGAAGCCAGTGCTGACTCGTCCAACAAAATTGGGGAGCTCGAATGATTGTGACTCGCCCTCAAAGAGGCAGTCCCTCTCTTAGTTGAGTTCCTGGTCATTCTTATTATGAAGGAAAAATTTTCTTTGACAGGTTTCTCTTATGCTTGCACTGATATTTTTTTGCTTTTTGTCTTGGTAGGGCCCAGAGTCAGAGCTTCTGCTATTATTTTCTTGCCTACATTCTTTTTCTCGGACAATTTCCCTATACTTCGTCCCTGGAATTCCTTCAAAAATGCCTTCCAGGTCATTCCTTTGACCTCCAGCTCCTTCTTAACCAGAATCGAAATCAACCCATGATGATGCAATTTGCATGTGACCCAACTTGCCTCCCCTTTCTGAACACCTTTCGCCATTTTTCCCAAGCTTCTGAGCAGGAAATAGGGAAATTTGATGAGTTCCCTTGACTCAAAGTGCAACAGAGAACATATATGGTATAGGAATGTTAATGAATAATGTCCCTTGCAAGTAAGAAACTTTTTCAATATATATAGGAGGTCTCTCCATTTCCCAAGTATGGTGCTACGTGGAAGCCCTTTCTTCCAATCAACTTTTAGCTTTTGGTCGACCAAAAATCCGTGCCACCTTTTCTTTTTAGTTTTCTCCTTCTCAAACCATTTTTCTCCCATGGTCGATAAGCCTGTGGCCTGAGCTATGGATTCTTCTGTGATCTCAAATTCTAGTGAGCCTACCTTGGCTTCGCCTCCCTCAAACGTCCTTGAAAATTCCAATGCCACAGTTGTATCGAATCCATCGAACTTTTGTAGAAATGGGAAAAATATTGATTCTTGCAACATTGCAATACTGTTCCGATACTCGACTGTCTACTCTATTTCCTTCACAAATTATGGTTCATTTCTAATAGGCGCCATCTCTGTTTGAATTCAACCCAATTCTTTGTCGAAAAAAATATCACATTGAGGAGTTCAAAGGGGCTGTCAAGAATTTTGTGATGATGGAGTCGTCCGCCCACTGCCTTGTTGGCCTCTTCTGTCCAATCATGCTCCATCATTATTCCTTCGGGACTGATGCACACACGTATCAATCCAGTATAGGTAGGAGATGATGATTGGAAAAGGTAGAGGTTTTTGTGATAAAACGGTGTAATGATCATGAACGATCATATTATGAAGTAAGGCCATCATTGATAGGTGATGAAAAATATTTTCAAAAATAGGTAAGCATTGGGTTTTGGTTGAATTCATACTATCCCAAATTTGCTTCATAATTCACATAAGGCGTACTTCAGTACTCATTAAAAAGATAAGCCTTCATGACCTAAAACATATTGTACTTAAAATAATTTCTTCCAACATTAGTAAGTGACAAAGCAAAGTCTTAAACATAATCCAAATAATTAGATGCCATGGTTCATTAATGGGGCAATCATTCTGTTTGCAAAAAATAAATATAGGCTTTATAATGCAAATTTTTGCACCAGGTATCCCTACATTACGTTGATCATTCTTGCATGTGTTTTCACCATCAGGCTCGTGCCTGCACTGATCGTGATTGCACTGAACCTGCCTGCATCGCAATGTGTCTGCATTGAAATGTGCCTGCACTGAAATGTGCCTGCAATGAACATGCATTCTGGCACCAAGGATCTCGGTAACATCGAAGAGAAAAAGGGACAAAGAAAAATTCTGATAGAGTACAATTCATAGGCTGGGATTTTTTTTTTCCTGATTATACAAGGAAAGTTTTATTTGCCATTCTTTGGTGTCAAACATGCCTTTCGATCTGACTTGTGAATCCACATCAGATCCTGTAATCAATCCATGAGGTAAAAAAAGAAGTGGAAAAGGGTAATTTTCAAAATGGGAAGGAGTATCATGGCAAGGATTCTAGGAGTGAAACCATCAAGAGGGATAAACGAAAAAGGGACTTGGGAAAAAAATTTGGGGGGAAAAAGAGGGAAATACGAAATCGGATAGGGATAGTTTTCTTAGAAGAAAAAAGAGGTTAATTCATTGCAGGATTAGAAGAAGAAAATAGAAGGAAATTACGAAGTGGGAAATAGAAGAAGGGTAGAATTTACCTTTAAAATATGCCTGCATTGGTGCCGGAAAAAGTAAATGTAGCAGGAATTGAGTGTTGTTTGAATAAAAATCTCTGTGCCAACTATCCCAAACTTGGATAAGGGCTCAGTTCCTACTCGAACTTGCTTCTTCTTGGTGACAAATAACGCATCTAAAAATCAAGCAACATTCCCCTTTTATTGAAATTTTGATCTTCCTGCCATCATGCTGGTTTTTAGGTTGATCCTTTCGCAATCATGTCAGTCAACTGATTTTCATAATTACAGGAAAATGTTTTTTTTTTTCTTTTATTTTTTTTGTCATTTTTTTCTTTCTATTATTATTATTATTTTTTTTTTAGGAAAAGAAAGAATCATATTTTCAATAGGTTGGTGTTTCCACCTACCATCTCCTTCTGAAATTGTTGTTGGACTTGCTGCATTAAAATTTCCTTTAGTGAGGGGCTGAAAGTATACCTTTAGTCTTTGACCATTCACCAGGAATACTGAATTCTGTCCATCAATAGTTTTGATTACTATCGCTCCGTTTTCAAAAAAATTGACCACCTCATAAGGTCCCATCCAGTGTGTATGGAATTTCCCTTTAAAATATTTAAATCTGGAATCGTAAAGGAGTATCCAATCATCTGGTTGGAACTGCTTCTTCCAGATGGACTTGTCATGTCACTTTTTGCGTTGATGTTGAACCAATATGTTCTGCTGAACAACATCCCTTCGAAATTCATCTAACTCATTCAATTTTAGGACACACTGTTGTTGTGCTTCAGACAGGTGTAGCCCGAATTATACTACAGTTCTGAAGGTCTTGATATGGAATTCTATTGTCAAAAGGAGTTGTTTCCCGTATACCACCTCATATGGTGTATGTCCTGTGTTATCCCTCCAAGTGGTTCAATATGTCCACAAGGCTTCTGGTAATCTGTTAGCCCAATTATTTCTATGCATGTTCACTGTCTTTGTAAGGATGGACTCAATTACATTGTTTGTGGACTCCAGCTAACCATTTGCTTGTGGGTGATACGGTATGGATTTCCTGTGTCAAATTTTGTACTGCTCCATCACACCCTGCACCAAATTAGAAACAAAATGTGGATCATTGTTAGAAACAATATCTCTAGGCACACCAAATCTAGTAAATATTTCAGTAAAAATAAAATCGACAACAACCTTTTTAGTATCAAAAGAAACACCTTTAACCTCTTCCTATTTTGTAATGAAATCTATACAAACCAAAATATGCTTTTTATTTGATGATGTCGAATTTATTGGTCCTACAAAATCAATAGCCCATTTTTCAAAAGGCTCAATCATAACTTGAGGACATAAAGGCATTTTATTGGTTTGATTGGGTTGGCCCATTCGCTGACAGCTATCACATTGCTTGACATATTGTTTCGCATCCTTAAATAAGGATGGCCAAAAATAGCCAGCTCATAAAATTTTGTATGTAGTTCACTTATCAGCGAAGTGGCCTCCGCAAGGTTCGTCATGAGTAGATTTTAATATTTTAAGCACTTCTTCCTCTCTTACACACCTTCATATAATGAGGTCCAGTCCAGCGTAAAAGAGGTCTCCTTGAACCCAAGAATATGCAACACTTTTCTATATAATATTCCACTTTTCATGAGCAGATAAGTGAGGTGGTGTATTTCCGATGACTAAATAGTTAGCTATGTCAGCGAACCACGAAGATTACGTTGACACAGAAAAAATATATTCATCAGGGAAATCATCATCAACACGAATTACTTCACCATGATTATTTAATCTTGAAAGATAATCTGCTACTACGTTAGATTTTCCTGGTCTATCAACAACAATAATATTAAATTCCCGCAATAATAGTAACCACCTAATCACTCTACCGCTAGTTAATAGTTTTTTCATCAAATATTTTATTGTGGAATGATCAGTATGCACAAAGAATTCATACCTTGTAATGTAGTGTCTGAATTTATTAATATAAAAAATTACAGCTAAAAACTCTTTCTCAGTAACTGTGTAGTTTAGTTCAGTGAGTGACAAGTTTTTGCTGATGAAGTTGATATCATAGGTCTGTTTGTCTTCTTCCTGTCCTAAAGATGCACCAATGGCAGTTTCTGAGGCATCGGAGGAAATATGAAATGGCAAGGACCAATTCTATCCCCTCAAAACTGGTGCCTATACTAGTTTTTCCTTCAATGTCTCAAAGGAATGTTGCGAAGCTGTGGACCAAGAAAACTCACTATAATTAGCTAAAAGTTAGAAAAGGGGGGTAGATATCCTAGAGAAGTTCTCAATGAATCTCCTATAGTAGCTCGCATGTCCTAGGAAACCTCTCACTTCCCTTTGAGTTTTGGGTGCAGGAAGACTCAGAAAATTTTCTATCTTTGCGGGGTCAACCTAGATACCTTTGTAAGAAATAATATGGCCAAGAACTACTCTATCCCTTCACATTAATCTGCACTTTTTATCACTCAAGGAAAAATGAGCTTCTTGGCAATGAAGAAGCACCTTTTCTAGATTTTTGAGGGCCTCCTGAAATGAATCACAAAACACAGAGAAGTCATCCATATAGATTTCCACACACTCAAGTTCAGAAAAAATGGTGAGGACTACCCTTTGAAAGGTAGTGTTAGTGTCCCGTAATTTGGCAGATTGGTAAACCAAATGGCAGGGTAACTTCAGACCAATCTTTGGAGTCCTAGGACCTAGCCTTCCTGGACTCAGAGAGGGCTCTCTCTATTATGCGAAGGATGTGAACTTTTTCACTTTGTATGTTTGATTTTAGGCTAGCTGTTAAGTATATTTTGGTTTGAGGTAAACTGATCAAGTAGGACAAATAGAAAGAGATTTCATCAAATCAACAGGGCTATGGGGTCAAATGAATTCAAGGATGTCTAAATGATGGACAAGGTGTATTTCAAGGCCGATTTAGCAAGGTTAATGGATTCTTTGGGTGAGGTATGAGGTGAAATGAACATTAAGTTTGTGAAAGAACAAAGAAGTCTTAAACATATATTGTTAAAAATAAAATACTCATGAGGTAGGGAAAACCATTAATCTCTATGAATAATACTCAAATTGATTCACATGAAAGATAAAGATTCAGGTGAGACATAGAAGCATAAGAACTCCTAACTTTAGAAATTCACCTTCAGCTGTTGGAAAAACATATAAGATAAACAAAAAAACTCAATATATGGAGATGGAACTCCTAACAACATATATAAAACTATCAGGAACTCTGAAATAAGTTGGTAAGCATGGACAAAGGTCAAGATCGAACAAGGCCTCTTTGACTTAACCTAATCAATCAGTATTTCATAGAAAGATTTCAGAAATAGAGTTTTGAGAACTTAAAATACGCAGGGCATACCTTGAATAAGATTTGATAGCTAACATACTGAAAATTAATGAAACAAATAAAAATTTCTTGGTAGACCTAAGGAGCAGTTAATAATTCCTTATAATGGCCAAGAAGAAGAAAACATCAAAGCTGTAAATAAACAGGAGGTTTGAGGTGCTTCCATGAGCATGTCTCAACCTATATGTTTCTGATCTACAACAAACAAGAAGCATGAAAAATTAATGAAAACAATAAGACATAAAAAAATCAGGAAAACATCACCATTCACCAAGCTATCGAGTCCTGCACACAATGCTCCTCCACCATCAAGCCAAGCAAGACATTCATCCACTTCATAAAACCAATATTTTCTCCAAGCTCATAAAACTATGTATTGCTCTCAACATGTCAAGTTCTCCCTATTTTTTAAAATGAATCCTCATTGTTTATATAATCCAAGAGGAGAAAGAGCTCACTAGAGCAACTAGAAGGACATTGGCCAAAGCAAAATATCTAAAACTGCCCTTGAGGCCTTACAAGGTCCAAGGCACAAAATATCTCTTCAAAATATCCTTTTCGGACCAAAATAGCAAAAAAAAACCACTTTAAGGCTCTGACATACATGATAGAACTTGCCTAATGCACATTTTCCTTGTCCTCACACAGGAATGCAAAAATCTGTCTCTGTTTTTGCAAAATTTCCAGGCACGTAACACCAAAAAAGGCCTTTTTGAAGCAAGGTTTTGTAGGTCTTCTCGATGTCCAAAAAGGCTCCGTGATGGCCCGTTGTAAATCTATGGATGTCTAATTTCCAAATATACTTGATTTTGTTAAATATTGTCTCTAGAAGTTTCCAAAAAATTAGAAAAGGTACAGATTCCTAGGGGTGCAACACCTGCTCAGAAACAACGGCAGAAAGGTGAAAAAATGGTTGTTTTTAGACCTTTTAAGGGACCAAAACAACTCCAAATGAGCTGAAATTTTGTGAGCATGCTCCCCCAGTGCCAAGGAATAAAAAATGTAAAGTTTTCCCACTAAATATGCTTTGAGAAAAAGCACAGCGTCCAGGGTGCTGCGCTCCTAGGCTTAAAAATTCACAAAAAACCAAAAAGTGTCCAATTTTGCTCAAAATTGGTGAGTGAATCCCTTAAGGGTCCCTAGAGACATGTAGTGAAGCTTGAGCCAAAATTCCAAACCTAGCTTGGTATTTTTCCATATTTTGGCATCAGGCGCCTCCTTTGGGTAGTTTTGAGCTTTTTTCTAGCAAACTGATTTCTTTTTTTACAATGCTCAGTCATCTTTCTCTGTGAGCCCAGATCCTTGTTTTCCTTCTCCAACTTAGCCTCCAAATGTAGGTTTTCCCTTTCAAGCCATGATTATTTTTCATGCTCAATTTCTAAGGCGAGGAGCTTAGTGAGAGGGTATTACTATGCTTGGGCTGATTCTTCCTCTCTTTGTTTTTCTAATGCTCTCCTAAGACCCATAGTCTTAGGCCTCTTCCTAGCTTTCCCTTCTTCTTCATTATCTTCTTCATAGTCGCCCATGTACTCCTCTAGATGTACTTGTGATTTCTGAGCCTCTCTCTTGTATTTGAGCGCTCGGGCTTCATAAATGGCTAGCTGGCCACTCATTTTCTTGTTTTTCATCTATAGGAAATGAATAAGATCTTGGGATATTTCTATCTCAGCCACCAAATCTTTGACTTGTGCACTATGGTATTGTAGGAGGAAACTAAGAATCCTTGTTTCATTTTCTTCATCACTGTCCAAGTGAATGAGTTCAAACTCCCTCTCTTCTTCATGACTGATTTCCTTTTCTTCCATTGTCTTCTTGCCTTTGTCCTTCATGGGCTTCTTACCCTTGTATTTATTTGGCAATTCACCCTTGTACTTTGGCAGTTTACCCCTACTCATCAATGCCCTGATGACATTGATTTTCACTGTTTGAGTGACTTTACCTTTCACTGTTTTGGTGAATTTACTTTTCACTATTTTGGTGATTTTACCTTTCACTATTTTTGAGGGGGAGTGCATGGCCCCTTTCCTTTGGGAGGCTAGTAAACACATGCTTCTCACTTTTCTGACGAGGGATGATGAGAGGTGTCATAAACTGAGCTTGTTCAATCTGGTCACTTACATCCCTAGGACTGTCTTTTTCTTCAAGAATGTTTTATGTGGGTGTCCCTTTGTCACTTTGCTATTGGAAATCCCTTTTATTATCAATTTCAACATTTTTCATGCTTTCATTACCAGGAGGACCTTAAAAAGTACAATACTATGTTTCTGCATTGTGGGAGCTGCCTAGGTCTGACACATTTTCATCTTCAGGACTGTCCATGTATTTACCTTTTTTACTATTGTTATGACTTTCAACATCCCTAGGATCCTTGCCATCACTTCCTTTTTTATTTAAAACAACTATGAAAACTGTCTCTAGGCTATCTTCATTAATTTGGTCATTGTTATGACTGTTTTCCTCTTGTTTGGAATTGTTTGGTATGAGGCTGTTAGTGTCTTTTTCTTCACTACGAGTCCCAACATCTTGTCCTCCTTCCTCATCATGGGTATCACTACTTGAATCTTTGTGCTCTTCTTGGTTTGTATTCTTATCTCTGCTGCTGTTTTTACTATCTTCCCTTTGGCTATCTTCCTCCTTGCTGTTGTTTTACAGTCTTGTTCTTGGCTGTATTCCTTTTTGTTGTTTTCCTCTTCTCCATTTCCCTCTTCTTCTTCAGTTTCTCCCTTATCCTCATCATTTTCCTCTTCTTCCTCAGTTTTTCCCTTATCCTCATCATTTTCCTCTTTACTGCCTTCCTTGTGATCAGTACTTCTTTCTTCATGATCAACAGTGCTTCCTTCAGGGCCAACATTGCTCTTTTCAGGGTCACTACTATTTTCTTCATGACCACCTTTGTTTTCTTTAGGATCACTTTTATCAGGGGAAGGTGTTTGAAGAAGGTTTGTTTGGGAGAGTGATTCATGGGAGGAAAGTAAATCATGGTCAGCGGAGGGTGATGAAGGAGTATGAGGAAGAGGTTGAGAAGAGGATGGAAAATTTTGCAGTGGGATGGAGGATGAAGTGGTGAAGTCATCATGGGTAATAAATGCTTCCCAAGGAATGCCCTGTTGCTACAGTTGGTGAGTTACAATGATTTTGACAAGAGAGTGATGAAATAGGCTTGCCATCTGCTGGGCTGGGGGCTTCGTTTTCATGATGGTGGACATTTTTTCAATGCTTTTGCAGAGGAAATAAGGCATGTTCAGTAGCTTGGTCCTGGTGAAGTGCATGAGGTGTATAATATGATAGGAGTAGATTGTGGAGAACCTACCCTCACAGGTAAATTATTTCATGACAATCTTCATGAGGAGGGAATACCTGTCCAGTAGATGTGAAAAAGGAAAAATGGCTTTACATACAGCTTGACAACTAGGTTTTAGAAAAGGATGATAATGGATCAATTCAAGATGTTTCTGTTTAAACCATCTTTCTCCTATGCAAGGCATCCTAGTGGCTTTAGAGATAGCTTTAAGGGTCAACTCAAAACTTACCCCTGTTAGATGAAATTTATGCCTGTGAAGCCTTAGGGAAAATAACACTGTCAATTGAGGATGGATTTTGATTTCTTGTGCCTTGTTGCAGAACTCAAAACATCCTAATTCTTGGAAATAAGATAAGACAAAAAGGGAGGCTATCAGCTCTTTGGTGTCTGTAGGCTCAAACCTATTGGGTTTCCCTCCTTTCTTAGACTGTCTTCTTGGTCTTTGAGGCTCATCACTTTCCTCTTGAGACATAGTGATTACTTTACCCTTTCCTTCAATTTTTAAACAAAAAGGATTTTTTGTGGATGAAGAGATGAGGGGAGAGGTTTTTTAGGAGATTTTGGACATCTAAATAGGGCTAGATGATGAACAGAGAATAGGTTATACTTCTATTCAATTTTCTCCTCAAGCTTTCTTTGACACCAACTTAGCCCTACTTGGCACTTTTATAACTTAAAACATGATGAGTGGATGTTAATTTATGGAGAATACCTCTTGAAACATTTTCTCATGGAAAAATTCAGCTTATGGGAATTTTTTTTCCAATTTGGCCCTTTTTGTAGCTTTCTAGGCGGTTCTGCGCTTTTCTTCCAGGCACACAGCGTCGGCCCGGGCGTTGTCTGCACGAGGCTATGCGGCAGGCTGAGTGGTGGGCGTGCAGCGCCTTTGGCCTGGGTGTTGTCTGCATGTGAATTGTGCGACGGCCGTAGTGGTAGGCACGCAACGCCTTTCGGCCTGGGCGACCTCTACACGTAGAGCTAGTAGGCGGCAACTTCAAATGGTGAGTGCAGCACTGGCAGGCACGCCTCTGCATGATGACTTGGATGCTGTCGGGGTAGTTCCTGCACGCCGGGCAGGAAAGAGAATGTGTAGCGCCGTTCTTTAGGCATGCAACGTCTAGTTATAATTTGCACCGGACACACCTACAGGCACGCAACGTCTCCGGAAATTTTCCCGAGGATGCTCTCTGAAGCTCAAAACGCACTTCTTCTTTTACCAAAGGTGGAATGAAAAGGGAAAAAGCTGTTGGGGCTACTTATACTCCTTTTTTGAAATGATCAAGAACGAAAAACCCCCTTTCCTATAGTTTAATGTGCACATTTCCATTTTCTTTCTTTTGACTGTCTTCAAAGCACTGATTTATCATCTGAGCAATTAATTGGTTCGTGATGGTACTTGTTTGTCTTTGCAAGGTGAATTTAAAAAACGACTTTTGCCTTCTTTCTTAGAACCAAGTCTGTGGCTGCTCGTAACACCTTAATTTTCAAACTTTGATTTTTCTCTTTTCAGTGCAATGGCACCTAATGCTTTAAACATCAAAATTTCTAATTTTTTGGGATTTTTAAATCACATCCTTTGATCTAGTGAAGTGTTTCTATTTTTTTACTTATCTTTTTAGAAGATAACTCAGGAATTCCTTTTACACCCTCTGCTACTGATGAAGGAGGTGCTCACTTTGATTTGTCATGCCTATTTTCTCATTATCCCAATTTTCTGAAACTATTTTCAAAACATCTTCCACTGTGGGTTAAAAAATCAAATATTGGCCTTTTCACACAAATCATACCATGCTGCTTTTCTTATTCAATGTGATTTTCTTCTTTATAGTGGTCTTAGTCTCTTTCATCTGAAGGCGCATCTGATGGTCTTTGTCTTGTTTGCAGGGGTGTGGCAAACAGAATCTGTCCCTCTCTTATTTAAGCTTTGAGGCCTAAAAACAGTCCTAATGATACCTTTTCCAAAATGCACCTTGCTTTTCCTATATTACTGACTTTTCTGAGATTTTACACAGAGGTTTGCATGAGCAGCAATTTACCTCTTATAAGGACATCAAGACCTTTGTAGTAGACTCCAGTTTGTTGTGCCTTTAAACCACTGTAGATGACCTTTTGAAACCTTTTAGGTATCCTCTGAATTATTTATGTAGAGAGACTCTTGATTCTCCCTGTGACCTCCAGCTCACTGTATTTTTTATTCAAACTACCAATGACTTGACTAAAACTCTCTTTGGTGCCTCCCTTTGGCTCTGTTTTTCTTTAGAATAAACATCAAGACATCCCTGCAAACATGCATTTGATATGATGGTTTATTCTTTGCAGATTTCAATTTTGGACCAGGAGGGTAACCTTGGAGGTTTCTTGAGTGCTTTTCAGACATATGATTACCTCAGCTCCGTTTCTCTTGAATTTACCTTTTATTTTCTGTGAAATAGTAGTGCATGAAAAATGATGGTGCATGACTTAGGGAAACCTAATTGACTTGTTTGCAAGGTTTTTAGGAAAGGGCTTTTGACTAATGGTTAAAAAACAGAGTTTTTGAACAAGAAACAGGGTTTTTAGATATTCTACTTATGCACCATAATCTATAAACATGGACACCTTTACATTAATTTGAAGGGCTTTCTAGACAGACCTTTGACATCAATAGTGATTTGGGCAGTTGGAGAGTAAGAGGGAAAACTTGGCTTAACTTGGCCAGACAAATTTTGTGAAATAGGAGGGCTTAGTCATTGGAGGTAAAATGCTATAGACAAAAGTAACCATCATGGATAGAGTAAGGTTTACTAGTCCAGGATGGGGTCTTGACAGGATGACCAATCTAATCATATCAGACAAGAGAGGAGGGAGAGTGAAAAAATTTCTTTGAGGTGATTTCTAGAAGACGCAATGATTGTTTGAATTTGGTTTCTAGAAAACCTGGACAAAGCATATAGTCATCTAAACAAGTGAAAATTACTAATGACTAACAGGTAGTTGGGGCATTACATAGCCCAAAGGGAAGCACTCGGTAAGAAAATGTACCCCATGGAAATTTAAAGGTTGTTTTGTCTTGATCCTTGGGTGTGATATTTATCTGGTTACAACCACTAAAGCCATCTAAAAAAGAGAAGTAATTCTTACTTGCAAGGGTATCAAGCACTTGATCAATGAAAGAAAGAGGGAAGTAATCCTTAAGAGTGGCTTTGTTAAATTCTCTATAGTCAATGCCAGTGCGCCATATCCCATCTTTTTTCGAGACCAACACTAATGGGGAGACCCACTGGCTGTCAGAAATAGGATAGATAAAATCAGCATCCAAGAGTTTTTGCAATTCTTCTTTTACAACATCTCTTAGAGCTAGGTTCATATACCTTTGGGGTTGTTGAATAGGTTGGGCTCCATCTTGAATATAAATATGGTGAGTACAGGTTTCAGGAGGGATGCATTTCATATCTTCATAACCCCATGCAAAAGCATCAAGATGGTTTTGCAACAAATTCACAAGTTGCTCTTGCTGGGATGAATCCAATTATGAACTGATATGAAAAGATATTCCTGGGCTGATCTCAACAAGAGTGGTATCAGACTCAAGAGTCAAAAGTGTTACTAGAGATGGTGGTGAGGGAGGTTGAGAATTGTGATTTTCTTGAAAATCTAGACTAAAAATTTGGCTCAATGACTCAAAATTGGGCATGGTGTCTAGATTTTTCAGGAAGTCATGTATCTCACCCTTCTGTGAGGAATCAACACAATGATGTAACATAGAGAAAGACTGAGTCTTATAATCACTACTTCAATCTAGACACAAAGTGTCTTGAAGCTCGTAGATGGATCTAGTGGGTGGATATAAGGTGACCTTATTTCTAGAATCTCCATGGGAAATATACATGTCACCTGCACGACATCCAATGTAAGAATTTTTCGTAGCAAGCCATGGTCGTCCCAAGATTAAGGGATGTCCTCCCACAAGATTATTTAGCTGAAGCATAATGAAGTCTCCGAGATATTCCCAAGAATCTAATGAAACGACCACATCATCCAACACCCCTTTCGTCTTGATTTTAGATTTGTCTGCCAATTCAAGCACTGTGGGAGTAGGACGAACATGGAACAATCCAAGGTGATCCATGGTTTTCTTGGTCATAACATTAATGGATGCCCCCAGGTCTATAAGCACATTAGAGACAAAGACATCACCTTTCTGAATAGAGACAACAAGGTTTCTGGGGTCAGTATATTTTTCCATGTGCACACATCCTGTCATTAACTCTGCCACCCTTCCAGCAAATTGAATCATTTGTGGTTCCAATATTCTCCTTCTTGGCTTCTTAAGACAAAGTTCCCTAATGATTTTTGTACAGATGGGGATCTCTTTGATAGCTTGGAGAAAAGGTACCTTTATAAAAATATTCCTAAGCTTAGAAGCCAGGCTAGACTCGGGAATGGGGTCATTCCTCTCCCCAACTAGCCTCTCTGGATAGGGAGGCTGGTTTGAAGAGGATGGAAAAGGACCTGAAGGTATGGGGATGGGTTGAATGGTGACATCTCCTCACAGAATGGTCAGGAATTTCCTCCTCACCTTTCTCTTCGATAATCACCATAGGTTGCTTCTGCTTTTCTGAGGTTACTATCTTCCCCAATCTCAATTTGAGATCATTGACTCCAACTGGCATAGACTGATATCTGGATGGAAAAATTTGGTTCATAGAATGGATCATTTGTACTAATTTTTTATTTGGATTTGGTAAGGGTTGGGCAGGCAGTTGAGGAGGTCTAAATGGTGGAGGAAAAGGTAATGGTCGCATAGGCTGACTCAGTTGGGGAAATGACGATTATGGCATTGGGTAAGGTGCATATGTAGGTGGGTATGATTGCATAGGCACATGATAGGAATGGTGTAAATGGTTTGGCCCTCTCCATCCTTGTTGCTAATATTGGGAGGGTTTTCCATAATGATACTGGTTCCCATGCTACCAATGTTAAGATTGATTAGTGTAAGTATAAGAATATGGATGTGCATTATAACTAAAAAATTGTGGTGGGAGTTCAGGAGCCATACCTGCACTTACTTGAGGCAAGTTTCTTCGTGCTCCCATAGCATGCAATGATTCGGGTTCAGGTTGTCCTCCCTCATATAAAAAATTCAACCCAGGGATGGAAGGACATTTCTAGTCACAAATTTCATATTTATTAGTTCCTTTAACATCCAGAGGACGTTCTCTTAAAATATTCTTTTTTCTACATTTTGGAAAAAAATAGATAATGACTCTTGTTCCTCTACAAGTTTTTGCTGAAATTTCAAAGAGTTTATTTGTTTGCTAATGGTATTCATTATTTCAATTTTCATATTATCCATTTTGTTCTCCAATCCAATGATCATAGCATCAGTAGATTCATTTTTCTTATTTCTGTTTAGAATTCCTTTATTGGATCTATATTGATTCCTTGAGAATTTCCTACACAAGTCACAGATTTGATCAAAAGGTTTCTAGGAAACATCTCCTTGTCCTAACAAATTCAAATTATTCTTAGCATCATCAGTAAGTCCATGCAAGAACAAGGCCCTAATGGTACTCATATCAAATTTGTGCTTTGACCTTTGGAGGATATACATGAATCTCTCTAAGTAGTCCTCTAGGGTCTCATCATCATTTTTCATAATAGTAAAGATTTCATCTTGAATATCTCTAGTTTTACAATATTCCTGATATTTTGACAAGAATACTCTCTTTGTTTGCTCCCAAGAAGCTATAGTGTTTCCCCCTAGTCCCATGAACAAGCATAACGTTTCATCCTTGAGAGTTGCAGGAAACAACTTTAATTTATGAGCATCAGATGAATAATCATAGCTCCTACACAAAATATCAAACTTAAATATAAAAGAGATAGGGTCTTCATGTACCTTACCATAGAAAATGAGGAAGAGCCGATGGTGGAATATTCTTCATTTGCACAACTATGTGAGGATCCATAATTGGAAATCCAAAAGTCGATTGTTCCTCATTTACCTGATTTTCTCCAGTTCCCTCTACATGGTTCTCGTGATCTACCATTATTTTTCCTCCAATAAAACCACTCTCAACAGGTTGGAAGGTTGAATATGGGTTCTAATAGTCTATTTCTTCCCCTTCGTGGGTTGTGTCACCCCTGGAATACTGTTGCTAGAGTCCAAGTAGACAGTTCCTGCATGATGAGTCTAGGTTTGTTTGGAATTTCTGCCTGCAAAAGAAGTCCTAATGTGAGAATTAATTTCATATTTACCAATATTTCATCAGCACTTAGTGGGCTTCGGACCCCTACCCTTTAAGGCATTCATTTCAAAAAATGAAAAAACAAATCTTAATAAAATGCTGCAAATTTAAAATAACTCAACACCTATAAATCAGTTCAAACAATAGAAGCACACTACAGAAAAAAAATAATAGCAGACTTACCCCTATTGCAGAAAACGGAAAATTATTACCAATTCAAATCACCTTCCCGAAAACGACGCCAAAGTGTTGGGTGCGAGAATCGCAATTAAGTAAAATCCTTTCAACACTTAATTGTCAACCTGGGGGTTTCATAAACTTAGAGACGAAGCGCAGGAAATGCCAAGAATGGTATGAAATTTTCCTATATCTGTTCCTACTTCTTTAATCAAGATTTTGCAGAATTGAGAATAAATATCATACAACAATTTACACCAAAGAAATTCTAGTGCCAGAATGTGAAAGAAAATACTTTGCGAAGAAACCAAATAAAGGAACTTCCACACTGCTGTAAAAAATCTTGGTTGTTGAGATAAAATTCTATGTTGATCTCCAGTATGGGTTTTGGCAGGTTCACAAGTGGGCCCTTGAAAAGATTTTCCTTCTTAAGGATTTTCCTTCCTGCACTAAGATGTTATTCCTGTACTCCTCTAGTATGCTTGCACTAGTACAGGTACAAAGCTTATGTAGGGGAAGTAGCTTGTACACTTATATTGGAGATTTATTTCTTTATGCAGGGGCTCTAAGCTTCAGGCTTCAAGCAGTCTGTTCATGTAATAGGATATTAGTTCTTGTACCGGAACAAAGATTCCTACATCAAGTTTTCCAATTACTTCCGAGAAAAATAAAAGGGTGTGCTAATATATGAAAATAATTTGCAAAGGTGAATCAAAATTCTGAAATAAATTGCACACGAAAAAGAATGCTTGAACCAAACTGAATCTCACAATGGAAATAGGCTTTAAAATAAAACAAACTTCAAAATTCAAAGCACACTTTCTTCAATGCAGTGAAAGAAATTACCTAAGTATGACAGCAGGCTTTATCCTTGTAATAGTTACTCACATGAACCCAATCTGCCTTTAATCTTTGTTAACTCGGAAAGGTTCACTTCAACTATTCAGATTTAAGTTTTAATTCTTTCATTTTAAAAATATAAAGTGCAGGCACAAACCGATGTGTCGTAATAGCGTTCGTTCATCAGTTAACAAAGCATCTTTAATTCCTAGGATTTTAACTCTTGGTATTAAAAATAATTTTATTTTCTAATGAAAATTCACTTGCAGAAATAAATCAAATTCTTATGAAAGGAAGGAATGAAACAACTTTGTTGTAATGAACTGAAAAACCAAGTTGCACGAATTATAAATGCACTAGTGCAGGAATAACGTGCTTGCACGATTCCAGGCGGAAGTAAACTAAGATTCGTAAAAAGGAAATGATCGAAAGTTAATCAGACTTAATAAATGTTCACGCCATAGATCCATCACACCTTGACTGCTAATGAATAAAACCTGAATTCTTATGAAGAAATAAATCATAAACTCAATCCACACTTTGCATTGAAATAAAATCAACGCACACCTTTAACTGAACGAAAGCGAGAGGGTGAATGAGCTAGGTTGGCTGGGCCCTAGCCAACCAGCTCGTTTCCTGTTTTAGGAAACTTAAAGCTTCAACACTCAATGACGCACCAGTCATAGATTAAAATGAAGAATGTAAACAACATGGCGTAGCTCCTTATATTAATTCCAAATCAACAAAAATACATCATAAGTATGGATCCAACTCAGAACAAGGGTGACAACACAAAATCACAAATTTTCCAGAGTTACAGTAGCATGGCTATCACTCCATAATTCCTATCTGAAATCTATATTTTATACAACCCTTTTGGCCTATGGCCATAATGAAATTACATACAATCGTTCTAATTCCAACCTTTTGGCTGAAACAAGATAACAACTAGTATTACAAAATAAGGTTGAAGCTATAACAAAATGCTAATCTAATCGTTGGTCGGCGACCCAATATTCCATCATATCTCTGAATATCCTCCGCTCTAAATTCAACTCAAGATGACCGCAACTAAACAGGACAAGTTGGAATGAGATGCCTGCGTTAGGTAACGAGCTGTCGCGAAAGTTTAGGAGCGGTCGACTACCAACAATGTAGGAATTTTCCTGCACTACACCATGTTGATACAACGATTAATGTGTTTTCCTATAAAATAATATAGGAAGGAAAATATTAGTTGCACGAATAATAAAGGCGTGAAATATATTAAAAGTGATTAATTAAGTACTTAATAAACCTTAAACATGAAATATAAAACTAGTGCAGGGATAGACAAGATTCCTGGAATAATGCAGGAATAAGGAAGTTTATGAGGATAAAACAGAGGTTTATGATTGTGGTTTTAAAGTAGGAAGGGGGTTAAAAATAAAGCATTTATCCTACCAACAATTATAGCAAATATTGTAAAACATAGAAATAAAGTTATAATAAGTTTTTGTAAAATTTAGAACTAAAATAAAATACATAACTACACTATAATAGAAAATTATAACTTATAACTCTTAAATACAAACCTAAAATAATAATAATATTTTTCTTTATTTTTTTATAAATGAAGAGGAATAAATTTTCCTTCTCGTAAATATAATTGAAATCATGTTACATTTAGGGAAATTTCAAATATAATAAATATATGTCCCAATGGAGTAGTCAAGAGGTCGAACCTCTATTCTCCTTTCCTTATCTGCTCGCACCCGACTCCTCTAGAGGGAAACTAGAAGTTGGAGGTTAGACTTGTCTCTTGAACTATTTGTTAATGAATTTCTAACTCCAACACTTCCGACTATGCCGACTCCACCTCGACACTTTCTAAACCAACTGGACCTAGTCCTGACTGATTCAAACACTTACAGATGATGTAAGGTCCTAGCCATAATGAGTCAAACTTCTCGTGCCACAAGACATCATGAGCTTGGTCATACACAAGAACAATTTTTCCTTCGTGAAAGGTATGAGGGTGGAATTTCTGGTCATATTGAGCTTTGGTGCTCTTTTTGGCTGCTTCAATGGTTTGAAATGCAACATGACGATCTTCATTGGCATGCTCAAGCATGATAATTCATTGTTCTAATGATTGGGTGTCTGGGAGGAGTTCGACGAAAAGGTTAAGGGAGGGTATTTCACACTCGATCGGTAAGATTGCCTCCTCTCCAAATATTAGGTGGAAATGAGCAAACCCATTGGTGGTTTTAACATAGGCTCTATAGGCCCCAAATAAAGAAGAGCATAAGGTGCCTGTTGGTATTTTTCTTATTCACCGTTCGTTGAAGCATAGTTTTAAGGATTTTATGGACTACTTCAACTTTTCCATTACCTTGAGGATAATAAGATGATGAATTATATTCAAACCCCAATAGAGAGGATATATCATGCCATATCTCATCTTCAAAATGTCAGTCGTCTTCAGAAGCCAATTGTTTTGGAAACAAGAATCGAGCGATAACATGGTTGGAAAAGAATAAGGTTGCAGTAGTTGTAGTGTTTTTGAACGTTGGCATGGATTCATCCCATTTGGTAAAATAGTCGACGACCATGATAATATACTTGTGGTTATTAGCAGATGGGGGTCGACACTCCATGAAGTCAATAGCCCATTTACGGAAAGAATCGACTTCGATGACAGGATGGAGGGGAGTAGGTGGATCTTGCACCTTAGGGGCATATAAATGACAATTGGGAAAGTGTTTGACCGCCTCAATGCAGTCATTGAAGAGAGAAGACCAAAATTAACCAACGTGCATTATTTTCTGGGCAGTGGCCATTCCGGAGAGATGACCACCAAAAACGCCATCGTGACAAGCATTGATCCCTTGCTTGGCTGCAGCATTCATGAGACAATGTCGAAGGATAGTGTTGACACCACGATGATAGAGATCATCACCGATGAAGAGGTATCGATGGGCTTGATGTCGAATAAATTGTCGAGCATCATGATTAAGATGGGGCGGGGGTGCATTTATGGGTTCACAAATAAGTGAGGATGTCAACATACCAAACAAATATCATCTGAGGTGATGGCGAACACGTGTTCATCTAGAAGATCATCATTAACAGACAGATCTGGCGCACCAGTAGGAAAATCAGAAATGAATTCGGCAAGGGAAAAACATTTTTTACTCTTGGGTGTGACAAATTCAAGATCAAATTCTTGAAGAATGATGATCCAACGGGAATACTTCCCATTGATGATCTGTTGACTCAACAAGAAGGAAATGGGTTTGGAATTGGTCATGACTCTAGTCGTATGCGTGAGGATATAATGACAAATATTTTGAACACATAACACTTCAGTCAGCGCCAAATTTTCTTCGTGTGAATAGGATAGATGTGGACCTTTGAGTTTTTTACTGACATAGTATATGGCATGCCTGTCTTCGTTAGCATCTTCCTGGATGAAGACCCCGTCCACCAAAGAGTTGAAAGATGAGATGTTAAAGATGAAGTCCCTTTAAAATTTAGGTGGATTGATCAAGGGAGCAGAAGTGAGAGCACGTTTAAGGGAATCAAAATATTTTTGAGCTTGGCCATCCCAAATGAATGGAATCATATATTGAAGGGATCTAAGGAACCCATGTGTAGTAGTGGCATGGTTAGGAACAAGCCTACAAAGAAAATTTTCTTTTCCTTAAAGGATTGGATATTGGCAAAGGGTACGAGGTGGTGGAAGTTCAAGAATGGCTTAAATGTTGAGAAGGGAAAGCTTTATACTGTATTTTCACATGATGAACCCCAATAGTGAGTCAGTGGGAACATAAAAGACACACTTAAGGGGGTTGAGGCAAATATTATACTTGCGACATCAGAGAAAAATGGTACGCAAATCATGAATGTGTTGTGCCTAAAACCTAGAACGAGTGGTGATATCATCAAGGTATGCAAGGATAACATGAGCCAATTCATGGAAGAAATAAGACATGGTCCATTGAAAGGTGTCCCCAACATTCTTTAAATTGAAATGCATGACCCTATAGGAAAAATTTACCCACAGACTAATGAAATAAGTTTTAAGTTGATCAGCATGACGGATAGTTATCTGGTTAAATCCGTAGAATCCATCCATAAAGAAAATAATCTCATGCCCTACACACTCATCAATGATTTGGTTAATAAAGGATGTGGGGAAGTTGTATTTGGGACAAGATTTTTTAGGTCACGGAGGTCAGTGTAGACACGAATGGTGCCTTATTTCTTGAGAATGGGAATAATATTGGACACCCATGTGGTGTATTCAATGGGATAGATAAATCCAACCTCCTTGAGCTTATTGATTTTGACTTTAATGGCCTCACGTCTAGAAGGAATGATGGGTCTCAACTATTAACGGACAAGAATGGCATCAAGCCATTTGTCTATATGGTGTTCAACAATGGCGAGATCTATTCCATGCATCTCTGTATAGTACCAGGTGAAAACATCACAAGATTATTTGAATAACTTGGTGTAAGCTTCAATTTATTTCGGGGTACTATATGCCCCCAAGGTGATATTTTATTCAATCCCTAGTTTATTTGAAATTTTAATCTTAATGGTAGGAGAGATATTAGCCATGTTTCCTTCTTCAAAAGAATCTGATGCAAGAATGGGATTTATAAACCAATTGACTTTGCCATGGATGAAGTATTTCGAGTCCTCAACATATTGATCATGGATTTGATGAGAAAGGAAATACACACGATGGTGCATATCATCCCAAGGATAATCAAGGGTGGTCATGGATTCCATGATGTCTTAATCTGAATGAAATATGGGTGGACTAGAGGAAGAGAGACCATGTGATGTGGAGGAACTACCCAAAGCATCGTCATGAGAGACAAGGTTCACATGTGCATCAGGAATATGAGGGTATGAATGACTAGTAGATGAAATATCTACCGATGTTGTGACTGGGATATCTAACAAAGAAGGTTCGACTGAATCACAATAGGGAACTCTAGACGAGTCCCAAGATGACGATCCCATGGATGACGTCAAGTAGAGAATAGGAGCAATGTTATCCATTATATCAACATTGAGAGGAGGGATCACAATGTGTGGTTCATGTTATGGCTCAATAAAGGTGCCAAAATACATAGGTATAGAAGTGGCAGATTCACTATGAGCGGCCTCTATTTCACTAAGTTCCTGATGGGTATCACAAAAATCTTCGAGACGAGGACAGTGGTGAGAATAGTGGCCAAAGTTGTCACACAAAGCACAAGAGTGATTTGTGTGTAACAATTTGTTTTTCTTGGCTGACTCAGGTAAGGTAACATAGACCTCCGAGATGTTAGAGTTAGGAAACGTATCGGTGACCACATCTTTAAGATGAGGGAGTTCAGGACAATTATTGGTGGCATGCCCAACAACATCACACAAAGTGCAAGGAGGTGTCAACTTTGGAGGCTTAGGAGGAGTTGGAGTTGTTTTGTGTGCTTTGTCTTTAGTTCCTTTCTTTTGGTCTTTTCCCCCCTCACTATATGCTTTCACAATAGGTGTAGGTTCCTGCTGAGGTTGTTTTGGAAATAAAGCAAAGGAAAGGGAAGGCACAAGAAGTTGCACTGGGGCCAAATTTGTGTAAGGTTTAAGTTGATCAGGTGGAGTGTTTTTGGGGGGATTGATGTATCAAACTGGGATACCCAGATGAATGTTGGGTAAACTCAATGTAGCCATGACAGGGATAGAAAATTTTCTTGGCGGGGGGAATAAGAAAGGTATCTGACTTGAAGGATAATTGCTTGCTTGAACTACTCTTGGATGGATAAGGCCTGGGGGAATTGTTCTTGGTTGGTATGGATTAGGAGAGACACCAGAAGAAAGAGGTGGTCCTTAAGGAACTATACCTGTATGCTGGGTTGAGTTGGGAACAATAGGTTGCAAAGGCACTAGCTGTTGGATGGGTGTATCAGACTGCTTGTGAGTAGCCCGTGACACTTGCAGCATGCAAACAATGGACAAGTTGGGCTCAGAAGGGGTAGGTGGTGGACCATAGTAGGCACCAAGAAAAGTAGAATATTTATATAATCCTGGTGATACATTGTTGAGGGACGAGACAATTGTATCACGAGTCACATAATATTTGGCGTTACTTGTGCTATGCCTCAAAGCTTACGTAACTTTGGTTTAAAAATTAAGTGTTGAGGAATTGAATAAAAATTTCGACACCCATCAAGCTCCGATGGTACTTTATCATGCCTAATATGTGTATGACATATTAGGCACTACATCCACATCAAACACTGAGAATTATGTTTGGTAATGAACATATTGCTACTCATATCTCCTCTTTGCAATCTTTGTATTTTTGTAGCTTTTTCAATTCTATTGAAGAAGAATTAGAATTTAGTGATGAAAAAACTGCTAATGATATTGTAGAAATTTATTAATACTGATATCTATTACCAAATTCCCCTGATCTAACAAATTAATCTTATGTTAAATACAAAATCCTTCCACTTAATTCTTTGTGGAAATTAAATTGCCAATTGCAAACACATGAAGAAAAATCAATCGCACATAACAAGATGCTTTACCGGGAAATCTTAAAGCTAAAAACCCCAACTATCATATATTATGTATATGAATGGAATCATGTAACAATCTCATGCAAAGATTAGTACATCAAGCTCTCAGTACAATATACAATCATCACACACTGTCATGCAGAAATTTTCATATCTATGCACCAATTTCTTGCCTCCTGGCAGCCTGCCTCCACTGCGCAATCCCTGTTGAAGAAGACCCCTGAATGAATTAGATCTTGCCTTGATTGCACTGTGAAATCCTCATTGGAATCTCCAATGTCTGTGTAGATGCATTGAATGAATCACTATAGTCACAACAGATAGGCCATCTCACCCTTTCACTTATCTCTCCACTGGGTCTCCACTGGAACTGACATGCAAGTAGTTAACTGTTGTATTTTTTCAGTTGAAAGTGAGTCACTAGTTGTGAATTAATTAAATAATTAATTCTCTGAACTCTCACTAGTGTATCATGAGTGAAAACTAGCACAACTAATTTTAACTCACTTAACTGAGTTAAACTAGATAACAACTCCCATAACTACTCTTTCAACTCAGTTACAACTCACTACTTTAGTTATAATGAATTCCTCCATGCATGAGTCACCAACTAACCCTAGGAATTGCGTAATTCCTTCAGCTCACTAATGTGCCACACCTGTTCACTGAAATAGAGTGCTCCAAGATAATAAATTGATATTTAGAGTCTGATTATTATTAAGGGCTAACAATAATCGACATGCATCTATTTTTATATTAGCGATCTATAAATAGACTTTGCCTAATCTTCTAAAAATATAAATTCATCCAAAGATAGAATTTTCTCAACCATCTAGAATCAGCATCATGCCAACTTTAGAATATGCTCACCATTCTAAAAATAGACATACACCTACAAATAGCCTGCGGGCCCCACCTAGTGAAGGTGCTTAATTTTCACTAGGCTTATCATCTTGTTGAATCTCAACACTCCCTCTTAACAAGATAGGGATTATCCTTCACCCCAATCCTGCCTCTATGGTATTCGAATTTTCTCCTGCTGAGTGCCTTCGTCATAATATTTGCAAATGATCATTCGTTGGAATGTGTTGAAGTAACACGATCTTCTGCTGCACACAATCTCTGATATGATGATACCATATATATATATATATCTATATCTATATATATATATATATATATATATATATATAGATATATATATATAGATATATATATATATATATATGCTTAGATCTATCATGAAACACAGGATTAATCGAGATTTTAATGCAACTCTAATTATCACAATGAATCACTGTAGGATCTAAATGAGAACCAAACAAACCTACCAGGATCTTCCTCATCCAGATAACCTCACATGCAGCTTGACTTGCTGCCATGTATTCTGCTTCCGCTGAACTGAGTGCCACAGACCTTTGTTTCCTACTGTACCAAGAAAATACTATAGATCTGATACTGAAAACCCCTCCTGATGTGCTCTTTATGTCCGGTGGGCTGCTTGCCCAATCTGCATCCATGAAGCCATGCAACTTCACCTCATCCGTCTGTCTGAACCATAAGCCATACTGAGATGTGCCCCTAAGATATCTTAGGACATTATTTCCTGCCTTCCACAAGAGCTTGGTAGGCTTAACCATCACTTGACTAAGCTAGTTCACCACATAGCATATGTCCGGTCTTGTATTGACTAAATACATGAGGGAACCCACCAAATTTCGATACACAATGGCATCCATTACCTCTGCCGATGTAGCATCCTCTTTACTCCAATTTCCTGGAAGAGGAGTATCCATGGGCTTGCAATCCTCCATGTGAAACTTACCAAGTATCTCCCAAGCATACCTTCCTTGAGACACAAACAATTAACCTTCTTGCTGCCATATTTCCAATCCAAGGAAATAATGAAGGAGGCCCAAATCCTTCATCTCAAACTCCTTTGCAAGGTCCTCCTTGCATGAGTGTATCAACTACTCATCAGCCGTTAGTATTAAATCATCAACATAAAGAAAAATTATTAAAAGCTTACCCTCCACCGCAATTTGGTATATGTTTGCATCCATCTCACTCTTGGTGAAGCCAAGTCCGTGAAATAGTTGTCGATTTGAGTGTACCAAGCACAAGGTGCTTGATTAAGCCCATACAACTCTCTTTTGAGTATGCACACATGTGAATCACTGCTGAAGATCTCAAATCCTTCAGGCTGCTCAATGTACACTTCTTCCTCAATGATCCCATTAATGTTGTCTTCACATCCATCTGATGAATGTGCCAACCCATCTGCGCTGAGAGAGAAAGGATTGTCCTTATGGAAGAATACCGTGCGACAGGTGCAAAGGTTTCTTCATAATCAATCCCCTTGATCTGTGAGAAGCCTCAGGTAAAAAATATTTCCTTATACTTCTCGATGCTCCCATCAACAGCTTGCTTTACCTTGTAGATCCATCTCGAACATACCACTGATTTACCCACCAGCCTTGGAACAATCTCCCAAGCACTGTTTCTGACAATGGAGTCATACTCCTCCACCATTGAATCTACCCATGTGGGCTCCTATGCTGCTTCCTCAAAGGAAGACGGCTCTGTCAGAATACACTTTCTCATAAGAGCCATGTATCTAGTGAATCGGTCAGGTGACTGTCTATGTATGCGCTGTGATGTAGGGACTCCTACATTATCTGCCACATCAAGCTTCAGTCTCTCAGCTTTTTTGGTATGCTTTCTTCCTGTTCTGATGTTTGGTTCTACAAGAGTGGACTTCTCCATTCCATGAATATCCTCTTGTGGCTGATCCACATCTAGAGGCTCATACTTGGGAGCAAGTAGCTCCTCCTCTACATGCAAGTGTAGCTCCCTCTCAAGTGACAACTTCATGGCCTTCAACTCATTGAATTTTATATCCTGTCGCACCACCATCATCCGATTGTTTGGAAAATACACACGATAATTATGGGGTGTTTCTATGTACCCCAAAAATATCCCAACTTCTGTAGTCGGCTCCAGCTTCTTCCTGGCGTCCTTGGTCACATGAACATAAACAGATGAGCCAAAAATATTTAAATGAGAAACATCTGGCTTCTTACCAGTAAAATATTCTTCAGGTGTACTCGTGCCAAGTACTCTATGAGGACAACGGTTTTGCACATAAATCGCAGTGTTTCATGCTTCCACCCACAAGTGCATTGGTAGGCCCTGGTCATGCAGCATAACTCGTGCAGCACCCACGATCCTTCTGTTCTTCCTCTCTGCGACCCCATTCTACTATGGGTTATGAGGCTCTATGAGTTCTCTCCAAATTCCTTATTTGATACATAAGTCTTTGAATTCGTTCGAGATATATTCACCACCATTATCGCTGTGCAGAGCCTTCACTTGCTTCCCTGACTCCTTCTCCAACAATGCTTTAAACTCACAAAACTTTGAGAATGTTTGATCCTTCTTCTCCGTGAATAAGATCCAAAATCTACGAGAATAGTCATCAACAAAAATAACATAATACCTATGTTTTTCTTTTGAAGCAACCGAGAAAGGTCCACACACGTCTGTGTGAATTCTCTCTAGGAACACCGAAGCATGGTTCTCCTTCTTACGAAAGGTGGTCTTACCCATTGTACATCCCTTGCACTAATCTGACTGCGCAAGAGTACCCTTGGGAAGTCCAGTATAAATCTGCTGCAAAATATTCAATGCGCCATGGTGAAGATGACCCAATATCCTGTGCCATAATTCGCCCTCATCTCGGCACACCACTTCTTCTACTTTGCCCATCATTGCAGTGTAGCCATCTACCTCCAGCTTATAGATATTCTTAACTCAAATCCCTATCCTCTTGGTTTGACCTGTTGTTTTATGTCGGAGGAAAGCTTTTCCATCGCTGAAAACAACATCATAACCTTTGTCCTCCAACATCGCAACTGAGACCAAGTTCTTATTCAGACCTGGAACATGCATAAAATATTTCAATAGAAATGGTTTACGTGACTCCCTCTCAAAGGTAATGGTTCCAATTCCGGTCGCACTGTATCTACTATCGTCGCCCATCTCTATATGAATTTGGAGATATTTCTCCTCCAAGTCACGAAACAACTCATGTGGAAGGAAGCACCACTATCAAGATACCACACCGATCCCATTGAGATTGAAACCAAGCATGTGATCAAAGAGAAATCAAGTTCAAATTGCGAGGCAAGGGCCTCACCCACTACTGCTCCAACATCCTTCTTGTTCTTCTTTTTCTGTGGGTAGTTAGTGGCGAGATGCCCATGTTCGTGACAACAAAAACACTTCACCTTGGAAAAATATAGCTTCTTTCCTTTAGCCTCAGATTTTTAATGGGATTTCTTCCCCTTCCCTTTCCTTGATTTGGCATCCAAAGAACAATTCTCTTCATCATCATTATTTGATGAAGAGCCATCCCTTGTATTCCGCCTTATCTCCTCCTGCACTAGATCCGACCAAAGTCGCTCCCAATCCGATAGTTTCTCCCGTCCATTGACAGAGTCTTCATAGTTGTGCCAACTCTTTGGAAGCCCAAGGAGAGACAAGCTCACCAAGTCATCATCCACAACTGTAATTTCCACACTCCCCAGCTCATCCCTGTATTGGAAAAACTTCATGAGATATTTTGGAATACTGTCGTCCTTCTCAATTTTGATTTTTCTGAGTTTATCTTTCAGTGCAAACTTCCTATGGTCGTTACTGCTTTGGAAAAGATCTGTCAAATCCTTCCACATTGCAAATGGAGTGGCTTTCCCATGAAGGCTTGACACAATATGGTCCTTCACACCTTCCAACAGAATCCTTCTCGTCTTCACTACCTACTTTTTCCAGGCGTCAAGTAATGCAACATCTATCGAAGTGGGCTTAGGAACATCGCTATCGATGAACTCCTTCAGACCATTATCTTCAAGCACCGCCTCCATCCTGTTCTTCCAGGCTATGTAGTTAAAGATTCCCTGGAGTTCATACTCCAACCACAACCCACTGAAAGCCATTTCAATGTATACTCAATTGTTGCACCAAGAAAATTTTTCAGAAAATTCGAATTGTTCCACCACAAAAAACTCAACACTGCTTCAATATTGCAATCTTCAGTGATTAACACTACTCCGATACCATGTAGAAACTTATTAATACTTATATGTATTACCGGATTCTCCTAATCTAACAAATTAATCTTATGTTAAATACAAAACCCTTCCACTTAAGTCTTTGCGGAAATTAAATCGCCAATTGCAAACACATGAAGAAAAAGCAATTGCACATAATAAGATGTTTTACCAGGAAAAATTAAAGCTAAAAGCCCCAACTATCATATATTATGTATATCAATGGAATCATGTAAAAATCTCATACAAATCTTAGTACATCAAGCTCTCATTACAATATACAATCGTCACACACTATCATGCAGAAATTTGCAAAGCTATGCACCAATTTCTTACCTCCTAACAGCCTGCCTCCACTGCGCAATCCCTGTTGAATAAGACCCCTAAATGAATTTGATCTTGCCTTGATTGCACTGCACAATCCTCATTGGCATCTCCAATGTATGTGTAGATGCATTGAATGAATCACTATAGTCACAACAGATAGTCCATCTCACCCTTTCACCTATCTCTCCACTGGGTCTCCACTGGGTCTCCACTGGAACTGACATGCAAGTAGTTAATTGCTATATTTGCTTAGTTTCAAGTGAGTCACTAGTTGTGAATTAATGAAATAATTAATTCACTGAACTCTCACTAGTGTATCATGAGTGACAACTAGCACAACTGATTTTAACTCACTTAACTGAGTTAAACTAGATAACAACTCCCATAACTACTCTTCCAACTCAGTTACAACTTGCCACTTTAGTTATAACAAATTCCTCCATGCATGAGTCACCAAATAACCCTAGGAATTGCATAATTCCTTCAACCCACTGATGTGCCACACCTGTTCACTAAAATAAAGTTCTCCAAGAGAATAAGTTGATATTTAGAGTCTGATTATTATTAAGGGCTAATAATAATTGACATGCATCTATTTTTAGATTAGCGATCTATAAATAAACTTCGCCCAATCTTCTAAAAATAGAAATTCATCCAAAGATATAATTTGCTCAACCATCTAAAATCAAAATCCTGACAACTTTAGAATATGCTCACCATTCTAAAAATAGACATACACCTAAAATAGCCTGTGGGCCCCACCTAGTGAAGGCGCTTAATTTTCACTAGGTTCATCATCTTGTTGAATCTCAACAAATATTTACTATTGGCATCCTTATCTCTTGTGTAGCATTCATACCTAGAGAATTTCTTAAAATTCTTAATTTTATTAGAGAATTGACATATCACGTTTATGGGTTAGACTTCAAAATCCTTTGTTGTGTGTTCACATTTTCAGTTATCTCCATTTTTTGCATCCTTAATGTGGCACTCGAGGTATTGGCCTGGTATGTTGACTATATTATTGTGAAATCAAATAGCCATGTAGGATTGTTACAAAAGAGGATTTGAGAGGTTACTTTCACAAGTTAATTCCATTAGACTAAATACTTTCTATAAACAACAATTTATTATTTTAAAGGATACCTCATTTAGTACAAACACGCTTCAAAAACATTATTTTGATTACAATTTAGTTGTCACTGCCACTTACTTCTGGAAGCTCTTAGTTTAATGCTACAACTCATATTTTTCATCAAATTGGTTTCCCAATTTTAGCCAAAATGGTGATGGCCATATAGGCTCCCATGTTTAGCACTGTCTACAGGCATGCCAAGGATGTATGTTTGTTTCTGTAAGAATGAGTAAAAATCGATAGAGCCTATACCCCATATAATTAATTGGGTTTTGGAATATATTGAGTACTGCCAAAAACATTTTTTCTCTAATGATAATAGATGTAATATTTGAATAATGGATAACCATTAAGTCACCAAAATTATTCAAACATTTTCCACCCTATAAATTTACAAACTATACTTTTGGTCTTAAAATCAAGAAGAATATAAGATATTGACAACCAATACTAATCAATAACACTATATTTAACTAGTATTGTACCTTAATCAACATTTTACAGAAGACGCATAGAGAATCGAATCAAGTCAAGCAGTGAAATAATCAAATGTTTCTTTACTAGACAATGTGATCCATTTGCAAAAGTTATTTCCTAATATAGTTGTCCTAGAATAATCAACCTCCCTAAGTATATTATACCCAAGTATGTTAGATGTAAACATTTCAGACATCATCAAAAGCACACAACACATGCCATTCATTCATCTATTGGGGTTTTATTTGCAAGAAGACATAGAAGCATTATTGCGTTTGATCAATTATTTTCATCTGCAATGTTGTAGAAAATTTATCGATCAAAGATGCCATGCATTCATTATCGAAAAGTACTTCCATTTCAAAATGACAAGCCAAAGTAAAAATGAGTTTCATTGTGGCTAGTTGTTATCTTTAGCTTATCTTATAGCTATAACTTACCTTCAAAAGAAATATGTCTCTTAAAATATACATATAAATGAAAATAAAATTATGAAAGTTTACTCTTAGTAGATTATTTAGAAATTAATGCACACATCAAATTCCAAAAAAACAATACCACATTTCATAAAAGGTATAAACAAATAAAAAATGTACTTGAAGGTATACAAAGCTTTGATAAGACCTTAAGTTGATAAACATGGTCCCAAATCTTATCAAGGGTCAGTAAATGAATGGTGAGGGGAAAGAAAATAAGTTTATATGTGATGCACATCTAATGAGATAAGAAAATTGTCCTCCACATTTCTGTTAGTAAACAATGTAATGGAAAATTGAAAATTGAAAATTGAAAAAATACCATTTTTGGACACTTTGGCTACAATAAATAGAAGATGCCACACTTACTACTATATTTTACTTAATAAAGCAAAACACATGACACAGATGATTACAAAAGGAAAGGTAGGAGATTTTCTTATGATTAAGAAAAAAGTGTTGATTAATGACACAACGAGTACATGAACTTGTCCCCAGGGCCATGTAAAGGTAGCTCTGTTGATGTGAGATTATTCCATTAATAAATAGGATAATAGCAGAGTAGTTGCATTTAGAGTATGTTGAGAGAAAATTACATGAGGGGCTTTACATGTGGTCACTAGACCCTCAGCTCTAGATTCAGTGAGTGATCCCAGATGACTCAGTAGCCTTACTATAACTAATGTACCTCTACATTATGCTATGTTAAAGCTTTCACTAATCACATATGATATAGTTGTATGAGTTTGATGTTATCACCAAGAACTGGGACAGAGAAGCTCATTTTTTTCTTGTATCTCGGTTTCTATTATAGATGTCTTTAGTGGCTAATTTTAGTCTTCTTATGTATCTTTCATTTCCAGCTACGCCTTGTAAAGTTTCTAAATGAGCATTATAAATTTCATGTTTTGGTGAAAGTAGAATTCTTATATTTTTACCAACACCCTAGCACAAAGAAAACATTAAAAATACAATATTCCTAGGAGAATAAAAACTACATCACACATTTAAAGGTCAAGAACATTTGATGAATTCTTAGCGTTCATTACAAAAAACTAAATAAACAACACACATTGAGAAAAAAAATGTACCTCAAACTAATATTCATAAAAAAATTATAATTGCATTGAATTCTTTGCCAATGTGATCCACTTGAGTCATGACACCATATGTCAAAATTACCTTTTCTAATAAAATGGAAATCTCGATCTTGAAACCAGTCTAAAAGAATAGAAAAATATAAAATAACTCATGGACTTGGACCAAATAGAGAATATGCTCTCGTCCAAGGTTCCCTGTTCATGGTATGACCTTTGTAAGGAAATGCTTGTCGACTCATCTGTGTAAGGGAGTTCCTTACTACATTTTTTAATTATTTATAAGACACCATGAGGGTTCTTTGTCTTTCAAAAGAAACTTAACTAGGTAAAAAGAAATACAAGGCTCATAACAATAATTTCCTAAAAGGAAGGGTTTTGTATCCCATATTTTGAAGTTCATTTTATGCATGCTTGCATTCATCAAACCTAATCTATAATGCTAATATATTCGTTTTAAAACTTTATATTACTTTGAAATTTTCATTTTAATTAATATTTCAAGATTTATTTCTCTTTCAAAAATTTACAAATCTCTTTTATTATAACAAATTCTTTAGACGTTTACGAGTCTCTTTCAATATAATAGAATCTTAGATGTAAAATAAAATATATTTACTTCAACAAAATATATATATATATATATATATATATATATATATATATATATAATGGCTATAAACAAAAGACATTTTCCATGGTATTTTGTTGTCAATGCCTTTAAGGTTCAAGTCATAAAGCATTAATAATAAGTTAAGTGAGGAAAGTTCTTAATCATGATTTTAAAAAATATACTATGCCTTTACTAAGTACACGGTTTGCATTATTGAAATCAAATATCTATTCGCCCTTGTTGAACATGAAATAAATTTCATCATAATCTATACCCCTAGATTTTTAGCTATAAGGCTACTTGATATCAAGCCCACCAGTGGCCTGCCGAATCTTTCCCAAGGCTCCTTCCTCTCCTTCATTTACTTGGCGAAAACTATGCTCTAGTGCTTCTTCAATCTTTGACACTCCCCCAAACTCAAATTGGTTGTTCACTAGTGGTATTACCTTATAAACCTCACATATTGTTCTTTATCACAATGAATTTTATGGCAATGGGTTTCTTTCTTCATGTATTGATTAACTATACAAATAAGGTTTCCACCTCAGCATCCCCACTAGCATGTTGGCCCAACACCCACAATTTATTTTGCATATTTCACAGGTTGAGGTGGGAACCATTTACAAGAGGTTCCCTTTTGTTTTCTCACGTGACTTCCCGACTGAGCTCAAGGCTTGACTAATCCCACCAAGTTCAAGGTTGAGTTCTTTAATTATTGCATTCAATTAGCACCACGTCTCGCTGCTCCTAGAGCCAACTATCCTTCTGGGATCACCTGAGGTCAGGGGGGTTTAGGCTATGTATTCCACACACTTTTTCTCGGTCATCCTGACTCCTCTTAGATGACCAAATTCAATGCTACAATTAACTTATTCCCTATTGTGATTAACTCTTTGTCGATGCTTGATTGTATCCAACTTTATTCTTAACTCTCTACAATTTTTGTACACCAAGTCAAAGGCTCAATCACCATTTTCCCCACGTGCTCTAACCCTCAATTATTTGCGCTGGCTCCGATCTGTTACACTTTGTAACATGGAAGTGGGGTTATTTCAATATTTCTAAACTCTCGCCTTGTATGCTATGGAGATACCCACAAATTATGTATCCTTATGAAATTTAATCCAAAACCCAGACTAATCCCATGGTCTATAGGAGAATCTTACTATCCAAATTCATTAAAGCTCTAATTTCAAGAAACCTACTCTACACTACAACACACATACTTACATATACAACAACCCTGGCTAGAAAACATCTCAACAAAAATATTAAAAATAGGACATATTTCCAATAACCTAAAAACTGACAAATTCCTAACCCTACACATATGTCTAGGTTACATTGACAAAGACCCACTTGGTCAATCACTAAAACAAGCTAACACCTCAACATAATTACAATGAGACACGTGCTAATTAACCCTCAAATTCCTATTTCTAATCTGTACAATTTATGAGGGAAATTCCTTCACTTGCAAGAATTCTGATCCCTCTTAGGCTTGAAGAAAATGTGCTTTGTGCTACTCCATCACTATTATTTTGATTATAAGTCAAAACTAATAACTGTTCTTAAAAAAAATAATCATAAATAATGAAAGTTTCAAATCTTTCTTTTAGTGAATCTAATCATTTCAAAGCTAGTTTTAATTTCCTAATTTGTTTCCAAGTTTTAATATTAAGAAAAAAAAATGGCCTACACACCTCTCATTTGAGGTTCATGTTCCTCTATCCTTTTATAAATCAACATTTTTTATTTCACTGAATATTGATCACTTTTATAAATTAATTTTTTTTAATTTCACCATTGAGTCTTGGCCACTTACATCATCTTTCCCATAACACAGACACAAAGACCCAAAAATTAAAGGAAAGTACTTTACATTCATTTTTGAAATACATTTTTGAGGCTACCCAATATAATATTTATTAAGGATTAGACCTACTTTACCATTAAAAATAACAACTTATAATAATAGAGAGTATTTGTATCAAATGTACTTTATCATTACAAATAATGACATATAAGGGAGAGTATTTGTATCAAATGTTTTTTTGGAGTAAGGTTATCTCCGTCTTACTTGTAAGCCAACTTTGATTGCAACAATCTATAAATTTCCGTCTATGACATGGTTTGGTTTCCATCCACTTAAGAGTATTTTTCTCTATCTAGTTACATCAAGGAATAATATCATACGTTGGTGCTCTATCTAGTTATAGCAAGGAAGAATATCTTACATTGATGTAATTGAAATGAGAATAGAATAGGTTGTTTTTTATGATTATAAAAACATATTTCAAAAACAGCCTGTCTTGACTACAAGCCATGTTGTATTTTTGTTCAATATTGTGTACTCATAGGCCATTTGATAAATTGCATAAGTTTCATTATGAACTTATAGGATTGGTTGGTTTTAAGAGCCTTTGTTGTTTTCTCTCATCTAAACTAGTTACTCCATATAGAATATGGTATACAAGAAAGGAAATTTACTAATCATATAAATGAAATAAAATATGCAATATCATTAGTAGTAAATTTCTAACTTAAAAATATACAAAATTTAATTTACATATATTAGCTTTTATTTTGACAACTCTTATGCTAAGTAAAATCTAATCAAATTAGATATTACCAAACACTACTATTTAGTACAGAAACCAGATTTATAGTTCTGAAATGAAACCCTTCTCAATATTTCTATTCAATCAGCAATAAGGTGGTGGTTGCGCTCTGTCATCATTTCTACAAGGAAACATAAGCATATTCAAGAACTACATATTAAATCAACTATTGAAACTTAAATTATGTAGCCCACAAATTGGAATTTCAACCTCGTGGAAAATTCTAAGTGTATGGCACACATTCTAAGTTGTAGTTGCATTCTGTCATGATTCTATAAGGAAATATAACCTTTTTCTAGATTTCAACTATTGAACCTTAAATTGAGTATTTAAGCGACAAATTGGACTTAACCATTATAGTCAATGCTAACAATAAGACATACATTGTGATACTTTCATCTATTGGTTATACTTATCAGGAAGACAAAGCTAAAGTGCAAAAGTGTGTTCAATTGGAACTTCTACTTGTAAAAAATGCTTCATGATTCCCATGAAAATATCGTTGTCATACAAATTGAAAATCAATGATAAATCAAAAGTGCAAAGACGTTTTCTCTCATGTTATATTTTGAAAATAAATTAATCAATTTTACTCTTCTGTTATATATTATTTTCCCTTTTTTCACGTGTTATATGCTCTAATTTTTTAGAGTAGTGCAAGGAAAAAATATCCTTTTGATTTGGATTTATGTAGGAACACAACAAAATACAAAAACAACCATAAACATAGAAACACAACGAAAACAAGGCTTCATTTCATTAATATCAAAGCATAGAAATATGCTTACAAACATGATGGAAATAAAATAGGTAGGGTGTTGGTAGCGAATCTATGAGAAGAGATGTGGTAGCTACAGACCTTTGAACTGTGTTACAATGAGGCTCGAGGGCCTATTTATTATGGAGAAATAATGGAGAACTCTAAACGTCCAAAAACCTAACCCTAGGAGATGAAGCGCCAAAAATATGGGCCCCGTTTGGGTAAATTGGTGTTTCAACTTCACGGGGACATAACTTCGGCATACTATCTCCGTTTGGGGCTTCAAAACAGCTCCGAAATTTTAGGACCCGAAAAAATGGTAAAAATAGTAAGTTGTAAAAAAAAATGAAAGAGACAATGTTGGGGCCCCAAGTGGAATAGGCGGGTGGCCACCAATATCCACCTAGATCATTCCTCCCCCCTTAGGAAGCAATGGTCCCCATTGTGTTGAGTTCCTCCATGAGATGAGGAAACTTCTGTTGAACTTGGTCCCTGGTGAACCACTTGCCTTGGTGTAGGAGTTGGCCAGCTTTAACAACTGATACAGTTGGATCTTCTGTCGGCAAGTGTTCTTGAGTTGCATGTCCATGATACAGTCTGTGGTGGCCTGTTCCACGCAGTCTAGGTTTAACTCTTTTGGTGTGAGTTCTTCTGCAACGTTAGAGGTGTCCAATAGAGGTGGGAAGTAGGGACGAAGGCGGTCTACATTGAATACTGGGTGTAGACCAAGGAATGGTGGAATACTTAACTCGAAGGCATTGTTCCCTATAGCCTTGGTGATGGTGTATGGCCCATATCGGAGAGGGCGAATCTTGCGGTGGGGTCTAGTGAGGCGCTCCTTCTGCAAATGTAGCCACACGTTTTCGCCCAACTGGAAGTTGTGTGGCACTCGATGTTGATCATGTCATTGCTTGTACTTAGCATTGGCTCTGTCCAATAAGTCATGAACCTGTTGGTGGATGTGCTGAATGCGCTCGATGAAGTTGTTTGCTTTGTTAGCTTTAGACTGGACATGAGCCAAATCGTCCTGAGTAGCTGCAAATGGCATGGCTACGTCAATGGTACATAGTGGCTGGAATCCCAAGCCCACCTGAAAAGGGTTGTGGTTGGTTGAGCTGTGGAGAGCCCGATTATAACTGTGTTGTACACAGGGAAGGCTCTCATCCCATGTGCGTGGATGCTTTGAATTGTACATGCACAGAATGTGTACAATCATCCTGTTGACGACCTCTGTCTGTCCATCAGTTTGGGGATGGAAAGCTGTGGACTTGGTGAGCTTGGTGTCCAACATTGACCAGAGGTTGGACCAAAATGTGCTGAGGAACCTGTTGTCGCGATCTGATATGATAGACTGTGGGATCCCAAAGTGCACCCACACTCGTTTAAAGAAGAGTTTAGCAGTGGCTTCTGCTGTGATATTTTTCTTGCAGGCCGCCATAATGGCCATATTTGAGAATCTGTCGACGACTACGAAAACACAGTCATTTCCAAGCTTAGTAGAAGGAAGGCTTGACATGTAATCCATGGAGATGGATTCCCAAGGTCAACTAGGGGTAGGTAGCGGAGTATAGAGCCCTTGATTCTTGATGGTTGGTTTGGTAATGGCGCAAGCAGTGCAGGATCTTATGTACTTCCCGACATCCTGTCGAAGGTTCGGCCAATAGAAATACTTCTGCAGTACTGCCACTATTTTCTCGACCCCAAAATGCCCAGCAACTCGACTGTAGTGCGCTTCCTATATCATCTTGGTACGCTTGCTTGAAGGAACACAAAGGTGTCCCAGGTGACATAATAGTGCATCTTGGAGGTGAAAATTTGGAACTTGCATATACCCCAAGAGTGCCTTGTATGTGTAGCTGAATTCTAGATTTCTCTTGTAGAGAAGCAGCCAATAAGAAGTCTCATGACCACAAGAGTTGAGAATGGTGGTTATGGCCATGATTGGTGGTCGGCTGAGGCAGTTTGCAATATTATTGGTGCTACCCTTCTTGTACTTGATGTTCAAATGAAATTGTTGCAAATATGTGTACCACTTCTAATGGCAATCGTTCTGCAACTTCCCTTGTGTCTGTATGAACTATAGGGGTCAGTGGTATGTGTGGATGATTGTCTCCTTCCCCAAAATGTAATGCTTCCATTTTCGACAAGCCTGCATAATGGAATACATTTCTTTGTCATAAGTGGGATACTTTCGAACTATGTCAGACAATGTCTCACTGTGATATGCCATTGGATGCCCCTGTTGAGTAAGAAATACCCCAATACCATAGTCAGAAGCATCTGTCTTGATCTCAAATGGTTGTTGCAAGTCTGGTAATGTGAGCACTGGGGCAGAATAGAGGCAATGTTTCAATTCTACGAACGCCTTCTATTGAGATTCCGACCAACAGAATTTTTCTTTCGCTCCTCCCTTGGTGACTTGAATCAAGGGCTAAGTGATATGAGAGAATCCCAACACAAACCTGCGATAGAAATGAGCAAGACCCATAAATCTGCGAAGCTCTGTTAGGGTGGTTGGGGCTGGCCAATCCCGAATGACTTGGATCTTGGCTGGATCCACATGCACCCCCCTTTCATCAATAATGTATCCTAGATATTGAACCTGGGTCATGCAAAAAGTGCACTTCTCCAAATTGGCACACAACTTGTGTTGCCACAGTGTTTGGAGGACTTCTCGGATGTGGTGGAGTTGATCTTCCCAAGTTTGGCTGAAGATCAGAATGTCATCCAAGTATACCACTACAAATGAGTTGGTGAATGGACGTAAGATGTCATCCATCAACCTCATGAAGGTTGCGGGAGCATTTGTCAATCCGAAAGGCATGACGAGCCATTCGAAAAGGCCCTCCTTGGCTTTGAAGGCAATCTTCCACACATCAGAGGGTTCAATTGGTACCTGGTGATACCCAGAATTCAAGTCGATCTTACTGAAATATTTTTCCCCTTTGAGTTGGTCCAGAAGGTCATCAATCTGTGGGATCGAGTACCTATTCTGGACAGTGATCTTGTTCAGCACCCGATAATCAATATAGAGTCTCCATGTCCCATCCTTCTTCTGTACCAACACAATCGGGCTCCCACAGGGTGATGAACTTGGCCGGATGTGACCTTTCTGCAATAGCTCCTGAATCTGCCTCTTGATTTCATCATTCTCCAGAACAGAGCGCCTATAGATCGGTCCATTGGGTAGCAGCGCACCTTGGGTTAGGTCAATGGGGTTCTTGACCTGACAGTGTAGAGGCACCCTTGTGGGTGAGGTGAAGATGTCCCCGTACTCCTCCACAACCTTGTCCATTTTTTTTTGTCGTGTAGAGGAGCCATGTCTGGAGGTCGTGGCCACAGTCTTCTTCTTGCCCTGGGGGTGGATCATCAGGAAAAAAATTTTCCTGGTTTGGGAAATGAGCTTACTACAGTGTTTTGTAGTAACCAAAGAGATAGTGGGAGGCGGTGGTACCTCTGTTATCTTGTACAATTTATTTCCCAAAGTAACAATAACAGCGTGAGGCTAGGACTCATGCATAGCATGTCGCTTCCACAAGTATGATTCACATAATAATACATTAGAAACATCAATAGGAGTAATGTCACACAATACCTCATCTATGAAGGGCTTGATGCTATAGGGAAGGCGGCACTACTGGCTGACGCAGAGATCCCGTCCTTGGTGAAGCCACCCGATGATGTATGGTTGTGGGTGCATTGTGGTCGGCAAGCCCAACCACTTCATGACATCTATTGAAATGAGGTTCTTTTGGCTTCCATTTTTGACGATGAACCGTAGCGAGGAACCATTTACCCACATCTGGGAGTGGAAGAGATGCTCTGCCTCCTCTGGATCTTCTGGTTCCTCCTTCTGGATCTTCGTAGTGGAAATAGTGGCGTTGGGCTCCGCATCAATAATCTTCTTCCCTTTGTCATTCACCTTGTCAGGTTATGATTCATATTCGGAGCATGCATCTGATTCAAAAGCCCTCATCTCAGCCACCAGCGATTGCTTGGCCCGACACTCACTTGTGTTGCGAGTGGAGCTCTTATGGAACTGACACCACTTTCCTGTGTACTTCTTTCACTTTGCTGTGTTTTTTTTTGCTTGTGTCTTTGGCATGTTGTCTTGGGCCACCATGCCTTGGCTTTGTCCTTTGTTCTGTGATTTGGGGGCACCTTTCCCTTGCTTTTGATTCACAGATCCAAAGTCTCGTTTCTTCTGTTTGAATTTCTGCTCAATCTTGGTAGCATACTGGTATGCCGTACCAAGCAAGGAGATGTCGAGGAACTCCATTTCCTCCTGAATGTATCTGTGCGGACAACCATGATACTTTAGCACCAAACGTTTCTCTAAATATTTGATACCCAAATTTGTGCGTAGGGTATGGAATAGATTCATTAGCTCACGCACATCTTGATCCCTTTTTTGCCGCAGCGTGGTCCATTGTATGTACTTGTCCTCATAGCTCCCCACGAGATAGTATTGTTCCTTAATGGCATCTCGGAAAGAATTCCAAGTGGGTACAGCTGAGAACAGAGAGGGATCTGTCTCGTCTGTTTTCTCACAGTAGGTTTCCCACCAGTCCTTGACATGGGGGGTAGCTTTGAGGAGTGCAAAAATAATCTTCTCCCAGTCATAAAAGTCATGAACTGAGAAATATCCTTCTAATAGATTCAACCATATATCTACGGAATCTACATCTATTTGACCCTCAAATATGGGAATGTCAAAGTTTACTTGTACCTTAAAGGGATTCGCGCCTCTAGAGTGGCTGCTGGATGTAGATGTGCCGCCGGTGGGCAGTCGTTGAAGGATCTGGCCAAAGTTATCCATCATCACATTCCTTTTTTTTTCGAGGGTCTCCTCGAGCAATATTTTGATAGGATCTCCTACTCCCTCATCTTTCTTTTCGTCCCCCATGGGTGTCCGTCGGGGTTTGCGAGGCTGATCTTGCAAAGGTTCCACCAGATCGAGCCCTAATTCCTTATACCCTAACCTTGTTGGGGACATGCAAAGAAGGATCGAGAAAAAAACAAACCGCTCTGATACCACTGATTCGGATTTATGCAGGAATGCAACATAATATAGAAACAACCATAAACATAGAAATACAGTGGAAATAAGGCTTCATTTCATTAATATCAAATCATAGAAATATGCTTACAAACATGATGGAAATAAAATAGCTAGGGTGTTGGTAGCGAATCTCTGAGAAGAGATGTGGTGGCTATAGACCTCTGAACTGTGTTACAATGAGGCTCGAGGGCCTATTTATTATGGAGAAACAATGGAGAACTCTAAACGTCCAAAAACCTAACCCTAGGAGATGAAGCGCCAAAACTATTGGCCCCGTTTGGGTAAATTGGTGTTTCAACTTCTCGGGGATGTAACTTCGGTATACTATCTCTGTTTGGGGCTTCAAAACGGCTCCGGAAGTTTAGGACTCGAAAAACTTCTAAAAATAGTAAGTTGTGAAAAAAAATGAAAGAGACAATTGTGGGGCCCCAAGTGGAATAGGCGGGTGGCCACCAATATCCACCTGGATCACCTTTGTTATCACTTTCTTTGCTATTTTAGTTGTTACTAGCGTTGCCTAATTTTATTTAGTATTGAAGTTGGAGAAAAATGACCCTGGGAAAAAATCCAAAATCTTTGGCATTACCTGTTATGTGAAATTATGGATTACAGATAAAACATTCTTCCCTAAATGTGGTGCTCATTTAGAACAATAGGTTAAGGACTTTGCAACTACTTTTCCTAACAGTAAATATACACATAGAATAGATCAAGAAACTTACTTGGAGTCCAAGTGCTTCCAAGTCTCCTTCTGTCACTCTTGTTGTAGCTTCAAATCCAAGCTAGATCGCCAAAATATTTCCTGCAAGAATGAACACTAAACACCAAAGAGATAGCAATATACAGATGCCTATTCAAGTTATTCAGTTAAATCAATGAAACATGAACCATATATATCAGATAAGTATTCATAATATGAAAGATAGAAGCTTATACAGATACATATGTGGGAAAGTAAGCATCAATCTTTATTAATGGATAGAAGGGGAGGTTACAACCAGTGATTGATTTGATGTCACCATCTCCAGCAGCATCCCAGCCTTGTCATAATGCACATCTCTCTAGCAACATGCCACTCAAATCAAATTCTCAATTGAAATTCCACCAGCATTTCTCTACTCAATTTCTTCCTTCTAAAGCACTAGGATATGTGCTCAATTTATAGATGAGTTGAAGGTATTTTTACAATAAATGACTTTCTAATAATAGGCAAGACATGTTCCCAATCTCAGAGATGTCAAATGGACACATGGATTCGAAGTTTGACACATATGCACTCTTCTAGAAGGCACTGGCCAAGTGGAGATTTTGGAACAATGAGAATTTCACTCCCAATTTGACCAACAGACCCTTGAGTTTCGGGAAGTGCTTTGAAGAGCACCCTAGAGTAGGGTTACCTGCATATGCAAATCACTTAGCCCCTTTAGATATTGTGTTGGTGAGCTCATAGGTGGTTTATCATGTACTTTAAATCTTGGAAACCTTGCAATGGAAGTCATGGATGATTTGTCTTGTTCCTTGTCTTAGGGCATGTAGCAACTGAAATGGTAGGGGATGATAGACCCTATTCATTGGTTCTGGCGATGATGTCCAGTTAACTAGGTCATTGGGAATGGTGTCCAAATTGACCTATAATAGTTGCCCCCTAAAGCATGAAGTTAGAATAATAATAAAAATATTTTAAATGATATTCTTTATACTGCGATGGGCTGGAGATGAAGCGGAGTGGTGACCTAAATCAATATTACAATAAATTACATCATGATATATCCTCTTAATCACGAATTCCTGAGGGAAAGCATTCCCATGCTCAACACATAAACTATCTAATAACATGTACATAGTTCAAAAATTTGTCTACATTGGAATGTTTCCCAATACAAACATGCCTACATATATAGGCCAATGTTTAGATGAAGATCTATATGTAAGGTCACTGTACATATGACAACAATCCTGAAATCATAGCTCAGATGGATGAAACTAGATCCGAGGTCTTCTTACCCGTTCACTCGATCATTTGGGTACAAGTCTAGCCATGCGAATATATGATTTTTAGTCGAACATGGTAAGACATTGTTTGATTACCAACCAATTATGTGAGCTATTAACAAACACGAGAGAACCACCATTGATGTCAATGGCCATCAAGGTACTGTAGTACATTTCAGAAGGTGTGAATAGATGATTTGATGTCGAATAAAAAAAATAATATTTCGGTCAAAAGTCTGGAAGCGAGGATCTTGTCGATGCTGTAACAAGCCTTATTGTAATGGAATATGATGTTTCTAAGTGAACTTCCTACATAATTATTTGTCCTCGACAGGAAGTCAGTTTATTGTGAAACGGGACTTACTGATTTCGGAGACAAAGGTATGACTTGATATAGCAATGTTCAGGGATGACTATCATGAGAATGAAGGTTTAGGAGTATTGCAGAAGGATGAGTATTCACTCGATGACTTCTCTTGAACATATCGACGACACTGAGATGAGTTGGCAGCATTGACCCAAAACCAAAGTGAAGGTATGATGAACCATAGGTATGAATGAACCGTCAAGAAGATTACACAACCCAAACAGTTATAGTGATGGAGTGAAGTGTCATGTTCAAGAGTGACCTGCTACCGTAAAAATTTCGTTCACTTTCCGAAATTTTCCTTGGTCATTTGTCGACCAGTAACTCTTTATTTTTTAACAAGCTTGAGGAGGATAACATATGCTTGATCTATAATTCAACCCTTCAGGCGAATAATGTATCGCTATTTAATAATTTAACGTGTCTAGCGATGAATGAAACTCAATTCTTGCCGTGATTGACAAGCCCGTCTCTATTTTATGTTTTAACGAGCTTAACGACAGTGAAAACTTGGTCCTTTTTCATATTTAGAGAGTTTGAAAAAGAGGACAAAAGAAAAATCCATAAGTACGTTTTCATAAATTTGTCACTCAGACCCGAAAAAGTGTAAAATAATATCTGAGAGAACCTCTTTAGTCATGTTTGACCAAGGTATTCCTTTTTCGTAAATAATCTATCTTAGTCTGGAAAAGGGTTAAACTTATACTGAGTAGATATCAATTCATTTACTTTTATGAGCTCGAAAAGACAAGTGCTTGATAATATTTCCACATTATTGGAGTCTGAAAAGAGCTAAAAGAAGACTCCAGGGGTTCCTTTTTCGCTGTTATCGAAGCTCGAAAAAGAGATAAAAGTGTGCTTCAAGTCCTTTTTCGCTTTTAACAAAAATCGAAAAATAAGGATAAAAGTATGCTTTGTGATCAAATCATTCTTGAAATAAATCTACACGACTAATCTATTCATCAGTTGTAAAACCTGGTCAAAACAACATCAAATGGATTAAAAATACATGTTTCATGATAAAAATATAATAAAACCATAGTCACAACAATAAATATGATTTCCAAATAATTAAATGACTATTAATAAGAGTTTTACTATTCATTTTTACCATTCAATAGTTACCATTTGCATTTTGGAGCTCTGAACCTATTTTTCCCCCCGAACTTTAGCTATTGATTGCGATCGATTCTCTAGACGATTTTCATTTTCGTTTGATCCACGTTAGTGCCATGAACCCTCTCTTTCCTTCAGTAATCATTTAATTTCCTTTCATTGCAAATTTTTAGGGTTTTCAGCCCCTTAGGGTAAATTCTGCTTCTAAAGAGGGAAATGCACCCTTGAGCATTGAAAAGTGCGTTGTGGAGCACCTAAACTGAAGTCTAGTTGCATATGCAACACACTGTCCTTTGTTCAAGACTACGTTGGGCACAATCTTCATTTTTAATTCTTGTACTATGCCCAAACTTTGTCTAATTTTTTGGATTGATTGGAGTCTAATGAGTCTTATGGTTATGTTTCAGGATTTCATCAGACTATAATGATGATTACATGAGGGAAATAAAGCATGAATAATAGGATATGATTTCCCTATATGATGCGGGTACAGTAAGATCCCTAAGAGATTGTGGCTTGTTAAATTACTTCTGTTTGTCAGGGACGAGGAAACAAATATAACTCGAGTTCCTAGTTCCAGCATGGGATCCAGCTATCGAGGCATTTCACATTAAGAACAAAGTGGTTCCTATTATAGTGGAGGATGTATACTTTCTTACAGGCTTGTCAAGGAGAGGCTTGCCTATTTCCCTCTCATGGTCTGCTCTTGGAGGAGATAATGTGAGAGATTATGTTTTACAGTATTTCTATCCAGGGGAAGAGCCAAGAAAATATGGGAAAATAAACATCCAGAATGTTCTAGATTTTCCTTTGAGAACCATCCTTTTCACAATAACAAAAATTGATGGCACCTTTACACTACATGTAGTGAATAGATCATATATGTGTTATGTGCTAGAGTGCATGGAGCCAACAATCTTCAACTGGTCTAAAGTTTTACTTTCTCAGATAAAAGAACAACTGAACAAGGAAAATGGAGGAAGGAAGAAAACCTTCAGTTATGGTCCGATCCCCATTTCATTTGCCTTAGAACGGATTCCACTGATGCAGCCACAACATGTGACACTGGGTGTGTCTAATCCTAGATATCTTAGGATGTAAAGATGGGTAGAATTGATGGGTAGTCATTCAGGTCAATCATCCATTGTGTTTTCGACTGCGTTCTTCGCCTAGGTCAGGCGACAAATTGTTGCCATCGATGAGTATGCATACGAAGGCATCAATTTTTGAGGAGATCTAGATTTAGCTTTACGAGAAGGCGCTCAGTGGGGTGCAATAGGTAAGCATGTTTTGACCATGTTTTTTATTTTTATAAGGTTTATACAATGTTTTTGTATTTTTTTTATGTTCTCCCAAAACTAAACTAAATTTTTGATGTAATATATATGTTGGTCGAGTTTAATTGGTGGAGTAACCAGAGCATGGAGCAGATGAGCCAACAGAGAGGGCTTTCGGGAGAGCAATCCTTCAGCATCTGGACATGGTTGAGACTCTCTCTGAGCTTCGGCAACACATAGAGGGGTTGACCTTCGGAATTCCAGATTTCTAGATCGAAGAGTTACCCATGCAACTACAATGCTACACTATAGGTGTTCCTAACCACTGGATGTGGTTACTGCGTAGGATAGCTATATCTATAGCATGTTACCATGAGCACCACTAGTTTACTTTTGACATGTTGCATACATTTTGAGGTCAGACGACCAATGTGTCTTGGGCACAAATTTTTGTATAAACCTATAATTATCTATCTATTTGATTTCAGTGTTTTCCTATGTTTGTTGTGCAATCCTATTCAATTATGTGAATTTTTTCTTTACATGTGTTGCAAATGTTTGTCTAAAACTTGATTAGCCAAAGAATCAGTCAATGTGTTCAAATTTTTGGAAATGTGTTGATATTGAATAAAATCAAAGTGTCTTTCCAAAAGTCGAACTCTTAGGAAAAAATGATGCAGTGTTGGATTTCTAATAGTATAAACACTAGTAAGTTGTAATACCACAAGTTGTGAGTCTAACCTTATGATAATGAGGTTAATAGCAAATGAAATGGCATCAGAGAGAAGTTCGATCAATGTGCTATACTCAGCGATATTGTTTGTTTATCTACTGATACAAATCCCTTGAAAACTCACTAACTCATCGTTCAGAGAAAAAATGGCCCATGCTGCAGAGGACAGATTCTACGTGCTACGATAGCACCATCAACATATCCAACAAATGGTTCCAAAGATTCAAACATCTGCGATGAAATGTAAAGTGGATTACTAACATCAAGAAAAATCTAAAAAACAAACTAAGATAGTGAATTCAAATCAACAACATATATATACAATATAATACAAAAAATCACTACACTCATGATTAAGCATAGTAACATTTCAGATAAAACCCATTTTTGGGTTGCGCCAAAGGAATTCCATCGTAATTCACCAACTCATAGGCACCCTTAGCAAGAAATATTTTGAAAATATAGGGGCCATGCCATAATGGCTCAAATTTCCCTGTACCTATTACATTAACTTCTTGATCATAAAGAATGACGAAGTCACCCTTTGAGAAAATGCGAGGTTGGACATTTTTGTCGTATTGTGCCTTTATACGTCTCTTATGCACTTCGTTGGCAAATTGGGCTTCATGATGGATTTCATCAAGATGGATGAGGTTAAAAAGACGAGCTTCTTCTTCTGAGGTGTCAGGTAACAAGTCAACTGTGAGTTTTAATGACAGTATTTCACATTGGATTGGTAAGATAACTTCCAGACCATACACCGATTGAAAGGGGGTAAATCCAGCTGCGTTTCTCATCGAGGTTCGGTATGCCCACAAAGCCGAGTATAGGATCAAATGCCAGTTTCTTTTATGAACTCATATCATTCGTTGAAGAATACATTTAAGAATTTTGTTGATAGCCTGAACTTGTCCATTTAATTGTGGATAATAAGGAATAGAATTACCATGTGAAAATCCTAACTTGGCAGTCAATTCAGCCATCATGTGGTTGCAAAAATTATTCCCATGATCTGTAACTATATCTTGTGGGACCCCAAACTGTGAAATAACATGATTAAAGAAAAAAATGCAGTTGTTTGTCCTGTGTTGTTGAATGTAGGCATTGCTTCAGCGCATTTGGTAAAGTAGTCTACTGCGACAATAATATAACCATGCTCCCTAGACAAATGAGGGTTACAGGTCATGAAGTCAATACCCCATTTTGAAAATGGTCCTACAGAGACAACACGATGCATTGGCGCTGGTGGTTTGCATATTTATGATAAAAAATTTGGCACACATGACAACTTATGACCGCGAGAATGTAGTTGCGAAATATGGTAGGCCAAAAGTAACCAGCATAGAGTATCTTCTGCGTTGTAGTGTATCCAGACAAATGTCCACCACAAGGCCCAACACGATAATCATTTAAAACCTTTTCGGCCTCCTCATGAGTGAGGCACCTTCTTAAAATAGTATCGACACAACAACGATAAAGTGTATCATCGACAATAAGATAATATTTGGCTTGGTATTGAATACATCGTTGTTCACAGCGAGAGGTATCAGGCCGAAAAGTTTGAGTTTGGAGATAAATGATGAAATATCCATACCAAGGATTAGATGATCCAATCAAAAACAATTACTCATCAGGAATTGATGGTTCTGACGTAGTAGAAGTACTATCAGAGGGAAGGTCACAGAGAAGCCCAGCCAAAACTAAAGACTTAAGAAATACCATAGCAATGGTCGTATCAGTCGTGACGATATATAAGAAATAATCGTTCTGATAATTTGGGGGATACATTAATGACGATTGGACAAGAGTATCCTTAACAACATCAAAAGAAGCTTGCGCAACTTGGTCCCAATGGAAGGGAACCCCTTTTTCCAAGAGTCGAGTAAATCCTTTAGCCATTTTGGCTTAGTTGGGTGTGAACCTCCTTAAGAAATTATCCTTTCCTTGAGGTTTCTATATCTAAAGTAAATTTGATGGCACAGGAAAATCAAGAATGGCCTAGACCTTCAATGGGTCGATTTGAATTCCTTCTTTTGAGATGACGAATCCAAACAAATGACTAGAACCAACACAAAACACATATTTATGTGGATTGAGGCATATTTTGTAGTGTCAGTAGCGTAAGAAAATGACTCTCAAATGCATCAGGTGATCAGTCCAATTTCATGAATGTGTTGGTAAATCATCTAGATAAGTTTGAACAATGTGCTTGATGTCATTGAAAGCATAATCCATTGCTCTCTGAAAAGTTTCCCCAACATTATTTAAATCAAACGATAGTTTCCTATAAGCGAATGTGCACCAGGGACAGATGAATGTTGACTTATGTTGATCCTCTGGACGGATATTGATTTGATTGTATCCAGAAAATCCATCCATGAACAAAAAAATTTCACATCCAGCACAATCGTCAATAATATGGTCGATAAAGGGAGTAGGATAGTTGTCTTTTGGACAAGAAATATTGATGTCCCGATAATCGACACACACTCTAATGGTTCCTTGTTTTTTCATGAGAGGAACGATGTTGGAAACCCGCTCAGTTAGCGGAATAGGGTAAATGAAACCAACATGTAAATGTTCTTCAACTTATGCTTTGATGGCAGTGGCCTTCTTTGGATGAACAAGATGAAGGAATTGATGCACCGGTTTGGCATCAGGATACATATTAATAGTGTTTTCAACTATACTAGTATCTATGCCTAGAATTTACTCGTAAGACCAAGCAAATACATCATGGAATTCATGAAATCGAGAGCGATATGTTTCGAGTTCTGATGGAGAACAACATACACCGACATGAATATTTTCTACAACGTCAGGTTTGATCGAATATCGATAGAAATGGTTTCTTCAATACTTGACAAATTTCGCTCAGAATCAATTGCATTAATAGGTAAAGAATTTGAAAAGAAATTTTTGATCAATGGGTGATATAGTTCACTAAGATAATTTTCTTCATAATCAGGAAGATGGGAATGATGATGATAATATTCCCATGGTTCTCCTTCTAACATCATGGCTTCCAAAATATTCTCATCTGTCAAGAAAGTTGAGGAAAAAGGATCAGATGAAGTACAACCCAAACAACCGGCGACGCTGATTTTGGATTTGCCGCCCAAGACAGATAGATTGATTGCTATGCCATCTCAATAGGGTTGGGTGGCAGAAAATCATCCAACGTAAAAATTTCAGAATCACCTGTACTCTCCCTTAAGCCAGATGGAGTGGAAGAGATCATGTAGCAGGTCTCTATATTTGCAATTTCTGCCGACGTCACAGGCGGAGGTAATGCAAAGGTTCCCATGAGAGTGGAATCCTTTAAGAGTCCTACACCAATGTTATGAAGTGCTATTTGGAATGCGTGAATGAATGAAACACTTCTAGTTACCTGCAAAGCAGAGGAAAATAAGGATAGATGATTAATGACTGTGATGGCACCTTTATATGGAAAGGTGATCATTCTAAAATATGTAGAAACAATTACAGTCATAGCATATACCCATGGCCTTCCAAGTAGAATATTATAGTCAAGAGGTATTTCAAGAACCTTGACATAAGCATTCACTATTTTTCCCCCTAGTTCAACATGCAGGTTATTAATAATACCACAAGGCTCATATGTATGTCCATAAAAATCGTTCAACATCGTTGATGATTGAGATAAGCGTGGCAAGCCAAGTGACTTCCAACAGTTTAGAGACATAATGCAGGTAGATGCTCCCTCATCAATAATAGTACGATGAACAAGGTGATTGAGAACATTTAACTGTATGGATAATTCCAATTCTGTTAGTAGTTGCGGCACATAGCTCGTATGATTAAAGACGACAAGATTAGAATCAGTCAGATCAATTCCACCAATAGCCAACAATAAAGCCTGTTTCCGGGAGGGAAAATTTTTTAATACTTCAAGAGCAGACATAGTTGAAGGGGATTGAGCCAAGTATTCAATTATATTATAATTTTGAGAAGCTCTTGCTCGAGAATTATATGTCGATTCATGAACGACTCCCTTTGGTGGCTTAATCGTCAATTCAGGAATAGCAGTAGGCGGTACCGATTCTGTAGACAGATTCATCGTTGACATAGTAGGTTGATCAGTGGCCTGACTACCATAATATTTATTACGCTTTGACACCAAAATATTTGTTGAAGGTTTTGTGACAGATAACATAAGTACTTGGGAACTAGAAGCTGGATCCATAGCAACCAAATTTGTGTCTAGATTCGGAAACAGATCTGTCAACACAACTGATGCATGTAAAGTTTTAATGATTTTTGAGACTTCAGTACGGTGAGGAAAATCCCGAACAAAGTGTTCCTCATTACAGATTATGAATGGATAACAAGGTTTCCTAGGTCCAGACGATTGATCATATGATCTTTCCTACGCGTTAGAAGTTTGATTTTTCTTAGATTTCCCTTTTTTCTTACTTCCGGGTTGCTTGTCACTTTTTCCCTTGTCAAATGACATGACATTAATTTTGGAAGAAGGTGCACGATCATATGCAGTAGTATGATTTGTGCTTGTAGAACAATCAAACCGTCTCCGGCATGAGAGTCCTTTAATTGAGGAGGAACAGTAAAATTAGATTGTGGCACATTAGGAATTTTTTCATAGAATATGCCACATTGAGTATAGATCAAGTCTAAATATTGGGCACGAGAAATAACCTGCTTTTCAGTGATGACGCAACCCTTAGCCACATCCTCAGTTATAGATGGTAACAGGGACTTAATGAACCACTCAGCAAGGAGATGACCAGGAAAAAATGTCTTAACCATTCTACGACGACGACACCACTCATGAATATGATTAGAAATGTGAGTAGCATTAGTCTGTTTGAAATTAGTCAAGAGTTATGTTCCAGTTTCATATCATATCGGTAACTAGAAGTGAGTCAAAAAGACAGTAGCTAGGGCAGTGAAATTATCAAAAGGATCTCTAGGTAACTCAATATACCTTTAGACCAGCTAGCGTATGCTGTAAAATACGTATCCAAACAGAATCATCATTCAGGAATTTTGATGAACACCACAAATGATAAGTCATAACATGAGTCAACAGGTCTCCCCTAAGGTTTCCATTGAACTTAGGAATATCCGAGGGTAATTTGTGAGGTATCACCGGCCACCAAGGAGCATAGTTTATTGGATCATTGGTGAGCCAATTTAAATCTGGTAACTCTAAAGTTGCAACAAAGGGCAACTGTCGATTAAGGTCAGGTTGAGCATAGCCAAGGTATGATGGAATTGCTTGGGCAATAGAACTTTGAGCACCAACATAAGGAATTTGTTGCTAGTAACCTAGATAGGGGTTGTTTTGATAGGCAAACACTTGAGGATTTTGTTGACCAAAACTTGGATATGGTACCTGTTGAAATGAGGTTGAGGCATTTGCACTTGAGGCTACCAAGGGTTCTGTCCACCAATGTTATAACCCAAATTAGGATAACTTGGATTTTTTTGAGGATAAGTGTGACCTATTTGTGGTTGTGACATCCCATAATATGGTAAACCATCTTGTGAATATATGATTCCAGGTACAGGTTTTTGTTCTAAATTAGTCGAAGGATTTGGGGTCCGTGGGCCTAATACTTGAGGGTATTGAGTTGAAGGACCCGCCTAAAACGGTTGTTGTACAACATTTTTATTCTGCAATAGGGGTAAAGATGTATTAACAAGTGGAAATCGTGTGGGTGTAACAGGTTTAACTGGTTGATACGAGTGTACAACCATTTGTGGTTGGACAGGAAAAGTAGGCTGCCATTAAAAAACATTCATTTCGACATTAGGTTGACCAAAAAATGATGGAGTACTCTCAAAGTGGGTGACCAAAGGTTGCCCCCCAGCATGAGGAGGATAATAAGAGAGGAAATATTTCTCTCCAAATATAGGGAGTCCAATTGATATGGTACTGGATGGAATAGACCTAGAAGGACCAGCTTGATATTTCCTTGATGATGTATATAAAGAATTAAGACGTTCAATACTCACTATAGGTTTACCAGTTAGAATACCGGACGATGACAATGGTGAAGTCCATGGGTTTCAAGATGCACCAGAGAAAATTCCAGATAAAGATTTATAACCTAATGGGACCAAAGGGCCACCATGAAAATATGACTTTGGTGAAGTTGTAAACATAGAATATTTAGTGAGATCAGGTACTGGCGCAATTAGAACATATGGTCCAACCAAAGATGTAGGTTCAGGCATGGTTACTTGACCAAATTTATACCCTTTTGAATCGACGAGAATTTGAATAGGAACAGGATCAACAAAATCAGAGGATGGTGATTGAGGAAAAGACACGTATAGGTAAAGATTCTCCCTAAAATGGGTTGGAGTTAAAGATGTCTCATCTTGTGGGATTTATTCAATCAAAATTAAACCAGGTGGAAGTATTTCACCGTCAGGCCCAAAGTATATTTCAGGAGGTTGACTGTGTGATATGGGAGACTCAATGGCTACAGTAGAATGTGGGATGACCAATTCAGGAACAAATTTCAGTCATTTGACTTCAAGATGCAGATGTTCTGGAAAAAAAGGAGATAGGATCTGGATCAACTTCTGGTTGAACAATGTCGGGTTCAGGAGGTATGGTCTCACTGATTGGATGGATCATGACCACGGGTAGCTATGAGGACTCTGTCTCGACAATAGTAGATGAACCAGGATGTGTAGAAACAACTTGTGCCAACTCTGGTATATGTGAAGATGATGCTTCACCATAGGTACTGATAGAACTGGTTTCGGTAGAGTGATGTCACGCTGACCAGGAGTAACTTTTGGTGGTAAAGGTGGTTTCAATGCTAATCTACGTAAACAACGGGGGAAAGGATTTTTTTCTTCCATGATAACTGATTTATTTTAACCAAAAAAAAAAAACAAAAAAAAAGGGTAATGCTAGGCAAAAGGTTTACCAAGAAACTGTGAACTGTAGAATATCTCCTGGCGAACCAAGAAGTACGGGCAGGCAATCTCCCTAAATGCTGTGTTCAGTGTATCACAATTTACAAGGCAGCTGACTCGGTTCACTATGGATGGATAACAACCTAAATTTGTCCTCCTAAATATACCCGAAGGTACGTGTGGGCCCAAGTCCGTATTAGCACTATCTAATGTGAAAACACACAGTGAGAGAACCCCTTTATACTTTTCATACTATAATACTGCCCGATATACCTGAAAGTACATGGACGAGCTACGATATACTTATGTATGTGGAGTGAGGTATCACACTCAGAATTTATCACATACAAATAACGACAACCTCTATGTTTTACAACGCCAGGCAAGTCTCTAGCCTAGACCTTCTAAATGTTATCATTATGGTTCCAATGATTTGTTAGGTAAATTGATGTAAATTTTAAGTTGATATTTTTTATCAATTTACCTTTCAAGGTTTGTTGGGAAAAATACTGAGAGGGGGGGGGGGGGGGGGTGAATCAGTATTTACAGCATATTCAAAACTTTTACTTTTTCATGCTCTAAAACACATACGCTACTTTGATGAAGCCAACTAGCGTATGTACGCGGATATCCTTCATACAACTCGCGTATACTCAGAGATCTAATTATGCCATTAGTTCTTCACTTATATCATTCCATCATTCATTTATTAGATGTTCTATAAACAGTAAACATGTGCAGTAAGAACAGAATAAACCATCACACAAAGCATCACACATGAACACCGGGATTTTTAGGTGGAAACCCAAGTCGGGAGAAAACCACCGCTGCAGTTGCTCAGCCTTCAATATTTTATTATAGAGAAAACATCTTAAAACATATGTGCTGGTGCAGACTCTACCAGCACGCAGGCACCCACCTGCGCTCGTTTACCAGCCTCTCTTGGAAGGGAGCTCCAACCCCCTGACTCATTTACCAGCCTCTCCTGGAAGGGAGCTACGACCCCCTGCTCTCATTTACCAGCCTCACCTGGAAGGGAGCTACAACCCCCTGACTGAAGGATACAACCCTCAGCACCCCTTTGGACCACGTTTCATCAATTTTCACACTGGATCCAACAACTCTAATAGAACAACACTTGCAGGCCACGTTTCATCATATTTTCAGACTAGACCCTTTCCATACTTTTAAGCTCAAACATACATCACCAACAGATACTTATCAATTCAGACAACACATATTAGACAACAGTAATACAATAGAACAGATCAGATGTTTCATACCCCATGCTTCAACAAACCATAGTTTGCATATGCGCTTTCCTTTCACTAATGTCGCGTATATACGCGCTTCCGTCCACACAAACCAGCATATACCTCTGTATATATTTCATTGTGCATACGGGCTTTCTCTTCGGTGAAGACGCGCATATACGCGCTTCCTCTGCAGTGAAGTAGCGTATAGATCTTCAATTATTATAGAGCATCATACTTCTTCAGATCAGATATTCAGTTCAGATTCAACCCTTTACTTCAGACAGATGTTTGCCTCATCACAGATCTAATCACTCCATAAACAGATCTAGAAAATACAAGTACATTTCAGATCTAGATCCCCTTCTTCATCATTGGTGCATCATGCATTCAGATCTATCATTCAATTGTAACCCTTTCCATTCAGATCTACTTCAGAGAGAAGTATTCATTCAAGCTCAGACATCTTGCACCCACACTTGTGATTTGCATAATGAATTTCATCTCTTTATATAGGTTTATCCTTTTTCAATACCATGAGCCCCTTTTTCAATACCATGAGCCAAAACAACATTACTTCCGATGGTATTCCTGGACAGGGTCAATTAGGCGGATCATTACCCAATACAATGGGTCAATACCATGGTGGTTACCCCTGGTTTTGCACTTTTAGAGCGCTTTATCCCATACGCTACTTGGCACGTTCTTTTCCGCATGCATACGCGACTTCCCTTAGACAAATCCGTGTATGCCTTGTGACATACTCTTTCACCATAGATTTAGCACAATCTGAATTCCTTTCTTCACTGCCTTCTGTACTCACTGTAGATACATCATATTTACTTCATTAAGAACATATTCTATCAAGCACAACTTCATCAAGTAAGTTGCCATTATCTTCATCAAGAGGGTTGCCTTTCAAGGACAACATTCATCATCATATTGCTAACAAACATCATTTACCAAGTCCATCACGTCAATAATAACTTCATCAGGTGGATTTCCATCAAGGACAACACATGTCAACAGTCGCATGTCTTCATCTTCATTCAGTGGGTTGCCATCAAGGACAACACTCTGCATCATATTGCCAACAATCTCCCCCTTTGGACTTGATGGCAACCACAATGGTGTTTGGTTACCACATCAGATAGGTACATTAAGAATTACAAGGACACCATGTCACTTTCTCCATTTTTGACACCATTATTCAAACACCATGTCACTCTCCCCCTTTGACATCAAGGGCAAAGGGCGGATCAAAACCAACATACTCTCCCCCTTTTCTCCTCATGTGAAAGAAGAATTCTGCAGATCTGATATGTACTGAAGTGACCAAGCTCCCCCTGAGTTCATGCTGAATCTTCAAACATATTCTTCAATGAAGTATATGACTCTATGAACTTCCTATCACTAAAGACTCATACTTACATCAATTATCCAACCAAGTGGATTTACATTTGAGACTCACCTACCCAACCAAGTGGGTTTACACATTCGACTCAGCTACTCAACCAAGTGAGTTTACAAAATTTGACTCAGCTACCCAACCAAGTGGGTTTACAGATTTTGACAAGTTCTTATATGACCGAATATTACAAATTTACATCAAGCTACAAATATGACCATTCATGACCAACACCAGAAAGTCCTCAAGAAAGAGAACATATTTCAGAACCAACATAATGCCAACAATGCATTATACTCAGCAAAGCTAATGCTCCCCCTGAAACTGTGCATCCATGCATCCTTTTCATATGACTAAGGCTCCCCCTTAGTTTGCTCATCCAGAACACTTTCACCAACAAATCATCAAGGCATCTTCATCAAAACATTAGAAACAGAATTATGAGAACTGGAACACCACCAAAGATAACAAACAGTATCAGATATACCAAACAGCACTGCAGCTGTGCTGAAGAGAGCTGACTCCAAGCAAAAATTTGTCAGCAATCAGACATACGCGGTTTTATGTGCATGAACTCGCATATATACGCGACTGTGTTTCAGGAAACCCGCGTATCCACTACCATCTTCTATATTTTGACCAGATCTGATCCTTTGTGAGGAAAAGACAGTGTTCAGCTTCTTTCTGAGATATTTGACTGCTTCCCTGGACTGCAGATAGAACAGAGTAGTTGTGTCTTCAAGCGTCATCCAATGATGGTAGCATAAGAGCATTAGTAACCAAGTCTTCATATTCCGTGCAGCATCAATACATTCTTTCCAAGAGAGATTATCATACCAGAACAACATCTTCAAATATGTGTTAAGCAGTCATCCATGTGGTCCAACATCACCATGATCTTCAAGATTTAACATGAAGGAACATATGTAGGCAAAAGATCTCAACCATAGTAACAAACTCTGCATGATCTATTCTTATTTCTGAATCAAATGACTTCCAACTCATCTATGTGTGGGCATCAGGGATCAAAATCTCATCATAATGAAACATATACCAAGTCATCATCATTTAAGCATGAGTATCACAATAGCCAAGAATAATCAGTCATATTGCCAATAATGCAATCATTAGTATTCAACCTGCTGCTCCCCCTGAACCAGTGCTTCTCCTTAACTTGTGCAACCTGAATATTTTTATCAGAAAGCCATCAGCAACAATCTCTGCATGATCTGTCCTTATCTCTGAATTATAGGACTTCCATCTCAGCAACGAATACTCTTCATTCAACAAGCAAACATGACTTATCCATAAACTTCATCATAAGACATCAAGTATCATATCATCATCATTTAGAACTGAAAAATTAAGCTGATATTGAGTCAACAATGCAGTTATTATCAGTCAGACTGATGCTCCCCCTGGACCTTTGCTCCAGATCTTCAGAAATCAGATAAATTCTCTTATCATCAATGCATACGTGGCTGTGTCTGCTGGAACTCGCGTGTATACGCGACTTTGTTGCATATAACCTGCGTATGGAAAGTGAAATATAGAAAATTTCACACCTTCATCTCCTCCTGCAATTTTACCTTCTGTTCCTGTCTTTTCTTCACACCAGATGCACTGTCAGAAATACATATAACCAGAATAATCAAATCAACCATGAGAGACATCATACATTGCTTCCCCTGTGACGATACATTACTAAATCTGATAATGTATCCCACATCATTCCTGCAGTCAATCAGAGAAGTAAGCTTCAGAAGCAGATGACTGCAGTAGGGTCAGAATTCCCTATGTTTCTGATCGGTCCTCCATCCTTTTCCAGATTTGTTTGAACTTTCTATTTGTGTGCTGAAAATTGTCCACTTTCTCCAATCTGTTCAACCTGCATTCCTTTTCTACATGTCCATACTTGTTACAAGAATAACATCTCATGTGTCCAGAGAAATAAGCATAATAATCATAATGAGTATTTCTAATCTTTCTCCTTTTGCAATCAACTGCTTTATGTCCATACATGTTACATGAGAAACAATATCCCCTGAAGAAACTAGAGTACCTTTCTGAGTAGAACCTGTATGTTTGTGGCTGAAATGATCTGCTCCTGCAATTTGCTGCAACATGCCCATAATTATGACATTTAAAACATTCAACGTTCTTGAATGGATTCCTTTGAGAATTCATGATTGTTGGTTGATCTTTTATTTCTTTCAACACTTCAGGTTTTGCATTGACATCCTCTGAATTTTTAGCACTTCCTTGTGAGCTAGATTCACCTTTAACAGTTTCATGGAAACCAAGACCAAGTTTGATAGCAGGAGACCTTTGATTACTTAGAATATTGTCCAAAGTGTTAGTACTATCTTGGAACCTCAAAAGTTTAACCTTTTCTTCTAATTTACCTTTGAGAATGTTTACCTCAACCTCCAAGGCTTGACATTGCTTTGTCATGCTTTCTTCTTTCCTTCTTCCATCTTCTACTTGATCCTTCAGATTTAGGATCTCTTCATTCAACCAATTTTCGTTTTCTTCACATGTTTGTTCTAGCTCTTCATTCTTATTATTTGATTTTTTCAGATCTTCTTTGAGAGATATGATTTCTGCTTCAAGGCCTTCCTTTTCAAATGATTGTAGAGGTTCCTCATTTTTCTTACTTGATGCTTCTAGATCTGCCTGCAGAGAGATGATTGAAGCTTCAAGTCCTTCATTCTTCTTGCTTGATTTTTCAAGTTCTGCTTCTAGTTCTTTAATTCGATTGGATGCATAAGTATGAAACCTTTGATACTTGTCCACCTGTCCATTCAACATTTCTATTTGATCTTTCATTTGAGAGGTCATCTCTTTGTAAATAGAATCTTTCATATCAATTTCCTTTTGTTGTTCTTCAACTTTGATCTTGATAGCTTCCACAACTTTACTATCTTCACTATTTTTTGCACAAAGAAGAGTATTACAAGTGGCCTTCTTCTTTTCCTTCTTTTCCATGAGTACTTGTAGAGCTTCGTCAGAAACTTCTGGATCCATACTGTCACTTTCACTATCATAATCTTTGCACATGCAGTTAAGTAAGAGACAAGAACAACGATTAATACCTGGTTCATCTTCTTCAATTTTTGCTATACATGATTTCTGAGGTATCTCCTTGTTTCGAGTAGCCTTCTTCTTTTGCTTCTTAGCCATGAGCACTTTCAGATCTTGGTCAGAATCTTCTTCATCTTCACTGGACACTTCATCATCATCTTCTTTTGCATAATAACTCTTTCTCTTTTCAAATTGTTTCCTTTACCATGTTTTTCTCTATAAGGACATTTAGCAGCATAGTGACCAACTTTTCCACACTCAAAACATTTGAATGGAAGCTTACCTTTGAATCTTCCAGTACCTAGTTGGAGCTTTCTCACGAAATTCGCTTCTTCTTCATTGGATATATAGCTGGATTCTTTGACAACTTCCTTTTCCTTTCCTTTTGTAGATGCCTTAAAAGCAGCTTCTCTTATTTGAGAAGGACCTCCTTGTCTCATTTCAAAAGCAGTCAGAATACCATGTAATTGAACAATAGTAAGAGTTTGCAGATCTTGCCTTTCTTCAATAGCTGAAACTTTAGAGTCAAATTTTGAAGTCAAGGGTCTTAAGACCTTTTCCACCAGAGTAGTATCAGTTATGGTTTCACCCAAATTTCTCATTCGATTTACAATATCATCCAGACGAAGAAAGAAACTGGCAACACTCTCATCACTATGCATCTTCAAATTTTCATATTCAATTCTAAGAGTTCGGAGTTTTGCACTTTTTACCTTTGTGTCTCCTTCATAGCTTAGAATGATTTTGTCCCATATTTCTTTTGCTGAATGTAGCTGCATCACTTTAGCAAATTTTGATTCAGACATGCTTCCTAATAAGACATTCACTGCTTTGGCATTGATTTCATACTTCTTCCTTTCAGCTGCATCAGTAGGAATACTTGTTGGATATTGATAGCCTTCTTCCATCCCATACATCTACACCAAGACTTTGCAGATATGCTTTTGTTCGTACCTTCCAGAATATCAGATTGCTTCCATTGAATAGAGGTGGCTTTATAGACATTACTCCTTCTTGACTTCCCATTGCGACGGATCTCCTTTAAGCGATCAAGCTTCTGCACAAGGACCTGCTCTGAAACCAATTGTTGGAAAAAATACTGAGAGGGGGGGGGGGGGTGAATCGGTATTTACGACATATTCAAAACTTTTTACTTTTTCATGCTCTAAAACCTATACGCTACTTTGCTGAAGCCAACTAGCGTATACACGCGGATATCCTTCATACAACTCGCGTATACACAGAGATCTAATTATGCCATTAGTTCTTCACTTATATCATTCCATCATTCATTCATTAGATGTTCTATAAACAGTAAACATGTGCAGTAAGAACAGAATAAACCATCACACAAAGCATCACACATGAACCCCGGGATTTTTAGGTGGAAACCCAAGTCGGGAGAAAACCACCGCTGCAGTTGCTCAGCCTTCAATATTTTATTATAGAGAAAACATCTTACAACATATGTGCTGGTGCAGACTCCTACCAGCACGCAGGCACCCACCTGCGCTCGTTTACTAGCCTCTCCTGGAAGGGAGCTCCAACCCCCTGACTCGTTTACCAACCTCTCCTGGAAGGGAGCTACGACCCCCTGATCTCGTTTACCAGCCTCACCTGGAAGGGAGCTACGACCCCCTGACTGAAGGCTACAACCCTCAGCACCTCTATGGACCACGTTTCATCAATTTTCACACTGGATCCAACAACTCCAATAGAACAACACTTGCAGGCCACGTTTCATCATATTTTTAGACTGGACCCTTTCCATACTTTTAAGCTCAAACATACATCACCAACAGATACTTATCAATTCAGACAACACATATTAGACAACAGTAATACAGTAGAACAGATCAGATGTTTCCTACCCCATGCTTCAACAAACCCTAGTTTGCATATGCGCTTTCCTTTCACTGATGTCGCGTATATACACGCTTCCGTCCACACAAACCAGCGTATACCTCTGTATATATTTCATTGCGCATACGCGCTTTCTCTTCGGTGAAGCCGCGTATATACGCGCTTCCTCTGCGGCGAAGTAGCGTATAGATCTTCAATTATTATAGAGCAGCATACTTCTTCAGATCAGATATTCAGTTCAGATTCAACCCTTTACTTCAGACAGATGTTTGCCTCATCACAGATCTAATCACTCCATAAACAGATCTAGCAAATACAAGTACATTTCAGATCTAGATCCCCTTCTTCATCATTGGTGCATCATGCATTCAGATCTATCATTCAATTGTAACCCTTTCCATTCAGATCTACTTCAGAGAGAAGTATTCATTCAAGCTCAGACATCTTGCACCCACACTTGTGTTTTGCACAATGAATTTCATCTCTTTATATAGGTTTATCCTTTTTCAATACCATGAGCCGAAAACTACATTACTTCCGATGGTATTCCTGGACGGGGTCAATTAGGCGGATCATTACCCAATACAATGGGTCAATACCATGGTGATTACCCCTGGTTTTGCACTTTTAGAGCGCTTTTAGCCCATACGCGACTTGGCACGTTCTTTTCCGCATGCATACGCGACTTCCCTTAGACAGATCCGCGTATACATAGAGACATACTCTTTTCATCATAGATTTAGCACATGATGACTTCTTTTCTTTACTGCCTTCTGTACACACTGTAGATACATCATATTTACTTCATCAAGAACATATTCTATCAAGCACAACTTCATCAAGTAAGTTGCCATTATCTTCATCAAGAGGGTTGCCTTTCAAGGACAACATTCATCATCATATTGCTAACAAAAATCATTTACCAATTCCATCACGTCAAGAATAACTTCATCAGGTGGATTGCCATCAAGGACAACACATGTCAACAGTCGCATGTCTTCATCTTCATTCAGTGGGTTGCCATCAAGGACAACACTCTGCATCATATTGCCAACACCGCGATGATGTAATGGAAATTCCTAAAATTAAAACTAAAATGATAAGAAAAATTTTCACTTTTAGCTTTTACAATGAAAGTCTTAGCTAATAAAGGGAAAGAGCAATTAGTTTTGAGAGAAAAAAATCAAAGAGAAAAAACTAATATGCAACTTTCCTAATTGTTCCTTTGCAAAACACACAATCCACTATATGCAAATGTAGGTTTTTCTTTTCAGTACCTTTAATGTGAGTGCAGAAAAGGAAACTAAATGCATCAAATCAACAAAAACAAATGCATTTTTCTTTAAGAAATGAAGAATTTAACAACAATTTCTCTTTATAGGAAAAAGGAAGAATGGAACTACAATTTCTCCTACAGGAAACGAAGAATTTAACAACAATTTAATTTTCAAAAGAAAATGGATGTAATGCAGCAATGAAAATACTTTGAAATTAATTCCTCAATGATAAAGAAAAACACTTTAAATAAACATTGAACAAAATTTTCTTTCAAAGGAGGAAGAGGTAGATAAAGTTACTGGTCAATATGAGGCATCAGGCACTTGAAAACACAACAAACAACAAATTGAAAGCAAATGAAATGAAAAATTCACTGGAATTTGGTTGGGTCTAGGGGGAAATGCAGTATATAAGGGGAGACAGTGTGTTACAAAACACCCCTAAGTGGGAGAAAGTGCTCTGCAAAGCACTATGTCCTGTTCAACAGTGCGTTGGGCGCAACATAGAACAAAAACTCAACTGTTTAACACACTTCTAAGGCAAATTTTGATTTCAAAAAGCCTAATATTTGAGAGTAAATGCTACTGGGTGAATAAACAGAGAAAAACAGAGGCAAATAAATCAAGGATGAAGGGTAAAATCCCCAGTGGGGTCGCCAATTTGTTATGCGGAATTATGGATTATGGATAAAACATTCTTCCGTAAATGTGGTACTCATTTAGAAAAATGGGTTAAAGAATTTGCAACTAATTTTCCTAACAGTAAATAGACACACATAATAGATCAAGAAACTTAGTTGGAGTCCAAGCGCGTCCAAGTCTCCTTCTGTCACTCTTTTTGTAGCTTCAAATCCAAGCTAGATCACCAATATATTTCCTACATGAATGAATGCTTGTTGGCTTGAGGGGTCCTAACCTAGGTTTGGAGGTTAAGGTTTGCCAAAAAACCCCTATGCTACTGGCCCTTTCAGCAATAACCGACTTTCACAGGCCAAGGTCTCACCCGAAGTAGTATGGGAGGGTGTTGGAACCATGTTTTCACACCCTAGGAGAGAGTAGGTAATCAAGGCAATTCTACGTTGCAACTTATCAAGTTTGCATGGAATGAGTCTATTCGTAAGCTCTTAACAGTATAATCAACACATAACCATAAAAAAGCTACTATCATTAACAGATCTAATCAATACATTCGCATCCATGTGTGCATCAGCAAATACCATCACAGAACATTATAATCATAGCTAAATCTTAGATCACAGACACATTCGCAACTTAATAAAGATCACAGATGCACTTCTCTTACACCATTTTTTGGTCATCTAACTTATTATCATTAGATGGACCCAAGTACACCATGTAAGACCAGTTTTACCCTAAGTAAAACTTCTTTCACTATGTTAAAACAGGAAACCCCAAAAGGAAATATTGAACAAACCCATATTTGTTTGATTTTCCTCATGGAATAATTAATTAATTCATAATTTAATTGTTATTCCCAGTCATGTTTAACCCAAAATCAAAGAAATTAATTAGATAAACCTTTATTTATCTTATTAATTTCTAGGAATAATTATTTAAATCTTATTTAGATAATATTCCTTGTTAAATATGACCAAATCACCCAAAAATAATTAAATAAATCATTATTTATTTGATTATCTTCTAACCGCTTCCTTAAAAAGATAAATAAATCATTTATTTATTTATTTTTGACAAATCAAGGGATTTGACCCAAGTCAAATACCTTTTCCCTCCAACAAATATAATAAAATATTCCATAAAAGGTGGATGTAGATTTGGTTAACATTATTTTAATCATGCACCAAGATCTAGAATGACCCAATATTTTGTTATAAATAGGAGGGTTTTTCCTACCATTCTTCACCTTTTGTTGCCTATTAGATCACTCTGGATCTATACACTTGGTCACCATTTTCTGCCATTTTTCTCCCTTTGAGCTCTACTTTTTGCATTGGGTTTTCTACATCAACTAGAGAGAGGACGCTTAGATCTGAAGTGCTGAGGACTACAAAGAACCCATCCCATTGAGGAGAGCTGGATACACCTTCTTGTTTTCCTCCCAGGTGCCCTGTAATATAAAAATTCTTTCAAAAAAATTGTGTTCTTGTCTTGTCTGTTGGATGCATGGAGCAAACCCTTTATTTTACTGCTTAATGTCTTTCCATACATAGATCTGGTGTTTTGCAGCTATTTTCTTGTCTAACTAATTGCAGATCTGAAGATATTGGCAGCCACTTGTGTTGTTAGGGCTATTAGTTATGCGTAGCTAAAGTGGTCCTTTTTCGTACACTTCGACAAAGGATTCATACTAACAAATGGCGACTCCACAGGGGTTTTAAATTACGACCGCTGTCGTTTTTCATATTCCTGCATATCCAGCTACTTCAGACCCTAGGGTGGCCAGGCATCGACGCGAGTGAGACGACATTTTTTTGAAATCTACGTAGAGTCCCTGAAGTGCAGGTCACCTTACCTAAAGATGCCAAAAGTGCGACCCTCAAGCTCTATTTCGTAAGCATTTAAAGAGTCTGTTGGAGCGAAAAAACGGGTCTCTGCGACCTGGACTTTTTTCTGGAATTTTTCTGAAATTTTTCTGGGTTTTGTCTGAACCTCTGTCAGGGTTGTCTGACCTCCGTCTCCACCCATTTAGACCTATTCTTGCTCTGTTTTACTCAACTAAGTGGGAATCTAGCCCCCTAGGGCGTCAGTACCCTCCACTTTTTGTGGAAGAGCTTTAGCTGCTGTAAGTGCCTAATTTTTCAGAGTTTTCAGCCATTTCTTTTTCAGATCTGATACCTCCTTTTCAGATCGCTTTTAATCAGCTCTTATTCCCTTCAAATCACCTCTTGTAGTTTTGTTTGGACCTCCCTTTAGGGCCTCCTCCTTGCCCCTTCTGCTTTTTGCTGATTTCCTCCCTTTTTCCCGCCACCTTGCCTCTGCCTCTTGGCTGTGATCTGCACCTCTTTTCAGCAGTTTTCTCCTTTAGATCCTTGTCCCTTTCGACCTTAGATCTATTGGCATCTTTTTAGTGTGTTTTGATTAGATTTTTTCCCTCTGTCAGAACAGTTTTGAGAGACCCACCTTCTTGGGTTAGATAGATGCACAAGTAGCTGTTATTTTTCTGTTATTTCAGTATTATATTCTGTTCTCTGTAGGTTTATTTTCAGCTACGCAGCACACTTTTTTCTTGCTCTCAAAATGGAAAGGGTTTAAAAATTAAAATTAACGCATGCCACACATTGACCCTAAGCGAAGAAGCGCCTGGTTAACACCGCCTGGCAAAGACTCTAAAATCAATTGTCACTGCACCTTTTCTGCCCTTGACCTTAATTGATTCTGTCCCTTTCTGCCCCTGTCGGTTTCCTTCTTCCTGTCATCATTGCGCCCCCAAGGCACTTATCCCGGAGACTTCTTGGCCTTCATCCTCAGTTTCCGGTCGATCGACTTGCTCCGCCCCGCCGTCGTCGAGCCAGTCCACCTTCGAGTCCGCACTCTGACTCCTCTCCTGATTCATCGGGTGCTCCTTCTCCTCTTGGTTCTCCCCCTGTCACCTTCACTATGTCTGGTCCAGGGCCTAACGCTAGCGGTTCTCCCAGCCCTAATGCCGGCCCTACTACTAGCGGAACCACCACAGGAACTACCTCGGCTTCACTCGTGCTCCCCTTCTTAGCAGGTCTCAGCATCCCCGATTTGGACCGGTTGATAAACGACCCTATACACCATGATGCTAGTTGGCCTACTATGCCGACAAAGCTCCCTTCCGACATCCCAAAGTTTGAAGGCCATGCTGGAGAAGATCCTTCAAATCATGTTCGATCTTTCCACATGTGGTGTTCATCTACCTCCATTACCGATGACTTTGTTCGTCTTCGATTGTTCCAATGCACGCTTACAGGCGAAGCTTCTAAGTGGTATGTTGATCAACCCACTTCCTCCCATACCACCTTTGCAACTCTTGCCTGGGATTTTTTATCTTACTTCCAGCTTCCCCTTCGTTATGACACTGGTATCGAGCTCTTGACTTCCTTCAAGCAAACCTCTTCGACCCGCCTTTCTACCCATGTCCAGGAATGGCGAAGAAGACGGAGCCTATGTCAATCCCCTACCTTCGAAGACTGTGTCTACATGGACTGGTTCCTTAGATCTCTCTTGTCCCCTATCGGGAAAGATGTCGCATCACATTTTCCTCAAACCGAAGAAGATGCCCTCCAAATGGCGTTAAAATATGACCTGATCTATGCTCAGACAGGTTATGATCATACTGTCCTACCTGATCTCCCCAAACCCGATGATGCCTGTACACTGGGGGCACCTCATACCGCCGACAGCATCATTGGATCTATCTCTCATCCATCTGCTCAACCTCTCATGAGCTATGGTTTTCCCGGGGGAGGGGGCACCACTTCCCGCACTTCTCCCCCTCCCGGTAGTACGCATCCAGGATACGGCATGCCTCATCCTTTTGCCCAACCTCCTGCTTACCTCAATGTTTCCCAACCTAACCATTACCCTTATCCGCAGCCTGGTGCGCCAGCTCCTCCAGCATATGCGCTTTCGCCTCCCTTTCCTCCTCAACCCTTGCAACAATAGTCACCGTCCCCTCAAGAGCAGGTGGATGCCCAGCAGGGAATCATGGCTACCCAACCACCTGAAGGATAGGTGGCCCCTAAATCTTCCCCTTCTGGTTCCTCCAATTACCAGATCCTCATGATGAACTTTGATCTGTCCCCATCCGTCGATCTTCACCTTCAAACTCGGTCTCGCCAGTACCCCAAGCCTCCTGCTCAGTCTGCCCCCGAACCTCCTTCTTCAGGTTCTACAGAGCCTCTTTCGACATCCAATGGCCCCTTACATATCCCTCAACCCAGAGTTGAGGTTCATACCAAGATTCCTAAGGGACCATTATGTCGAAACGCTGCTTCCGGTCGAGCTGCCCATTCATATAGCATAGTAGATGATTTGGCACAATCTCCTATTGCCATTTCCACACTGGAACTCCTCCAGTCATGCCCTTCCCAAAAGAAGGCTCTACTATCTGCCATGGGCGCTGTAGATCGTGCTGATGACCAAATGATTGTTTTCGATGCCACTCAATCAGACCATCCTCCTCTTCCTCCTTGCTTCGCCTTCCAAATCCCCGTCAAGATCCGGAACGCCAACGTGTCCCGGTGTATAATTGATGAGGGGGCATCCACCTGCGTGATGTCCGCTTCGGTTTGGAAGCAACTCAGATCCCCCGAGCTGGCCCCTTCCACGATCACCCTTCGAGCATGGGACGATCATGCCTCCCAGCCCATTGGCCTGTTTTGAAATTGTCCTATCACCCTCGCTGGTAAGACTGTTTGCGTTGATGTCGAAGTCATCGACGCCCCGCTAGACTACAACATTCTATTGGGGCGAAGCTACACCTATGCTATGTATGCTGTCCCATCCGCGGTTTTCTGCAAGATGTCTTTCCCCCATAATGGAAAGATAGTCACCATTGACCAGTTGACATATCATGAGCCAAAATCTCAGACCTCACCTGAGACAACCATCTCTTCTGTAGCCAACAAGCAAACTGTCGACTCCTTGACCAGTGTCTCCCCCGGTGTTTACAAGTATTCCTCCCTGCTTGGAACTTTTCCTAGTCTCGCCCCTCCTCCTATCTCTGACCCCAGCTCATCGAATGTTTGCATGATGCAATCGTCACGGGATGCTCTCAAGCAACCTGCTTCGGCTAGTCAGCAACCTTGCCCTCCGCAACCTGCTCCTAGCCCTTCACCTGCAGTTGGTAGTCATGAGCCCCTTTATCCCCCTGGCATGGTTCCTCCAGGCCTTAGCCATTTAGGAGCCGTCCCACCTAGCCATTACCCCTCTGGTCAGATACCGTTCCTAGCTCCCCCACCAGGAGTGTACACGGTACCAGTCATGGCCACCCTCTCTCTTCCTAACTTGTCCCTTGGGATTCCCGTTTGGTACCTTGATCCTCCAGCCCCCACCTTGCCTGGTCAGCCCAAACCTCATATCGCTTTGACCCCGGTTCAACTGGTCCCCATGACTTCTCCTACTGCATCAGTGCCTCAGTCACCTCAACAGGAACCACCTCCTGTTGCGACCGCTTCGGGTAAGAAGGGAAAAGCTCGCAAGGGGGCATCAAAGGACAAGGCTGCCCCGACAAACCCTGCTCCTCCTTAGCCTCCAAAGCATACCATCCAGCGTGCTTTGTGTGATGTTTTCGGTCACGCCACCCATACCTTTCCTGAATTGCTTCATCTCAAGCACATGGTTAATGTCACGTTCCCTGAGTCCGCAGTCCCCGAAGCCTCTGTTCCTTCCGCGACCGCGGCCAAGAACCACAAAACTATTCACACCAACCACCCCTGTGCTTTGTGTGATCTCCATGGCCATTACACCCATCTTTGTCCCCGCCTCGAGGACTTCCGCACCTCTATCGCCGCGGTCCACCAATTCGAGGCCAAGCGTAATGAGTCCACCTCTCCCCTATTTGCGCATTCTGCTTCAGCAGAACTACCAGCTACGACTTCTCCCATTGACATTCCCCCTCCTGATGTCGAGATGACGGAGCCTTCGTCCAACATTTTTTACCTATCATCATCCATGAGACCCTCTGGGAACATTCCATCTGAATCCTCCCCATTTGTTTCGCTTGACCTTCCTTCAGCGATCATCTTGGGCTCCACATCGGTAGATCCTTTATCTACTTACTCTTTGGTCACCCCTTGTGATGATGTGCATGTGAACCTCTCTTCTCATGATGATGATTCCGGTCACTTCACCACGTCAGGTGGTCTTTCTGCCACCAGTCACCCCATCTTCTATCGCGATGACGACATTATGGAAAAAATCCCCACCCCTGACGTTATCTATTCCCCCTTACATCGAACCCATGCGTTCACACCACATCCACCTTGTGGCCATTACATTGAAACCCATTGTTTGGGTAAGGGGGCACCCACATTTGAGAGACCAAGAGAAGCAATTCTCCACCACTCTCCTAGTGGATCTGGTTGTGTTGACTTTAGTCCCAGTATTCTTCCACATTTCGAAGAACCTCTAGAGTCCCATATCACTTCAAATCACTCTAGGGATGATACCCCTTATCGTTCCCTCATATTACATCAGCAACCCAGTCTCTTAGACATTATTGTTGACCAACCTATAGATTTTCTACGAGAGCATCAGTTCATTATCTCCAAATCCTCTTTTGGGGATAGTGACACCAGGTATGCCAACTCGGAAACTTAAAGTCCATTTGATCCCTATATGCAGTACCAAAAGAGATTGGTAATCCTCCATTTCCTTTCTCACACTGCATAACCATAACGCGAACAAATGGCACACCACATAATTAAAATGTGTTTAGATCCCCTTTTTTTCTAAATACATTTTGGCATGACCACACCATGCTCGGGGGCACCTATGCCCCTCAACCATAACCCTCCTCACCTCATTGTTGGAGAGGAGGCAGTCTTACCAATCGAGTGTGACATCCCTTCCCTTCATCTGGCTATTGAACTTCTCCCTGACACCCAACCTCTAGAACAACGACTTATCATGCCTGAGCATGCCTCTGAAGACTGCCGTGTTGCAGTGCAAACCATGGAAGCGGCCAAGAAACGCACCAAAGCTCAATATGACCGAAAAGTCCAGCCCCAAAGGCGACCTTGTTCTAGTCTGTGACCAAGCCCCTGATGTCCTTGGTCACGGGAAGTTCGACTCATTATGGCTAGGCCCTTACGTCATCAGTAAGGGTCTGGGTAAGGGGGCATACCTTTTAGAGGACTTCGAAGGCAATCCTCTTCCTAATCCTCGCAATGCACTCTATCTTACGAAATATTACCCTTAGCATTTTCCTTTTGAGATGCGTGTTTTAGGATCTTTTAGATAGCCAACATATTTTTTGTACTTTCATCCTTCGCCAGGAGCTATTTTGTCCAAGAAGGATCACTTCACCTCTCCTTCAAATCGAACTTCCTCACTTACAACACTTGTACTTGGGGCACCATTTTTCCTCCTTACTTGTCTTTTTTCGTGTCGATTTTCGTCATGAGTTACCATCTTGTACTCATGTTTTCATGGTCCCCCATTGGGCCTTTACTGTGTGGCAGCACCATCAAGTCGCCCTTTTTTAGAGCATCCAAGTTGAGTCATCATCGCATTCATGGAGTCTATCCTGAGTCCCTTTGTACCCCACTATAGCTCTCCATCCTTCATTGCTTGGTCTCTCTCTTGTGTCGCACATTATGACCTTCAGTCCCACTATCCCCTATCCCTTCCGATATTGTGTTAGTCGCTTCCATGTCATTCATGCCCTTTATGCTCTAACAAGGGAAGTCGTCCATTCGCTACTCAGTCATTTCCATTTCACCATCATCATTAGTGTCAGTCTGTCCGTCGCTCTACTATTTTCTCTCGCGCCTTAGTTGGGGACATCTCACTCCGTCAACTATGGTAGACCTCCTTCTGTCGACATCCACACTTTCATTCCAGAAGCTAGGTCTAGAGGGCAGTGTACCTTGGTTCTAGCTTCCACTCTTGTTCGGTGCCTCGGATCAGGCCAAGGGATCCCTCATTTCCCTTTGACTTGATTGTTTCTCCAGCCCCTTTCAGCATGATCGTGATTCGTATACCTAATGGTCCAGTGATCCAACAGCAGCTCTTGATGATTCCCGGGTGTGTGTGAGATGTCTTAACCCTCATGAGGGGGTGGCCCTGCAGGTAGCCCCCCACATGCCCGGATGACCTCTTCTTTGCAGCCTTCGATGCAGCTCCAGATATTTGATGATGTTGGCCGTAGCCACTTGCAGCGCCTCTTCGATTTGCATGTATCAGTCAGATTTTGTGAGCCCTTCCCCATTTGCAGGGGGCATTTCGGTTATATTTGTATCTCATGTACTCAGATCTTATTGTACAAGTCCTGGCTATTATCCCAGGCACAGCATGTATGTGGGATTCCTCATTGTATTTTTATCTGGCTCATGATTCTGCCAGCTGTATTTTATGGTTCGGTCCCTTGTTTACTGGACACACTATTCTTTTGTACTTTGTCTCGGCGGGCATAGGTATGCCTCCCCCGCCGCCTTCAGCACAGGTACCCTCTCATAAAAAGAGACTTGTTGCACATGCGAGTCTCGTCTCCTCAGGGTCTAGTTCTTCAGCACACTATCTACCTTGCATTTCTCTCTCTGACTTCCCTTTTGTTGTCTAGTGATTGAGTTCTTACAACGTACTTCGATCATACGATTTGCTCCTGACACTCGCACGCTGGGGGGCAATCTGTTACACCATTTTTTGGTCATCTAACCTATTATCATTAGATGGACCCAAGTACACCATGTAAGACTAGTTTTACCCTAAGTAAAACTGCTTTCACTATGTTAAAACAGGAAACCCCAAAAGGAAATATTGAACAAACCCATATTTGTTTGATTTTCCTCATGGAATAATTAATTAAATCATAATTTAATTGTTATTCCCAGTCATGTTTAACCCAAAATCAAAGAAATTAATTAGATAAACCTTTATTTATCTTATTAATTTATAGGAATAATTATTTAAATCTTATTTAGATAATATTCCTTGTTAAATATGACCAAATCACCCACAAATAATTAAATAAATCATTATTTATTTGATTATCTTCCAACCACTTCCTTAAAAAGATAAATAAATCATTTATTTATTTATTTTTGACTAATGAAGGGATTTGACCCAAGTCAAAGACCCTTTCCCTCCAACAAATATAATAAAGTATTCCATAAAAGGTGGATCTAGATTTGGTTAACATTATTTTAATCATGCACCAAGATCTAGAATGACCCAATATTTTGTTATAAATAGGAGGGTTTTCCCCACCATTCTTCACCTTTTGTTGCCTATTAGATCACTCTGGATCTATACACTTGGTCACCATTTTCTGCCATTTTGCTCCCTTTGAGCTCTACTTTTTACATTGGGTTTTCTACATCAACTAGAGAGAGGAAGCTTAGATCTGAAGTGCTGAGGACTACAAAGAACCCATCCCATTGAGGAGAGATGGATACACCTTCTTGTTTTCCTCCCAGGTGCCCTGTAATGTAAAAATTCTTTCAAAAAATTGTGTTCTTGTCTTATCTGTTGGATGCATGGAGCAAACCCTTTACTTTACTGCTTAATGTCTTTCCATTTATAGATCTGGTTGTTGCAGCATTTTTATTACTAACCGCAGATCTGAAGATATTTGGCAGCCACTATTGTTGTTAGGGCTATTAGTTATGCGTAGCTAAAGTGGTCCTTTTTCGTACACTTCGACGAAGGATTCATACTAACAACTTCAGTAATAAAAACGATCAATCCAGTTATCATAAAGATACTTCAAATATATTATGCATTCATTAGTATCCAAAAACCCACTTACAACCCAAAACACAACCCACTCACACAGCCAGCAGGAGTCCTTACCCTAAACAACCCAAAACAAATATCAACACTTCGCACGTAGCATCACTCTTAATTCATGCCTCTATTTTAGACTCAAACTATCCATCTATTTATATCGACATAGCCTACACTATCCCGTGGTCCGTAAACCATGGTTTGTGGAATCTAGGTCTACCCTTTGACCCATTAAAATAAGTTTGGGCCTTTGACCAGCCCCAACACCCCTGCGTTAGACTAATTACTTCAAAAATATACAAAATTCACAGCTTAGGGAGCCCCGTTCCAATAGGCCCCCAACACAATCTTGTGACTCGTCCCGAGTCACAGCGGTCGTGGGGTTTGCATCTTCACCTGACGCTGCTTGATGGCATCGACCAGTGGGGGAAACACTCCTTCGCTCTGCGTGGCAGCATTATGCACAATTTCCACCAAATTCTGTGAATTTGGGCCTTTAGTAGCAGCAGTGACACTTTCCAGGGTTTGATTTAGTAGCTTGACTGCAACATCCACTTCCTGAGATAGCTTGAGGACTTCATCGACCCATGGATTGAAGTGATCACTGAGAACCTTCTTTTTGTGGTGGAGCTCGTCGATGTCATCTATAATTGTGTGGCTAGTATGCAATCATTCCAGGCATTGAGCAGGGACCATAGTAGGCATAGTTGCTTCCAGTTGCTCAAACTCTTCTTCCTTCTGTTGCATCTCTTGAGTAAATTCGCATAGGAGAGGATCGCGCTACACCTTAGACCACAACTGCATAGCTATATCCAACAATTCTATGCCCTGAGAAATCTAATCTATGATGAAATTGGTGGCCTTGGTGACTAGCTTTGTTCGCTGGGCTCTTACCTCAGGTGGAGTTTCCGACTGTAATTTGGCTTGGAAGGCCGCAATCTGCTGCTCCATCTCTATCTTGACAGCCTGCATTTCGGTCCTAGAAGCCTTTAGGCCTGAGAAAATCCCCTTAATATTGGCCTGGGGGGTAGCAGAAGCTGGGATATCTTTAGTCACGTCTCCACATACCCTGCTGATCAGGCATTCCAACTTGGTCTGCTGTGTGGCAGCGAGGGTGCATGCAGCCTGTGCCTAAGACCCCTCGGAGGTTTTCTCCACAATCTTCTTGTCAACTGTACTGAGTTTTTAGTGCACCCAACGGTCTCTGTGTTGAAACTCCTTGAAAAGGGATGCATGGAGGACCTGTAGTGGTTCATGCAGAAGTCAAGCCAAATCTAGTTGTACCTCTACGCAGGCTTGCACTTGTGCTCCTAAGGCAGGTGGGCTTAGAATGAATGTTGCGCCTGGAAGAGGGCAGCGGTTTTTTTCTGTTGTGATGATCAATTCGCTACTAGTTACAGGGGCGGCATTTCCTGAATCATAATTTTCTGCAGGGTGTCTATTTTGAGCTGTAGAGCACAGAGCTCATACTGGAGCGTAGCAATTGTGGCCTTCTGCTGCTCTTCCAAAGCCAGCCATTTATCTTCTGAGGCAATGGTGACTACGTCTGCAATCTGCTCGAGGTCTTCTTCTATCAGAGTCACTCTAGTCTCCTGGCCCAGTGTTGTTTCTTGTGTTGGCCTTTAATAGGGTCACTAGTCCATTTCGTACCACACGGGGAATCAGCACCCTGTGCATCCAGTCCCTCTTTGTCCATGTCCTACTGTGATTCCGGCTCCGCACCCTTCTCGGCGTCCTTGCCACTTCCTTCTAGATTTTTAGTGGTATCAGGTGGGTTGGTTTTCGGGATGGTGCTTGTACCTGCAGAGTCATCTACTGTTGATCAGAAGCCCAACTTCCAACATGGCGCCCAAGTGGTGATGAGACGATCAATTTCCTCGTTGGATACCATGTAGGGCAGCGATACCCAAGCAGGTTCCTCGCAACCCCGAATCTGCACATTGTGCATCGTGACCCGAAATGCTGCGATATTTTTATACTTGTCGTAGATTGTCGATGACAAGTGGGACCGGGAGTGGATTTTTTCCGCGAGCCTGCTCTAAAATAAGACCCAGAAGACTTGATTATCCTCGATGCGTTGCGCATCCTTTGAATCCCACAAATTCGTGTATCACACCCCCTCGCACATATATGGCTCGAGCTCATGAAGGACCAAGTCTTCAGGGGCTTCCCATGGAATCAACGCGATGAGGAGTAGTAGCTAGGAGTAGTAGAATGCCCTTCCATGGTCCTGGGCCTTGTGCACATTCTCCATAAATTCGTTGCATAGGAATTGGGACCAGTTGTAGCAGACCCCTTTTTCACAGTGGCCAACCAATTGAATTACATATGCAGGGACAGTTTCTACCTGCCATTTGCACATCATTTTACATGCTAGCAACATGGTACCCATGCACACATCAGGGTCGCTGATGGTGTTGATCATGAACCCCCTAGTGTTCCACTCAGCATGGTAGTCCTCGCGCACCTTATCGGTGATCTGTTGCTCATACTTTTTTCCAACGCGCTCCATAGGGTTCGGCCCCTCCATGGGGAGACCAATGAAATGGTGAATAAGTGTGGCATAAATGGGAATGTGATCCTAGATCCATAAGTTACCATCCTGGACTAAGGCAAGCAGCTGGTGCACCATTTGGTCGGTGACGTTGTAGTGGCCAAAGTGTGGCATCCACAAAAGGTTTAATAACCCAGAACCAGCCAACCCACTCACCCATGGCATGGGGACTACCTTTAGCACGTCATCCTCCAATACCCTTTCGAGATATAGTTCAGGTGTAAATTCTGGGAAGGCCTCCAATTTGGCCAGGTTGTGATCGTCGAATTTTACCGAGTGGAGTTTTCCAAAGGATTCTCCAATGATGGGGACCTCACCTAGAATCATTGGTATTTGCAGATAGGTGGACAAGCCATCGAGATTCTTAGGCGTGTGAATCGAGGGCCTATGAGGCCGGACATAGGGTGGTGGCCATATTATCTGTTCAAATATTCGGGCCTCTTCCTGAGCAGACAAAGGTCTCTTTGATGCGTTTGGCGAACGTGCCTGGGGCACCGTTTGGGGGGATTTCAGATTCGAAGGGGAGGTGCGTGGCTTACCTCCGGCCCATTTCATAGCCTTCCCCTGCCCTTGCTCCTGGCCTTTCCCCTTACTCTTATTTTTCTCCACCTGCTTCCCCTTGCTTGGTGTGGACACAACCTCCTCAACTTCGGGGGTGACTTCCAGTACTTCATCAGATTCTTTCTCCCTTGAGGCCACGGTCTGTGATGATTCAGCGGGATTGGTCGTTGTCATTCTCGCTCGAAAGATAAATTTGAGATTGATAATATTAGAAGGGGTAGCTCGCCCAGACATTAACAGAGCACAATAGTTACTGATTTTTACAAAGGACAAGATTTCCAGAATGCACGAAACCCACTTTTGATTTACCCTCCTATATTTATAGCCTTGGAGAGTAACCAACGGTTGAGTGAAGTTGATCTGGAACTTACCATCAAGAAAATGGTAAAAAATATTCGGAAATCACCTCATTAATTGCTGACTGCCTGCTCCATTGAGCGGTAAAATATGCTTTTTACCTGATTTTACTATTCCAGCGACTACTTTTCTCAGTTGTGCTTGACCCCTGCACACCCAACGCACGTCCCCGGGATTCCAAACATGCGATCGACCCTTGCGATCCTAGTGCACCTCTCTGGGCTTCCAGACCTGAAATTGACCCCTACACTCCTAGTGCCCCTGTCCGCGTTTTTCCTCCTGCGTGCGCGTATTCCACTCCATACAACTACTCTGGCCAAATAGTCATTTGATTTGGCATGGTTTGAGCCAACTACCATTGACATATATTGGTACCATATCACTGCATAGTGTAGCTAACCGGACAAATCCTCCATCAATGATCTCCTTTACCATATAGGGACCTAGCCAGTGCTGAAAAAACTTCCTCGGGTGCTTCACAAACTGGCTATCATAGAGAAGGACCAACTTTCCCTCTGAAAATATCTTTTGCGGATTATGTCTTTCATGCCATGCTTTTTCTCGAGCCTTATGAACTTGCTGATGAAAGTTAGCAATGAATCGGTCTTCTTCCAAGGCGACAAGCTATGCTAAGGGCTGCTCCATGATATCAGGTTCTGCCATGTTGGTAAACACTGCGATTCGCAGGCTAGGAACAATATGCTCCATGGGCATAATGGCCTCCTTTCCATAAACCATCCGAAACGATGTTTTCCCAGTCAGCTTCTTGCATGTTGTTCGATAGGCCCATAGGAATAACGGGGTGCACACGTCTGAGTCGCTTCGATCGTCATTACAGACCTTGGTTAGCACGTGACCCAAGATTTTATTAAAATCTTCTATGGCTCCATTTTCCTGTGGCTGATAAGGGGTAATTTTTACGTGGTGGATCTGAAATTCCTCGGTCAAAGCCTGTATTGTCTCATTAACAAAATGCGTACCTCTATCACTCATCAAGACCTTTAGAAAACCAAATCTAGCAAGGATATGTCCAAAAATAAAGTGCACAGTGGTGTTTGCAATAAAATCCTTCACAGCTTGCACTTTGACCCATTTGGTGACATAATTAGTTGCAGTGATGATGTAGCGGGCACCTGTCTTCTTACCTGGTGGGTTGATGGGCCCAACGAAGTTGATGGCCCATTTTTCAAATGCTTACATGACCATCTGCGGCTGCAAGGGCATTTCGTCTCTACGCGATAGTCTTACTATCCTCTCGCATGTGTTGCAGGCTTTGCAATAGTCATGAGAGTTGCTATGCAGTGTGGGTCACCATAGGAAGCAACCTACAACATACTTATAAGAAAATATTCGATCACCATTGACTGTGGTAGATGCCCTTGAATTCAAAAACCAAAATGAAGAAGATGTCATTAATACTTTTATCAATCATCCTACCACAGTATCAAGTTCGAAATGCCACATGATTAAAGCAGTCCTTGACAATGAAATTGAAGAAGATCCCCTAAGAGATATCAATGACCAAACAATACCAACAACCACTGTTTATAATAGCAAACCTGTCGAAATTGAGCCAAGGAAGATCTTGAAAATTAATAGTAATTTGAGTGATGACCAGCAACAGAAACTTATTCAAGTCCTTAGGAAAAATAAAGGGGCTTTCTCTTGGGAGTACTCAGATATGAAAGGGTTTGACCCTCAGTTATGCATGCATCACATCTACACTGAAAAGGACGCAAGAACCATTCGAAAACCTTAGCGTAGATTAAATCATCACCTAAAAGATATTGTTAAAGATGAACTTCAAAAATTGTTAGATGTGAATTTCATCTATCAGATAGCTGACAGTAAATGGGTTTCTCCATTAGTTGTGGTTCCTAAAAATAATGGGAAATGGCGAATATGCGTTGACTATAGAGAACTCAACAAGGCAACTCAAAAATACCATTTTCCCCTTCCATTTATTGATCAGGTCCTAGATACACTAGCAGGGAAGAAATTTTTTTCTTTCCTGGATGGCTTTAGTGGCTACAACCAAATTCAAATTTCCCCTGAAGACCAGGATAAGACTACCTTTACCTCTCCGTGGGGAAAATTCGCTTACAGGGTATTACCTTTTGGATTGTGTAACACACCTTCCACATTGCAAAGAGCCATACTCAATATTTTTGCAGACTTTATAAATGAAGGATTGGAAGTATACATGGATGATTTCACACCCTATGGAGATGAATTTGAGCAAGCATTACAGACATTGGAAAAAGTTCTGGAACGGTGTATTGCTACTAGCCTATGTTTAAGTCACAAAAAGTGCCATATGATGATGAGAGAAGGCCTGATATTGGGTCATTACATTTCAGAAGCTGGAATTCAGGTAGATCCGACAAAAATATAGGTAATTCTCTTACTAGCTACTCCCTGCACTCAAACAATGGTACATAGTTTTCTGGGATTTGCCGGATATTATCGTATATTTATCAAGAATTTTTCACAGATTGTTGTACCATTATATGCCTTAACAGGAAACCGTGATTTCATATGGACTGACAAATGTGACACTGACTTTACAGATTTAAAACGGCTAGTATCAACAACATCAGTATTACAAGGCCTGAACTGGGATATACCATTCCAGATTTCATCAGATGCATCAAACATAGCCAATGGAGCAGTTCTTGGCCAAGAAGAAGACAAGAAACCCTATGCTATATATTACATTAGCAAAAACTTAACCCTTGCTGAATTAAATTACACACTAACAGAGAAGGAGTTTTTAGCTGTTATTTATGCTATTAAAAAATTCAAACACTATATAATTGGATACCCTGTAATTCTGTATACGGATCACTGTGCTATCAAATACTTAGCTAATAAACCCATTACGAATGGAAGAGAAACATGTTGGTTGCTAATTTTTTAGGGATTTGATATAACTATAAGGGATTGACTAGGAAAGGAAAACCTTGTGGCAGACTTCCTCTCCCGAGTGCCAAGAACAGATGACGCAATAGTAGTAGAGGATCAGTTTCTGGATGAACACCTGTTTGTTGTAACCATGAAAATCCCATGGTATGCAAATGTGGTGAATTATTTAGCAGTGGGAAAACTACCTAAACATCTGACACCTATAGAAAGGAAATCGATAGTACAGCACAGCACTTAGTTCTCCTGGATTGGAGGATACATTTTTCACACAGGGGCCGATATGCACATCCGCAGGTGTATCAGGGAAGACAAAATTTATGATATCTTAAAAGCCTTCCATGATGGACCTTGCAGTGGACATTTTGTAGACCGCAGAATTGGACATGAAATTTTACAAATGGGCTACTATTGGCCCACGATTTTTAAGGATGCTAAGAAATTTGTTCAGGTCTGCGATAATTGTCAAAGGATGGGCTGCCTTGGCCAATCTGATGAGATGCCCCTATATCCACAGCTGGTCATAGAACCTTTTGAGCGTTGGGCATTATATTGTTTTGGGCCAATCAACCCATCATCCAAACAGAAATCATATATATTGGTTGCAATAGAATACGTAACTAAGTGGGTAGAAGTAGTAGCATTACCAAGAGCCACAGAAGAAACTGTGATAAAATTTATTTTCGAAATTTTTGTACGATATGGGTTACCCAGAGAAGTAATCACTGATGGAGGGCCGCAATTTGTAGGCCACAAGACCACTATTACACTACAAAATCATTATGTTATTCACAGAATTACCTCTCTATACCACCCGCAAGCGAATGGGCAGGTAGAAAGCACCAACAAAGTAATTGAAGCTATTCTAACGAAGACAGTATCATCACACAGATGAGACTGGGCTACTCAACTGCCAGAAGCCTTGTGGGCATATTTCACAACTTGGAGGAATACTACTAAATACTCCCCATATCAGTTGGTATTTGGTAAGGAACCTATTTTTCCCATAGAGTTTGAGATACAAACACTAAGGACAACCCAAGAAGTGGGACTGGATTTAATTGAAACCTAGATTAATAGATTACAACAAATAAATGAATTAGACGAAAACCGGCTTTTGGCTATGTAACATACTGCACTTATTCAACAAAAAAGAGCCAAATAGCACAATTCTATGATCAAGAAAAAGACATTTCATGAGGGCGACTAGGCACTTCTCTACGATTCCAGGTTTCAAGACTTCCCTAGTAAATTGTAGACTAGGTGGTTAGGTCCCTATGAAATAAAGGAAGTACATGACAATGGCACTCTTACGTTGGCCACAATTGATGAGTCTGATTGTTTCGTTAAAGCAAATGGGCATCGGGTGTGCCTATACCAAACAACACTCACAAGAGAATTTTTTGTCAACAGATATGCAAGGACTCCACCATGCCAGTTTTAGCTACAAAAGATAATCCTTTGACAGCTTCATCTTTGTAAAAATTCATTTCTTTGTTAAAAAAAAAAAAAAACTGTAAATAGGATTGCTGATTCAATTTGTTTTCTGCGTATTTTGATGTTCCATATTCGAAACAACACTTTTTGGTTTTGCTATTCCATCTTTGGAACATCACTTTTTGAGTTTGCTATTCCATCTTCGGAACAACACCTTTTGGTTTTTTTGTTCCATCTTTGGAACAACACTTTTTGATTTTGTTGTTCCATCTTCAGAACAACACTTTTTGGTTTTGTAGTTCCATATTCTGAACATCACTTTTTGGTTTTGCTATTCCATCTTCGGAACAACACTTTTTTATTTTGTTGTTCCATCTTTGGAACAACACTCTCTTTTTTTTTTTTTTTTTTCTGTTCCAATTTTGGAAAAACACTTTTGTTTCTTGTACAATTTTTGTGTGTTCTGAACAACACATTTTTTATATATTTCACAAACACCTCTTTCCCCTTATGGATTTATTCCTAGCTCACTTCAACCTCATTTCTTGGATTCCTTTTATGGCCTGAAGTACAATACCTTCATGCGGATAATAATTATGGATTTTATTAAAGTAGGTGAATATTTTTAACATTATGATCTTTGACAAAGACAACTTCTTGATGATAGACATAAAAAAATTGAAAGGAACACAATTATTTATATTTCACTTTACTGTACTAATTTCTATGTATATGATATTGATTGATCATCTTTACCATGATGGTTCTACTCTTACTGGTTATAATTCTCTCTATCTATTCTCAATGGGATTATGGATATAATTTTTCTTATTATTGACATGCTTCAACTTCTTACACCATCCCTACTCGTAAGGAGTATTGAGCCTCCCTCTATTTATCATAAAAATATGTAATGAAAACTAAATTTTATCTAAAGATAGAGGATAGGGGGTCTCATTAAGAGCCATCCTACCATGTTCATAAGGATGTAGCAATGTGACATTCCCACTATGGCAACCACACGAGGGTTATGATCCATTGGATGGCTAAAACATCCTTGGAACAGGAGGTCTCATCACGATCCGACCTGCTCACTTTTGCTACTTCCCAGTGAATGGTAGTATGGTTATCTGGTTACCACGCTAGCACACTGGTCTCTTCTATAGAAACAACAATAAAAATTTTCAGTTATAAATTGAGGATCCTGGCTCACATGGGTTAAAAGGAAACTCTGTCGAGGCTATGGATGCCTGCTGGAAACAAAAGCTCTACTTATGGTATTGAAGTTTTATTTCCTCAATAAATAATTCTTATAATACCCTCTTCCCATTTATCTTTTTATCCGAGAGATTATTTCCTCCAAACACTTCCCTACTTTGAACCTTTATGCATGCGTTCATGTTTTTTACTCAATAATATCGTGTACAGCAAAAATATCGTCAACAAAGCCTCCTTTTGTACATATTGTTGTCCTCTTTCCTTATCACATAACTTATCATCAACCAAAGCATCTTGTATCTTGTCATTTACTATGATTCTACACCACGATTTCACTCTATCCATCTCTCTTATTGTCCCGTCATTTATTTATGTACTCTGTTCCATTTACTCCTATACCCCTCATCCTTATATCCTACAGTCAGAACAACCATTTCCCGTCTATTCCTTCATAGGCGACCTCTCATTTCGAAGGGGGGGAGAACTTCAATTACACTCGTGCATGCGTTGTCATTATTTCATTGACTAATAAGATATTCCATGATCACGCGACATGCAGAAATTTAAAAACCCTTCAAATAACACAATTAATATCAACTACACTTAGCTGTTACAACAACTCATTGTTCTATCGCTCTAAGTGTAGCTGTGTTTTTCAGTATTACTGTGTTTTTTTCAGTATTGCTGCATTTTCCCATTACAATCATCCTTTGCAATAGTAGGAAGAATTCAAGCATTATGAGTGGTAAGATAATGTGCTGCGAACCTTTAGTGTTAGAGGTCTCAGACAGAGCCAGGGAAATTTTGATCCGTGCAGGGTGGATATCCTATCTCACAAGATTTCAGCCCTCGAATGAGGAAATTTCCATTGAATTTATATAGCATATGCATAATGGGGAATCCATGGTGAAAGGTAGAAGAATTACAGTCAGAGACGCTGTAATAGCTGAAGTATTTGGGCTGTTGGCAGAAGGAACTATATGGTCACAAAAACATGTATTGCTGCAAGACGCGGTGGAAACTTTCAAAGAAAAAGGTGAACAAGTAGCCAGGAAAGGCAAAGGCATCCAACCATCTTCTCTAGAAGAAAAATGGAAATAATTACTTGCGATGGACGCCGAGATGTGGTAAGAACACAACAACTTAAACTGTTAGCTGTCTTGAAACAAAAACTCACTTAAAATCTGCCATCTCTTTTGAATTCTTTACAGCATGATACTGTTGTTAGAATAAGATGGGCCAGACACCCTGAAATCATAATAATTCACCATGGATTTATTAGATTAATCATCAGTCATAGCCTGGTTCAATACAACTTAACTTGGGATGGTTTCATGACTTCCCTAGAGAGCATGCAAAACCCTGTAATCCAACATCCCGCAATTACGGAGACAAGCCAGCAGAACCATGTTCCAAAAATAAAAAAGACTGCATATTCAAAGGTTGAACCCCATAAACGTAGGTTTATAAGAATTGAACTAGCCCAGAGGATGTCTGCAAATCTTCGGGATGAAAGCAACCAACCTACGGAGATAGCTAGTCCAGTTAGGATAAGAGATTCTGAACCTGAAGAAGAGGCACCCAATTCTGCATTAGAGCCTGAAGAAGAGGCTAATTCAGAACAAGAACAAGAACATAATTATAATAATGAACTGGAAATTGAAGAAGGACCGGATGATCCTTTGGAAGTTTTCGAGACAGGGATGGTTGAGGTCCTGGAAAATATTAATGTATATATGCAACCTGGAGGACCACTTGGTCTCAGCATAATGGAAACACAAGTCCCAGAGAATTCCGGGCATATAGAAACACAACCATCTCCAGAGGCTGCAGACATAGAAATTGTTCAGGAATCTGACAACCATTCCAGTGACACGATTCTATTGGAATACAACCATGAGGACTAGGAGAAGTCTAGAAACATAGAAGTTAGTCACGAGTCTGAAAATCAGTTAGGCGATATGGTTCTTTTCGAACACAGCCCTGATGACTAACAAGTAGCTCTAGAAACCATTGATAAACCTGTTAGTGGAGCAGATTCTCCTCAAAAGAGCCAAGTAGTTGGAGAAAAACTTAAAAGCCTGCGATAAAAATACCGGAAGCTCAAGAAGACAATCAGAAGGCTACGACGAGAAGTTAAAAAATATAAAACTCAGAACACCGCTCTTGAGGTGACCTCTATAGTTACACAAACAAGAATATGCAAGAATAAATCAATAGAAATTCAAACCGAACTCGCTCCCACTCGAACAATAGCCACCCAAGTTAATTTGCATGAAAACTTGGTAAATGCGGATGTTCAAACGAAGGGTTGGTCCTCCCACAATAAGTAAATGCAGATTGAAGAGGTATTCTCTCACAACATCGACACTCAGACATAAGGGCAATTCAATGACCTCCTTTCAAGGAATGACCCTGTTATTTTAAAACTTAGAGAAGAACTGATGCAAGCCCAACTTGCTTTAGAGCAACATCAACAACAGACAGTCTCCTTGCAACAATACGAGGAGTTAAAAAAACAATTGAGGGAATTAGTCCTAGCAGAGAATGAGGCTTTTGATAGGGCTAGACAGGAAGAAGAAAAATTGAAGAGGATGAAAACTAAGCTGAACAGCATCGGGGATCAGTTGGACACCATTTGTTCATTATATTTGGATATCTTGACTTGTCAATCTCCTGCTACGAACTATGCCCCGTTCTTATTAGAACGATATTTATTGTTAAAAATCAAAGATGTTAGAGCCAGCAAGCCAATTGAGCTGAAGACGATGGAGGATTTTATAAATTGCTGTAAGACACATGGATTAAAGGTCCAAAGGCTTCTTTGTGAATTTTATTTGCATAATTTCATATTAGATAAAGAAGTGGATGTGAATCTTAGCCCTTTTATTGGAGACATTCAATTTGAGGTTTTTATCTCTTTTGTAGTCAACCAACTCAAGTGGTTGAAAGCTTATAATTTGTTCCAAAGATAGGAACACAACTTAGATCTTTGGGTAAGAAGTGAACCTAGTCACCCTCTGCAATTGTTTACTAAGCATAAAAGACTGATGACACAGGCGGGCGTGATTAAAATTTTAGGGCCCATACATAAGGAAATTGTGCAGAAAGGAACAACATATTTCCTCTCCATTTAGGAAATATCCCTAGTTGCATCCAAAATGAGATGGATGGTTTCAAGCAACAATGTTAAGGAAAGAGAACCATTTAATTATGGAAATTTCAAAGCTACTGCAAGATGGTTAGTCCCATAAAACAATTTTATCTTAAAATAAGGACCCTATTGGGTGGGATGTCGCTTTAGAAGCCCCATTATTTGGTATCCTCTTGAAGGGTATCAACCTAACTATGAGTTACCTAAAGGGCACGAAGTGGCAGCTGCAAACCTGGCATGACATCATGGTCTCAGGCCTATTACAGATAGGTCTTCTACAGCCTACTCCTTAACTTCTTTGAATAAGAATTATTTATTTTTCATGGGGACATGAAAAAAGGTAAGCAGGGGAGTATATTGAGCCTTGCAATAGGTATGTATTTACTTTTGATTATTGTCATTTTTCCTCTTCCTTATTCATCTTGTGCCATGATATAATAATATAATGAAAGGATTTTGATGAATAATGAATGAAAAATGATCCTGATACGATTTAACCATCCAAACTAATTCTCGTTGCTTTTTATGTTGAAAATAATAGATGGAACAAAATCTATTCCCAAGAAGGAACATCAGGACCTAATCATAGGAAAGAAGACGTGTTAAATGCAGTCGAATCAGAAGACAAATCAGTAAGTATTAGCACAAGAAAGAACGAAATGTCCGAGGATAGCATTTTTTCATGGATCCCTCAGGATCCCCTGATCCTGAGGGATCACACTTATCTTTCCTTTTAGTTATAAAGGGAAAGGGAGAGCTAGTTCTTGGGAGTCATGTATCTTTCACTTCTGCATAATTTGTTATTGTAATTCACAGAACGTAGTTCTAAACAATGAGATCGTATTGTGATGTCAATTGATTGTGATGATTAATATATAATTCGCATTGCTGTTCATTCAAATATTTTGGAGTAGTTAAGCAGTATTCGCCGGTGGCTAAGGGCCCAGTCTCTAGTGGATCTCACTGCTGTTCCCTGTGTTATACTTTTCCATTTATTGCAAGTGTATTCTACTTTTTTGCTTTTTCAGTTGAAGTACTTTTGATCATTCATATTTTTGGTATTTATTCCCTAAAATACGCATTTCCAATTTATTTCCTTAAGGAATTAGTTGCTAGTTAAAAGAACTATTTTTGATTACTTAAAACATAGACAGTTATTTCCAATACTTTCCTTCTGTTCAATAGTTCAAATCCAGCTGAAAGCGCTCGGTTAATGCTTCAGTGCTCTCTGTTGATTGTCATTTGAATTAATTGAATTAAGAATGAATCACAGTTTTGGGTTATAATGCTTAGATGAATCACCTTCTTTAAAGCTTCAAGATTTATGATTGCATCTATATGAAATGATTGATTTCAACATTACTCTTTGTATGTATAGCTTGCACATATTGTGTACATGCTTGAAATAAAAGGACTTACCCAGGTTAATAATTAATGTGAGGAAATTAGGAGTTTTTAAAGACACCTATTAGCACCCAACACTCTCAACTTCAATCTGATATCCAACTTCTCTAGGATTTTGATACTCTCCAAGATCTAGTGACTGAGTTTACCTCCACTGTTGATGATGCTTATGTCTAGCAATGTGTAGAGTTAACTGCCTTAACCATAATAGCTTCTTCGAAAACATCTCAAATAGTCCATCTTAGGTCAGTTAGTCCTATTGCCTCCACAATCCCTACCACAACCCTTGCTAATCCTCACACTCAAATCGTTACACAAACATCTTCTCCCACTGGCTCTACTCATGCTACTTCATCCACTATTCACCTCCCTCCACCACCTCCATCAATCGTGGCAGCCAAATATGCCCCTTTGGTGCTGCCAACACCTTTACCTCCTATGCTTCGGGATTACCAATATAAGATTAAAAAATTTGATGGGACTGGTCTTGTGACTGCCCATCAACATATGATAAAATGAATGATTGTTTTGACCTGCAAGAAATTGATGATGATAGTGTCAAATTGAGAATGTTTGCTCAGAGTTTAGGAGGCAAAGTCAGAAAATGGTTCAAGGGTTTAACTGCTAATAGCAATCATGATCTCCCTAATTTTCACCAAAAATGTATTAATAGATGGGAAATCAATAAAAATCCACTACATATTTTATTATAATATGAGAGTATTAAGAGGTCTATGTTGGGTGCTAACAGGTGTCTTTAAAAACTCCTAATTGCCTCACATTAATTATCAACCTGGGTAAGTCCTTTTATCTCAAGCGTGTACACAATATGTGCAAGCTATACAAACAAAGAGTAATGCTGAAATTAATCGTTTCATATATATGCAATCATAAATATTAAAGCTTTAAAGAAAGTGATTCATTTAAGCATTATAACCTAAAATTGTGATTCATTCTTAATTCAACTAATTCAAATGACAATCAACAGAGAGCACTAAAGCATCAATCGAGCTCTTTCAGCTGGATTTTAACCATTGAACAGAAGGAAAGTATTGGAAATAATTGTATATTCTTTAAGTAATAAAACCCGTTATTTTAACTAGCAACTAATTCCTTAAGGAAATAAATTGGAAATGCGTATTCAAAGGAACAAATACCAGAAATCTGAATTATCAAACGTACTTCAATTGCAAAGTGGAAAAGCAGAATACACTTGCAATAAATGGAAAAGTATAACACTAGGAACAACAGTGAGATCCACCAGAGACCGGGCCCTTAGCCACCGAAAAATACTGCTTAACTACTCTAGAATATCTGAATGAACAACAACGCAAATTATATATTAATCATCACAGTCAATTGAAATCACAATATGATTTTGTTGTTCAAAACTACATTCTGTGAATTACAATTATAAAGTCTGCAAAAGTGAAAGATACATGACTCCCGAGAACTAGCTCTCCTTGTCCCCTTATAGCTAAAAGGAAAGATAAGCGTGATCCCTCAAGATCAGGGGATCCTGAGGGATCGATGACAAAATGCTATCCTCGGACAATTTGTTCATTCTTGCGCTAATCCTTACTGATTTTTCTTCTGATTTGACTGCATTTAACGCGTCTTCTTTCCTGTGATTAGGTATTTTTGTTCCTTCTTTGGAACAACTGTTGTTCCATCTGTTATTTTCAGCATAAAAATCAACGAGAATTAGTTTGGACGGTTAAATCGTATTAGGATCATTTTTCATTCATTCTTCATCAAAATCCTTTCATTATATTATTATATCATGGCATAATATGGATAAGGAAGAGGAAAAAGGACAGTAATCAAGAGTAAATACATACCTATTGCAAGGCTCAACATACTCCCTTGCTTACCTTTTTTCATGTCCCCATGAAAAATAAATAATTCTTATGCAAAGAATTTAAGGAGTAGGTTGGAGAAGATCTATCAGTAATAGGCCTAAGACCATGATGTCGTGCTAGGTTTGCAAACGCTGCCTCTTTGTGTCCTTCAGGTAACTCATAGTTAGGTTGATACCCTTCAGGAGGATACCAAATAATGGGGTTTCTAAAGCGACATCCCACCCAACAGGGTCCTTATTTTAAGATAAAATTGTTGTATGGGACTAACTGTCTTGCAGCAGCTTTGAGATTTCCATAATTAAAAGGTTTTATTTCCTTAACATTGTTTCTTGAAACAATCCATCTCATTTTGGATGCAACCAGGGATCTTTCCTGAATGGAGAGGAAATATGTTGTTCCTTTCTGCACAATTTCCTTATGTATGGGCCCTAAAATTTTAATCACGCCCGCCTGTGTCATCACTCTTTTATGCTTAGTAAACAATTGTAGAGGGTGAGTAGGTTCAATTCTTACCCAAAGATCTAAGCTGTGTTCCTGCCTTTGGAACGAATTATAAGCCTTCAACCACTTGAGTTGGTTGACTGCAAAAGAGATAAAAGCCTGAAATTGAATATCTCCAATAAAAGGGCTAGGATTCACATCCATTTCTTTATCTAATATGAAATTATGCAAATAAAATTCACAAAGAAGCCTTTGAACCTTTACTCCATGTGTCTTACAGCAATTTATAAAATACTCCATCGTCTTCATCTCAATTGGTTTGCCGGCTCTAACAGCTTTGATTTTTAACAATAAATATTGTTCTAATAAGAACAAGGCATAGTTCGTAGCAGGAGATTGACAGGTCAAGATATCCAAATATAATGAAAAAATGGTGTCCAACTGATCCCTGACGCTATTCAGCTTAGTTTTAATCTTCTTTAGTTTTTCTTCTTCCTGTCTAGTCCTATCAAAAGCCTCATTATTTTCTAGGGCTAATTCCCTCAATTATTTTTGTAACTCCTGGTATTGTTGCAGGGGGACTGTCTGTTGTTGATGTTGCTCTAAAGTAAGCTGGGCTTGCGTCAGTTCTTCTCGAAGTTTAAAATAATAGGGCCATTCCTTGACAAGAGGTCCTTGGATTTCCCTTCCATCTGAGTGTCGATGTTGTGAGAGAATACCTCTTCAGTCTGCATTTCCTTATTGTGGGAGGACCTGTTGGGGTTCCTGTGTTTTGGCCAGATTGGCAGGACCAAAAGACAAGACAACATCAGAACCACTTTGGGATCCTAGGATGTAGCCCTCCTGGATCCAAAGAGGGATCTCTCCATAAATGTCAAAGAATGATATATATATTTGAAGCTCAAAATGAGATATTAGGCTAGGTATGAAGCACAAGGATTTTTTAAATGATTTTTTTGTTGGGTTGGAGATCATTAACTGAGAAGGCTATGTGGGATGAAAGGAAAAAAAGTAGCAGGATGTTTTGGCAAAAGAGGATAGGTCAAGAAAGTGTCAATCCATTGGGCTATAGAGTCATGAAAGGGAATTACTTGCATAACAACTGAGCAAGGCTTTCCATAGGGCAAGTCATCTATACTAAAGGATCTTTTAGATAGATGGTGGTATGGAACATTAAGGAGTGAAGGTGAAAGAAAGAAAGAAACTCCATTTTCTGTCTGGAGATCAGGTTAGATATCATTTAAATCTAGACCTGCTTTGACATACTCAAAGGCAACTCTCAATGAAGACACAAAGGATAGCTTAAGATCAGGTCAGAGGTCATTTAACTCCAGACCTGCTTTCAGCATACTCCAAAGGGAAAAACAGAGTTAAGATTTAACACAGAGCAAGGCCTAAATACCAGAGAAGGACTTTTAACCTTCCATGCTTCGACACCAGCTCAAAGGGATCTTAGAAAGGCCAATCTGTTGGAAAATGACCCCAGTGGACAGGGCTCAGACTAAATCTCTGGTATCCCAATTCTTCCAGCTTAAACCCAACAAGAAAATCTAAGCAAAAAACCCCGAATTCATACATCAGTAAGCATGGGCTAGACCAACATCTTTGATTGGTTAAATTACATGAATTTTCTCTTAGATTCACTATCAGTAGAAAACATCAAAGACAAGAAGAGCAGTGGGCATTAAGGTACCATGTAGGGGTATATCCTAAGCCTGATTTACTAATTCTTATCAGAGAATAAATGGACAACATGAATAATGTAATGAGACAATTACAGTAAGAGAAACATCACCAGAAATATAGACCAGGATCCTGTGAAATTTGCTTTTTCAATTGATGTGAAAAACCAGTCACATACTTTGAGCTCAATGGCTTATTACAGTCCAAACCTCTCCTCCTAGCCTACTAAATTACAAACTACTCAGCTACTTCCCCCAATAACTGTTCAACAGTCGAATGAATCACTACAACTAACAACAACAACCTTTCAATTAATTTTGCAGGGGTTCTTATAGGATAATGAGTAACTGTGGTAGAAGATGTAAATTTAATTGATTTCATTAAGACAGAGTGGGGGGAAGTGTTCGTGCCCACTCTGCTTAATGGCTCTACATTGCTGTGTGTACTATGTAGTCTAGTTCGAAATCTTGTCAGGTTGATAGCAACCTCAAATGTGTTCTTTGAAGTCCTTTCTGGCTATAAGGTACTCTGTACTGTCTTCTAAAGCAAGTAATGTGGCTAGAAATTCTGCAGGTCTCCCATACTTCCACAACTACTGTCCTGACAGTTCCTTAGAAGCTTCTGTCAGTGTAATAACCTTTCAGAGCTCGAGGGGGCATGGATACTTCTGTCGGAAGGTGTAATTTATGAGAAAATACATTCTGCTGACATTAAACATAGATATAGATTTGTTTCATGTGCTTAGACCTTATTAGGCCTCTTAATCTTCTTCATGCTCTAACTGTGTCTTTATCCTTTAAATGCGGGATTATAATCATTAAGTTTTCAATAACATGTTTAAATCCCTTGATCTGTCGCTGCTGCAATGGTTATCTCTGTGCTTTGAATGACAGTGGCTGTGACTGTGGGAAACAGAGTGAATTTACCACTCCGTATACCCTACACAATGCAATAAAATCATTATAAAAACCCAGGGGAGTGGTGGAAAAATGTTGTGGAGGCCTGTGGAATGGTGGCGGAATGATGAATGCAGGTGAAAAACCAATGGAAATCTCTACAAACGGTGGAAGAATGTGCTGCCGGAGGTTTTTTGTAGAGAGGGTCACGGGCCATTGGATTAGATAATGCAATGGTGATCAACGGCTAGGATTCGTTGATGGAAATGTTAATATTGTGTTAGGCGGAAAGAAAGACCTTTAGTTTAATACACAAAGGTTTTAACTTTGGCGAAAACAAAGGAAAATGGAGAAAAATTTATCAAAGCGGGATGTTTTAACGGTGGGACCTGGCGAGCGGAAGGCGATAAAACGTGGACCGTTGGATCTCAGGGGGAGATCAACGGTGGGGATTGTTGGAAGAAACTCCTTGGAAATCTGATGGAATAAAGTTAAATGGGAATGCGATGCAACATGGGCCATTGATCTGATGACATGGATGGTTGAGATTGATGATGGAAGCTGCGGGAGAAAAGGGGAAGGAAGGTAGTTTCAGGAGGAAAACCACTGGTGTCGTGTGGCTCAAAGGTGGGTTTGAATTTTTTCCCAAAAAACACGATATATGTCGTTGTGTGACGCATGGAAAAACAAAACCACCTTCATCGTGTGATTTAGAAACATTCAAGCTCAGACGAAGAAAAAATGCGATATGCATGTTGACCGTCAGATGGAGGGGTGGAAGATCAGATGGTGGAGGAGGCAGCGCGAAATGGAAAGGTGCACTGGAAATTAGGTGGTGGAAAGTCAAAGGTGGGTTTGATCCCAGCCATCGGATTTGAGATACGGACAGTCAAGATTATAAGGGGGAGAAGAAGGCAGAAGGGGTAAATAAATGGGTGGGATGAACGAGAGTCGTTAGATCAATTGGAAGGAACAACGTAGATCTAATTGAATCAGAGCAAGGCAGGAGGCTGAGACTATGAGTTATGAGGTTGTGATTACATGTGGGCCATTGGATCGGCGGGACGATCAATGGTGGAGATTGATTGGAAGGGGAGAAATATGGGGGAAAATGAGAAGAGTGAGGAGTAATGTGGACCTTAGGATCATGCGGGATGGACAGCTCAAATCAAATCAGGACTGGCCAATCGGTGGAGGTCAAATGTAATGGGATTGGGCCTCGCAACAGTGCAATTATGCGATAGCTGTTGGATCAGATTGATAGATCAACGGTCTACATGTAATCGAGGAGTAAATGGAGAGAGGCGATGGGGCGCACTGTGGAACAAGCACTGACCATCGGATCTTGCAAAGATCGATAGCTCAAATCAAAGTAGAGGCCAAAAGACCAAAACTCAATTGCATCGGAGAATTTCACTTAACACAAGAAATACGCACACTGCAAACTTCCGATTGCGATAAGCACTCAAGGGCTTAGCGCTTGGTTTCAGTGCCGGGTCGCATGGTGGGGAAGTGGTTAGGGCTTAGCCGAAAGGGGCTAAATCCTGTTATATGGAAAAGTGGGTTTTTTAGGCCTAAAAGAGGATTTTTAAGGCTTTAAAAGGGGTTCAGTAGAGGGAAAAAGGGATTTTTTTAACCAAATGAAGGGAGCCATAAGGTTTAAAGGGGAGTTAGGATGATATAGAGGGTTAATGAGCGAATTTGAGAGGAAATTTGTGAGGGGAAAAGGGCATGAAAAGTGGGGTTTTGAGGGGACAAAATGGGCAGATGGAGGCCTTTGAGAAAAATTCTTTCACAGACAATGAGGCTTTTTAAATGGAAACAACAGTGAAGATTGTTCAAAGGGCATAAGGCACACAGAGGCTTCAAGAATGATATGTTTTTAGAGGAAATGTATTTCTTGAAGGCTCATAAAAAATTTAGCCACCTGTTTTCTTGTCAAAAAATTCATAGGTGGCTAACAAGACCAACCCTCTGTTTGAACAACTACATTTACCAAGTTTTCATGCAAATTAACCTGGGTGGCTATTTTTCGAGTGGGAGAGAGTTCGGTTTGAATTTCTATTGATTTATTCTCGCATATTCTTTTCTGTGTTGCTACAGAGGTCACCTCAAGAGTGGTGTTCTGAGTTTTATAGTTTTCAACTTCTCGTCATAGCCTTCTGACTATCTTTTGGAGCTTCTGGTATTTTTGTTGCAACCTCTTAAGTTTTGCTCTAGCTACTTGGCTCTTTTGAGGAGCGTTCGCTCCACTAACAGGTTTATCAATGGTTTCTAGAGCTGCTTGTTGCTCATCAGGGATGTGTTCCAAAAGAACCGTATGGCCTAATTGATTGTTAGACTCGTGACTAACTTCTATGTCTGCAGACTTCTGCTGGTCCTCATGATTGTATTCCAACAGAATCGTGTCACTGGATTGGTTGTCGGATTCCTAAACAATTTCTATGTCCGTAGCCTCTGGAGATGGCAGTGTTTTTATATGCCCGGAATTCTCTGGGACTTGTGTTTCCATTATGCTGAGACCAAGTGGTCCTCTAGGTTTCATATATACATTAATATTTGCTAGGACCTCGGCCATCCCTGTCTCGAAAACTTCCAAAGGATAATATGGCCCTGCTTCAATTTCCAGTTCATTATTATAATTATGTTCTTGTTCTTGTTCTGAATTAGCCTCTTCTTCAGGCTTGGATGCAGAATTGGGTGCCTCTTCTTCAGGTTCAGAATCTCTTATCCTAACTGGACTGGCTGTCTCCAAAAGTTGTTTGCTTTCATCCTGAAGATTTGCAGACATCCTCTGGGCTAGTTCAATTCTGACAGACCTCCTGCGTTTATGGGGTTCAACCTTTGAACGGGCAGTCCTTTTATTTTTGGAATAGGATTCTGCTTGCTTGTCTCCACAATTGCGGGATGTTGGATTACAGGGTTTTGCATTCTCTCTAGGGCCGTCATGAAACCATCCCAAGTTAAGTTGTATTGAACCAAGATATGACTGATGATTAATCTAATCAATCCATGGTGACTTATTATAGTTTCAGGGTGTCTAGCCCATCTTATTCTAAGAGCAGTATCATGCAGTAAAGAATTCAAAAGAGATGGCAGATTAACAATGAGTTTTTGTTTCAAGACAGTTAATAGTTTAAGTTGTCATGGTATTACCACATCTCGGTGTCCATCACAGGTAATGTATCTTTGGATAATTCTTACTAATTCTTTCCATGGTTTTTCCAGAGAAGATGGTTGGATGCCTTTGCCTTTCCTGACTACTTTCTCACGTTCGTCTTTGAAATTTTCCACTGCATCTTGCAGCAATACATGTTTTTGTGACAATATAGTTCCTTCTATCGGAAACCTGGATACTTTAGCTATTACAACATCTCTGACTGTAATTCTTATAATTTTCACTATGGATTCCCCATTTTGCAGATGCTATAGAAATTCAATGGAAATTTCCTCATTCGAGGGTTGAAATCTTGTGAGATAGGATATCCACCCTACACAGATCAGAATTTCCTTGGCTCTATCGGAGACCTCTTACACCAAAGGTTCACGGCGCACTGTCTTACCACCTGTAATTCTTGAATTCTTCCTACTATTGCAAAGGATGAGTGTAATGGAAAAATTCAAAAAGTGTTGTTCCAAAGATGGAACAGCAAAACCAAGAAGTGTTGCTCCAAAGATGGAATAACAAAACCAAAAAGTGTTGTTCCAAAGATGGAATAGCAAAACCAAAAAGTGTTGTTCCGAAGATGGAGCAACAAAACCAAAAAGTGTTGTTTCCAAAAATGGAACAGTAAAACCAAAAAATGTTGTTCCAAAGATGGAATAGCAAAACCAAAAATTTTTGTTCCGAAGATGGAACAACAAAACCAAAAAGTTCTATTCTGAAGATGGAATAGAAAAAAAAATAAAAAAATGAATTTTTACAAAGATGAAGTTCGTGAAGGATTATCTTTTGCAGCTAAAACTTGCATGGTGGAGTCCTTGTGTATCATGGTGGAGTCCTTGTGTATCTGTTGACAAAAAGATTCTCTTGTCAGTGGTCTTTGGTAGAGGCGCACCCGATGCACATTTTCTTTAAAGGAACAATTAGACCCATCAATGGTGGCCAACGTAAGAGTGCCATTGTCATGTACTTCCTTTATTTCATAGGGACCTAACCACCTAGTCTGCAATTTACCAGGGAAGTCTTGAAACCTAGAATTGTAGAGAAGTTCCAAGTCACCCTCATGAAATGTCTTTTTCTTGATTAGAGAATCGTGGCATTTGGCTCTTTGTTGTTGAATAAGTGCAGTATGCTGTAGAGCCAAAAGCCGGATTTTGTCTAATTCATTTATTTGTTGTAATCTATTAATATGGGCTTCAGTTAAATCCAGTCCCACTTCCTGGGCTATCCTTAGTGTTTATATCTCAAACTCTATGGGAAAAATAGGTTCCTTACCAAATACCAGCTAATATGGGGAGTATCCAGTAGTATTCCTACAAGTTGTGGGATATGCCCACAAGGCTTCTGGTAGTCGAGTAGCCCAGTCTCGTCTGTGTGATGAGACTGTCTTCATTAGAATAGCTTCAGTTACTTTTTTGGTGCTTTCTACCTGCTCGTTTGCTCGTGGGTGGTATGGAGAGGTAGTTATGTGAATAACATGATGATTTTTTAGTTTTGCAGCGATCTTGTGGCCTACAAATTGCGGCCCTCCATCAATGATTATTTCTCTGGGTCCCATATCGTACAAAAATTTCAAAAATAAATTTTATCACAGTTTCTTCTATGGCCCTTGGTAATGCTACTGCTTCTACCCACTTAGTTATGTATTCTGTTGCAACCAATATATACGATTTTTGGTTGGATGATGGGTTGATTGTCCCAACAAAATCTAATGCCCAACGCTCAAAATTTTCTATGACCATTTGTGGATGTAGGGGCATCTCATCAGATTGGCTAGGGTGGCCCATCCTTTGACAACTATCGCAGGCCTGAACAAATTTCTTAGCATCCTTAAAAATCGTGGGCCAGTAGTAGCCCGTTTGTAAACGTTTATGTCCAGTTCTACGGTCTGCAAAATGTCCACCGCAAGGTCTATCCTGGCAGGCTTTTAAGATATCATAAATTTTATCTTCCTTGATACACGTGCGGATGTGCATATCGGCCCCTGTGTGAAAAATGTGTCCTCCAATCCAGGAGAACCGAGTGTTGCACTGTACTATCGATTTCCTTTCTTTGGGTGTTAGATGTTTAGGTAGTTTTCCCACTGCTAAATAATTCGCCACATCTGCATACCATGGAATTTTCACGGTTATAGCAAACGAGTGTTCATCCGGAAACTGATCCTCTACTGTTATTGCATCATCTATTCTTGGCACTCGGGAGAGGAAATCTGCCACAAGGTTTTTCTTCCGTGGTTGATCCCTTATAGTTATATCAAATTCCCACAAAATTAGCAACCAATGTGTCACTCTTCCATTCGTAATGGGTTTATTAGCTAATTATTTGATAGCAGAGTGATCCGTATATATAATTATAGGGTATCCAATTATATAGTGTCTGAATTTTTTATTAGCACAAATAAAAGCTAAAAACTCCTTCTCTGTTACAGTGTAATTCAACTCATCGGGGGTTAAGTTTTTGCTAATGTAATATATAGCATAGGGTTTCTTGTCTTCTTCTTGGCTAAGAACTACTCCAATGGCTATGTCCGATGCATCTGATGAAATCTGGAGTGGTATATCCCTGTTCGGGCCTCGTAATACTAGTGCTTTTGATACTAGCTGTTTTAAATATGTAAAGGCAGTGTCCCATTTTTCAGTCCATATGAAATCACTATTTCTTGTTAAGGCATATACTGGTGCAATAATCTATGAAAATTTCTTGATAAATCTACGATTATATCCAGCAAATCCCAGAAAACTATGTACCTTTGTTTGAGTGCATGGAGTAGCTAGTAAGATAATTACTTGTATTTTTTCCGGATCTACCTGAATTCTAGCTGCTGAAATGTAATGACCCAAGATCAAGCCTTCTGTCATCATCATATGGCACTTTTCGTGACTTAAACATAGGCTGGTAGCAATACATTGTTACAGAACGTTTTCCAATGTATGTAATGCTTGCTCGAAGTCATCTCCATAGGGTGTGAAATCATCCATGTATACTTCCAATCCTTCATTTATCAAGTTTGCAAAAATACTGAGTATGGATCTTTGGAATGTGGCAGGTGTGTTACACAATCCAAAAGTTAATACCCTGTAAGCAAATGTTCCCCACGGATAGGTAAAGTTAGTCTTATCCTTCTCTTAAGGGGCAATCTGAATTTGGTTGTAGCTGCTAAAGCCATCCAGGAAACAAAAAAATTTCTTACCTGCCAGTGTATCTAGGACCTGATCAATAAATGGAAGGGGAAAATGGAATTTTTGTGTTGCCTTGTTGATTTCTCTATAGTCAACGCATATTCGTCATTTCCCATTATTTTTGGGAACCACAACTAATGGAGAAACCCATTTACTGTCAGATATATGATAGATAAAATCACATCTAACAATTTTTGAAGTTCTTATTTAATAATACCTTTTAGGTGAGGATTTAATATACGTTGAGGTTGTTGAATGGTTCTTGGATTCTTTTCAGTGTAGATGTGATGCATGCATAGCTAAGGTTCAATCCCTTTCATATCTGAGTACTCCCAAGCGAAAGCCCCTTTTGTTTTTCCTAAGGACTTGAATAAGTTTCTATTGCTAGTCATCACTCAGATTACTGTTAATGTTCAGGATCTTCCCTGGCTCAATTTCGATAGGTTTGCTATTATAAATAGTGGTTGTTGGTATTGTTTGGTCATTGATATATCTCAGGGGATCCTCTTTGATTTCATTGTCAAGGACTGCTTTAATCATGTGGCATTTCGAACTTGATACTGTGGTAGGATGATTGATAAAAGTATTAATGACATCATCTTCAGTGTGGTTTTTGAATTTAAGGGCATCGACCACAGTCAATGGTGACCGAATATTTTATGTTAAGTATGTTGTTGGCTGCTTCTTGGTTTTCATAATAGTCAAGCTTGGCCGAGAAGGAGGGTATAAAGCCAAAATTTTCACATCATTCCCCTTGGTTATAGTCATACTGCCTGTCCGGTAGCTGATATAAGCATCAGCAGTCGCTAGCCAAGGCCTGCCTAATATTAAGGGATGTCCATCTATCTGGTTCCTAGGGTTAATAATCAAAAAATATGTTGGGTATTCCCAAATGTCTACAAATACCATCACATCTTGTAATGTTCCTTCTGGTCTATTGACTGAGCGATCAACTAGTTCTAGTAAGGTAGTTGTTGGTTCCAAGGCTGTGATGCCAAGAATGTTGTAAGTTGTATTTGTGAGAATATTAATGGCTACCCCTAAGTCAACTAAAGCATTGGGAAAAGAATGACCATTTATCTATATTGTGACAATGGGGTTTCCAGGATCCTCATATTTTACAGGAGTCTCTTTTCCTAGTAATAAATCAGACAAAGTCCCGACAACATGGATAGTAGGGGTTATTTTTGTTTTCCTCACAAAATTATTTATACACAATTCTTTAATAGTTTTGGAATATATTGGAATATCTTGGATAGCCTGGAGGAGGGGAATTTTTATACAAATATTCTTAAGTTCACCCAGAAGATCAAAGTCAGGATATTCAATCGGGCGTGGTATTATCAATATTTCTGGGAATGGGGGGGAAGTGGTTATGATTTGTTCAGGATTTTTTTGTCTGACTGTATCTTCCCCTTGTTTTATTTGTTGATCATCTACAGTTAGAGGCTTATTTGTGTGCGGTTCTTTAGGTTGAAAATCTTTATCCTTATCTACAGTGATTATGCGTCCCGATTTCAACTTAAGTTCATTACATTCTTTCAACTCATCTTCAGGGTCCAGACCCTCAATGATTTGTATTGACTGAATTGTTCTGTTGTTAGGATTTGGGTTGGGTTGAGCTAGAAGTTGCGGTCGTATATTATATTGAGGTTTCTGCTACAACGTGTAAGGTGCTGGTGAAGTTGGTTGAGGTAGAGGAACTGTCCCCATAGGCTGGTTCGTAGATCTTTTCCAATTTGATTGCCAGTTCTGATTTTGTGAGGTGGAAGGAGACCATTGGGAGGAATAAGGGTTGTTCTGCCAAAATGGTGGCGGGTAAGGGGAATTTGGCCAATTATTATTATTTGGATTTGACTGATTGGGCCATGGTGGCATAAAAAATGCTTGAGTTGGAAAAAAAACGTGGCTAATTCTGCCATGCTGCCCCTGCATATTGCTGATAATTATATTGCGATGGAGAAAAGAATGAAGATGGATCGGTAGGCATACATGTATGATGCACTTGACATTGACGACGTTGGTTCAACAGATATACTGGTTCTACTTCTTCTTCTCCTTCCTTTAAGACTGCTTTTAATCCTAGGAGTGATGGGAAACATTCTGTGGTGTGCTATTTAGTGCATATGGCACATGTTTGTATCATATCTAGCGGGCATTATTTATGATTGTGCTTATGTCTGTTCTACTATAGCCTACTTTTGCTTAGTTTGCATGACATCCAATTGTGTCGTCAGGGTCCCCAGGATATTAGTCTTGAAATCCTCCAACAGATTGTTGATTTCGCTTCTTGTAATGCTTCCTCCTGAGGCTTTGCTGTCTTTGGGGCTTGCAGCGCGTTCGATTGGTTTCAACCTTGTACTGCCCGTGGAACACTTGTTGCACAAATATATAGTATTGTTATAGTTTTCTTGATAAATGTCACCCTTGCCCATTATATTTAGTGTCTCTACCCATTGGTCTTTCATAACTCTGATCATCGTGGTTTTTAGAGCATTATCAGGCATATTTGTGTAAGGAGAACTTTGCAGATTATATTGTAAATGCTCTACATATTATTCCAGATTCTCGCTAGGTTTAGCTACCATTTGAAAAAAGTTATCTTTTAGTTCTCTAGTTCAGAAATAATCTTGGTATTTTTTAAGGAAAGATGTTTTCATTTGGTCCCAGTCATTGATGATGCCTCCATCAAGTCCCATGAACCAACAGAGAGCTGCTCCCTTCAGAGTAGAGGGGAATAGCTTCAGCTTCTGGGGTTCGGTAGTGTAGTCATAACCCCTGCATAAGACATCAAATTCGAAAGGGAATGCATCGGGATCTTCTGAAGTTAACCCATGAAAGGTAGGAATGTTCTATAATGGGATAGCCTTCATGGGGGCATTGAAAAATGTGTCAACAATAGGGTATTGCAATGTAGAAGTTTGAGGTTGCTGGTTATTAGCCATTTGGTCAAAAATATGCCAATATTCTTCAGGGATCTCCGGAGCTGGAGAGTTATTCCTAGGATGTCCACAAGAGGCTGGAATGGTTCTAGTAGCACTACCTTGATCTGGAATACTCGGTGTCCTCTACTCACTCACTACTTCAGGAGATGTAGGTTCTAATAATTTAATTTCAATATTTCCTGTTTCTCCTTCTCCTTCAGGAGGTTGCAAGAATTTCCTTCTTGTGAAGGGCGAGTTTGTGAATTCTCAGTATCTTGAAAACTCTACTCAATCCCTTCAGTCTTACTATGAATCTCAACATTAGCTACAGATGGTTATCCTACGGCTTGAAGGAAGTCAGTAAGATGCCTGGCAACAACAATTCCGGGTCCTACTGATGATTGAGACTCAGCTTTTCTTAAGATTTCGTCGATAAAAGTTGATCGTCAAAGGATCACTGTTCCCTTAGATTTTTAGGTTTAGAAGGAGGAATTTTGTCTTTTTTAGGTCTTTCATTCTTAGTCATTCATGCAGAAATATAAACATTCATTCCTACCTTAAACTCTTACGCAATTCTGCTAGAAAGCGGGCGGATGAGCGAGCATTTTACTTGTTCGCTACGCAGGTTCTTACCTTCCGTTTTTAATACCCAATTCTCCCTCAGCAGAAAAAACATCAATCATACATTATTCTTTACAAAGTGGCAACATGCTTCCTAGAAACGGCGCCAAAATGTTGGGTGCTAACATGTGTCTTTAAAAACTCCTAATTGCCTCACAATAATTATCAACCTGGGTAAGTCCTTTTATCTCAAGCGTGTACACAATATGTGCAAGATATACATACAAAGAGTAATGCTGAAATAAATCATTTCATATAGATGCAATCATAAATCTTAAAGCTTTAGAGAAAGTGATTCATCTAAGCATTATAACCCAAAACTGTGATTCATTCTTAATTCAACTAATTTAAATGACAATCAACCGAGAGAACTGAAGCATTAACCGAGCTCTTTCAACTGGATTTGAACTATTAAACAAAAGGAAAGTATTGGAAACAACTGTCTATGCTTTAAGTAATCAAAACTAGTTCTTTTAACTAGCAACTAATTCCTTAAGGAAATAAATTGGAAATGTGTATTCAAGGGAATAAATACCAGAAATCCGAATTATAAAAAGTACTTCAACTGCAAATCGGAAAAGAAGAATACACTTGAAATAAATGGAAAATTATAACACGAGGAACAACAATGAGATCCACCAATATCGGGCCCTTAGCCACTGGCGAACACTGCTTAACTACTCCAGAATATTTGAATGAACAACAACCCGAATTATATATTAATCATCACAGTAAATTGACATCACAATACGATCTCGTTGTTTAGAACTATGGTCTGTGAATTACAATTACAAATTATGTAGAAGTGAAAGATACATGACTCCCGAGAACTAGCTCTCCCTGTCCCTTTATAGCTAAAAGGAAAGATAAGTGTGATCCCTCAAGATCAGGGGATCCTGAGGGATCCATGACAAAATGCTATCCTCGGACAGTTCGTTCATTCTTGCGCTAATCCTTACTGATTTTTTTTCTAATTCGACCGCATTTAACGTGTCTTCTTTCCCGTGATTAGGTCCTGCTGTTCCTTCTTGGGAACAACTATTGTTCCATCTGTTATTTTCAGCATAAAAGGAAACGGGAATTAGTTTGGACGGTTAAATCATATCAGGATCATTTTTCTTTCATTATTCATCAAAATCGTTTCATTATATTATTATATAATGGCATAAGATGGATAAGGAAGAGGAAAAAGGACAGTAATCAAGAGTAAATATATACCTATTGCAAGGCTCAACAGTCTCCAGAAGAGAGTGTACAAGAGTACTATACTAGATTTAACATCATATAAAACACACTCCCTTCTCACATGAAGCCACCTCAAGGGCTAGTCCTGGTTAAATTCCCAGATGGTTTTGACCCAGACATAGCCTACCAACTTAGGGAAAGAGGCTCATCAACGTTAGAAGAGATGCAAAGAGATTTTGTGATTTTAGAAGCTAATTTATTAGCAAAAAGTTCTAGGATGAGGACTGAGAGGAGAGTTACCATAAGAGAATAACCTTTAGCCTCTACATCTGATGCAAAAATTGACATTTTGGTAAGGAATATGGAAAGGATGATGGACATAATTTGTCTGAATGAAAGAGCTATACCTAGATAAAATCAACTAGCTCCCCAAAACAAAAATCAGAACCCAAGAAGAAACCCTCCTCAAGTTAGACAGAGAAAGAAAAGAGGTGCCGATAAGCAGATTAGGCCTCCTTTTCAAGAAAACTATGCCGATGAAGATAAAGGAATAGTGGAAGAAGTTGAGGAAAATCAAATTAATTTGATGGGGATTAATGAAGATGATTGTATTTTTATCACTTAAGAAGAACAAGAATTGTTTTCACTAACCCAAACAGAGCTAGAATCTGAAGAACCTTATGATTACAAACTGGTTTTTAAGAATTCCATTATGGAGGTTCACAGACAATACAATTTAAGAAGAAAAAAAATAGATAATTCTAATAAAAATAATTCAGAAAATTCTGTCAAGAAAGTATTTGAATCTGAGGTTAAGAAAACAACAAAAAATACAAAGAAAAATGTAAATAACTCAAAAAAGAAAAACAGAGAAAACAATACCAAAAAAATAGTAGATATTCCTGCCAGAAATGCTCAGACAGACATTCCTCATACAATAAAACAAACTGAAATCACCCAGAAGGTAGTGGCTGAAAGAACTGATTTATCAAATCTACAAAAAACTCAAACACCATTGAGTGTTGAGAGTGAACTTTCTAAATTGAAGTTATCTATCCCTCTCACTGAATTGATCAACAAGAATGTCTATAGGTCTCAAGTCCTAAAAGTGTTAAATATATGGGAGGTTACCAATCCCGTCAATTTAAGTGATGATCAACCTGCACTTTTGTTTCGGCCAAAATTTGATGGCAAACCCTAAGAAGGAGGTGTCCCTCATTTTTATGTCAGTTTAATTTTTCATGAAAAGATTCTTCATAATGCCATGTTGGATTCGGGTGCATCACACAACCATATGCCAAAGGCTGTCATGGAGAATCTTGGCCTTAAAATCACTAGACCGTATACAAGATTTATACTATTTTCTCTAGTAAAGTTAGGTGTCTACGTCTTCTTAAAGATCTTTGTGTCACTCTAGCTCAGATACCTGCAGAGAGTTTAGTGATGGATATAGTTGTAGCTAACATACCCCCTAAGTATGGAATGCTTTTATCTCACTCATGGGGATAAAATTTAGAAGGGACCCTGCAAATGGACATGACATACGTTACAATACCGATGTTTGTTCAATCAAGAATACTGTATAGGGAAACATTGATGAAGTACATGGTAATTAGTCAATAAAAACCTCATAATTACCCTCGGTACTATGTTCACACTGACCTTGAATCCTTCATTCTCTATAATGATGGAGCCATTGATTCCAAAGAAAATGATGACAGTCAAATACAAACAGAGCAACCAGATTTTGTAAATGAACCCTTTTGGAACATTAGCTTTGATGGCTCATGTGGAAAATTTGGCTCAGGAGTGGGTATTTGGGTGTATAATATAGGCAACAATAGTGCACAAGGTCATTCATACAATTTAAATTTTTAGTGCACAAACAACATTGTAGAATATGAAGCCCTACTCCTAGGATTACAGATGTTGAAAAGATTAGGAGCAAAAAAATATTTGTACATGGTGATTCTGAGTTGGTCATAAAACAAATAAAAGGACAATACGCAGCAAAACATCCCAAATTAAGAGCTTATAGAAATGTTGTACTTGATTTCTTGAGAAAATTTGATGAATATGATTTAGTAGTAATTCCTAGAAATCAAAATGCCCTAGAAAATGGCCTAGATTTTTCAACAAGTACATGTAAACTGCCTCACCCAAACAAACAATACACAATTGAGGTCAAACATCGTCCTTCTGTGCTAGATAACATGAGGTACTGGCAAGTTTTTGGCAGTGACAAACAAATTGAAAGTTTCCTACAGTCTAAAGATGAATTTGAAGACAGTAATATAGACCTAGACTGTGAGGAAGATAGTCTTACTGATGTGCATAAAAATGTAGAAAAAAAAATTGTTGTTTTTGATGTAAATATTCCAGCTAACAAAATTGTACATAGCACAGAAAATAAAAAAGACTTGGAAAAATAAGAATTCAAAATACTCCAGCTCAAAGACAATACTCTGCCTAGAGGGTTGGTACCTTTAGAGGAATTATTTAACTTTAATTATGTGGCCAAGAAACCCAAAATGGAACCAACTGGAACAAATATTGAAGAATATAATATAGGCACTAAAAAAAACCCCAAAATCATCAAACTGTCAAGATCATTGCCTATCATTACAAAAAGAAGATATATAGCCCTGTTAAAATAATTCATTTATGTGTTTGCATGTAGTTGTGAGGATTTAAAGTCTTACGATATAAGCATCATACAACATAAAATTCCAATCAAAGAGGATCGAAAACCTTTCAAACAGAAATTGCGCAGAATAAATATTGTTTTGATGCCTCTGGTTGAGAAATAAATTAAGAAGATGTATGAATCAAAAATCATAGTGCCACTCATATATTCCAAATGGGTGTCCAATATTGTGCCAACTAGAAAGAAAAAAGGTGAAATTAGACTCTTCATTGACTTTAGAAATCATAACAAATTATCTCTTAAGGATAATTACCCTTTACCAAAATTGGATCACATATTGCAAAGGGTAGTAGGTTCCAATAGAACATCTTTGCTAGATGCCTTTTCTGGCTATAATCAAGTTTTAGTACACCCTAATGATGAAGATAAGACAACTTTTACAAATCCTTGGGGGACTTTCATGTATGTGAAAATTCCCTTTGGATTAATGAATGTTAGAGCTACCTTTCAAAGGGCTATGGACATTGCATTTGTTGATGAAATTGGCCACTTTATTGTAATTTATTTGGATGACATCACTGTGTATTCTAAAACTAACGAAGAACATTTAGCACACTTGAGAAGAGTTTTTGGAAAATGAAGAAAATTTGTAATTTCCCCGAATCATAAGAAGACATTATTTGGACTAGAAAAAGGAAAAAATTTTAGGTCACGTTATTTCTCAAGATGGAATGAGAGTTGACCCTAGCAGAATTGAAGGAATACTAAAAATCATTCATCCTAGAAATATTAAAGAACTCCAATCATTTATTGGTAAAATCAACTTTTTGAGGAGATTTATACCAAACCTAGTAGAACTTTTAGGGAACATTACCAATATGCTCAAGAAAGACTTAGAAATAAAATGGACCATAGAAGTAAAATAATATTTTGATTTGGTCAAGCAAGAATTGACAAAAGCCCCAACCCTAATCAACCCATATTTTACTAAAGATTTCATGATTTTTTCTTTTGCTTCTGAACATCCTATTGTTGTTGTTTTGTTGCATAAAAATAATGAAGGATGTGAGTAGCCAATAGATTTTTTGAGCAAGGCATTAAGAGATGTATCATTGAAATATAATATCGTGGAAAAACAAGCTTTTTCTTTGGTCAAAGCATTGAAATATTTTAGAGTCTACATTATACATTCACATATCATTGCTTAAGTTCCAACTGCAGTTGTCAAAGATATCTTATCACAGAATGGTCCGGATGGAAAAAGAGGAAAATGGATTGTTGTGATATTAGAATATGATTTGGAAATCAAGCCTACTAAGTTGATTAAAGGCCAAGGATTAGCTAAATTGATGGCAAAATCTAATTTTCATGCATTAGAAATAAACATGGTACATTCTTTGGATGACCAAGAGGAATTGGCGACTCCACCGATTGATGAAGCATTCCTGAATTCTCCATGGTATGTTGATATTTTGTCTGTACTGTAAAATTTTAATGTTCCTCCTAGTTTTTCTAAAAGAAACACGAGATTTCTGAAACTTAAAGCTGTTAAATTCTTCATTTTGGAGAATGTTTTGTATTGGAAATATATTAGAGGTATTCTTCTTAAATGTTTGCTGAAGGATGATGCAAATAAAGTTATGTAGGAGTTCCATGGAGGTGACTGTGGTGGCCATATCTATTGGAAATCCATTGTAAACAAGATCATGAGAGCTAGTTTTTATTGGGCTACCCTTTTTCCCGATATCCATAAAATGGCCATTTCTTGTCACAAATGTCAAATCTTTGAAGGAAAGAGAAAGCTACTTCTCTTACCCTTGAAACATATTTCTATAGAAATCCCTTTCCAGCAATGTGGATTGGACTTCATTGGAGAAATTCACCCCCCATCCTCTACCCAAAATAAATGGATCCTCACTACCATTGATTACTTTACCAAATGGATAGAGGCCACTCCTTCTATAAATTCCACTGACTTTGTCATAATAAAATTCCTAGAAACCAATATCCTTTCAAAATTTGGTTGTCCTAGAAAAATCATTACAGACAATGTTGCAGCCTTTAAGTCCAAAAAGATGATTGATTTCTGTAACAAGTATCATATAACTTTGGGGCATGCAAATTCCTATTATTCTCAAGGTAATGGACTGGCTGAATCTTCAAACGAAAGCCTAGAGAACATCATTAAAAAGCTTTTGGAGGATAATAATAAATCATGGCACAATAAGTTTATTAATTCTCTTTGGGCTGACAGGCTTACTACAAAGAAATCAATTGGCATGTATCCATACCAATTGGTTTATGGAATGGATGAAATTTTCCCTTCTTCCTTAGGAGTTTTAGTTATGAATATTATTCAACAAATTCAAGTTGAAAAAAATGGCATTCAGAGAAGGATCAATGACACCATTCAGTTGTAGCAGTCTAGAGAGGAAGTTTACGACAAAACTCAAGTAATTCAAGAGAATATCAAAATATCTTTGACAAGAGAAAAAAGGCTAATGATTTCAATTTAGGAGACAAAGTTCTGAAATGGGATTCCAGAAGAGAAGATAAAGGAAAGCTTGGAAAGTTTGATAATATTTGGCAAGGGTCATACTTCATTGATGCTTTTAGGGGAAACAATTATTATTTTCTTAAAGATTTGGATGGTACAGAAGTATATGGAGGTCTTGTCAATGGAAAGATGTTGAAACATTATTTCTTCTAAAATCAGGTTGGTTTTTCACCATTGTAAATACCACAGTCTTACAGTTTTCAATAATTCATTGGACAAGGTTGAAGCCTGAAGTGAAGGCCCTAAGCTGATTAGTAGACATAAAAATAGAAAAAGAAATCAGTTGAAGATAGTGCAAAAAATGGAGCATTTACGGCTACTGGTCTTAGGTTTTTGACACTTCATTTGGAGAAGTGCCATCCCCAGATGGAGTCACTGTCAGTATCCTATAAATCATAGGATCTGAAGGTGATTGGATATTTCATCTTCTCTGTAATTTAATATTGAAAATATTTTCAATATTCAAATAATTTCCAAAAAAAAAATGAAAAAGAAAATAAAAAGAGGGTATAAAAATAGATAAAACAAAAAGAGAAAAAAAAATGAAAAAAGAAAGAAAAAACCCCAAAAAGAAATAACACTAAAATTTTTGGAAATTCAAATGCCACTACTCATTAGATAGGTTTTTTCAATCATATTGTTTAATCATGATTGAATAATTTCAATTTATGTTAATAGGTTAGAAAATAAAGATCTGTCAAACTGTTTAATCTTGGCGTATCAGTAGATAGGTAGAGAATGAAATTGGCTCAACACTTTAAACTGAGTCAATGGCTTAAATAAGGATATATTTTAGATTAGAACTTTAAAAATAAAAAATGATTTAAGGGTTTCCTGGTCCAAATGCACTTTTTAAAAAGAAGAAAAATGCCATATTTGTAGTTTGGGTAGGTAGATATGTTGAGGAGGAACAATGGAGGGAAAATATGAAATCTATCCTATAGGTACAACATCAAAATTTCATTTTTCCTATGGTGGAAGAAGAAGATCAAAACAGAGGGTGTTTACACTAAAAATATTGGAAAAGGGATTATGTTCTAAATTTTTGGAACTAAATTATATTCTAAAATCATTTGTACATACTTTATGTCTCCATTTTACCCTAAGTTCCGAAGATATTCCCTTATTCCTAACCCTTGAACACTCATATTTTCATTTTATCCTAAGTCCTACACTACCCCTGCCATCCATTTATTCCCCAACCCCATTGTGTTGGTGGATTTGGTGCACGAGTGTACCAATCCACACTTGTTTAAGAGGAGTGGTTGTTTCCTCTTAAGTTTCTGGTCACTTGCAGATAATTAAGGGAGTCAACAGGTTAGTGAACATGCCAAAACATGAAACATACTAGAAAGGAAATAACATGCATGTATAGAGAGAAATAAAAACTAAGCTAAAACAAATAATACAAAATCTCTTATAGAGTCGAAGAACACAAAAATACGAATGATGACACTGTAGGTTTTAACCCTGAACAGAAATATCTATACACGATTCTTATAACAGAAAATAAACAATAGCAAGAGCATAAAACATAAAACAGATAAACACAGAGATTTTCCCCTGGATCCCAAATCGGGACGACCAGCTTGATTTTTCATTCTATTCCTTTTAGTGTTACAACACATATATATACATGCCAAAGCATAAATAAACCCCAATCCATTAACCCTGGATTAGAACATAACCGTAGTTCCCTTGACCGGATCTACAAAAATACCAGGGGCCGAAAACCATCGAACCCCAAACCCATGTGCAAAACCATGCACAAAACCATGGGCGGATCCGCCTATGAGTGGGTCCGCACAAAAACAAATTTTGGCCGGGGCGCTGCCCCGGACCCCAACGGTGGGGACTGCTTCGCCCCTCGTGACCCCCCAGCTACGCCCAACGCAACATACAACGCGTGGGGCTAATCGTGGAAAGAATATAACACATACCCAACATTCTCCCACTTGTTGTTTTCTTTCCACGGGGGGCCACAGGAGAGCTTAGTCATTTGGCCAATTATTCAACACCCATTGTTTCTCTACACCAAGAGAACTTATGAGTGCTCACAGACTTCGTCAATGCATCTGCAACATTCTTCAAAGTGTCCACCTTTACCAGCAACACCCTTTTAGCCTCAGCCATATCTCTAACAAAGTGATATTGAACATCAATGTGCTTTGTCTTTGAATGATAAGCAGGGTTCTTAGCCAAGAAAATTGCACTTTGGCTATCACAGTATATCCTTATAGCTTGCTATACCAACCCCATACTTGAACACAATCTCTGCAACCAAAATGCTTCCTTGCTTGCATGAGTGGCTGCTATGTATTCTGCCTCTGTAGTTGAAAGAGCCACTACAGACTGTCTTTTACTCATCCAACTGACTGCGCCTCAAAATAGGCTAAACACATACCCACTTGTAGATCTTCTTTGGTCTAGATCTCCAACCCAGTCTGCATCAACAAAACCACGAATGTCCAACATTCTTTCCAATCCTGGTCTTCCCTGGTAGCACAAGCCATAATCACTAGTGCCACGTAAATATCTGAAAACCAGCTTCACTACTGTCCAATGCTCCTTCCCTGGGTTTGACATAAACCTGCTCAATACTCCCACTGCATGTGCAATGTCTGGTCTAGTACAGACCATTGCATACATCAGGCTACCCACTGCACTTGCATATGGAACACGGGACATATCCTCCTCTTCTTCTTGTGTCTTGGGACACTTTTCAGCAGACAGCTTTACACCTACAGGAATAGGAACATTCACCGGTTTACTATCCTGCATATTGAACCTCTGCAATATAGTCTCGACATACTTCCTCTGGTTTAACCAGAGCTTCCTCTTTGCCAGATCTCTCTTAATTTCCATGCCCAAAATATAGTTTGCAGCACCAAGATCCTTCATGTCGAATTTGGAGAACAGTTGGGTCTTCAAATCTTGGATAATTTCTTTGTCATTTCCAATCAACAACATATCATCCACATATAAGACCAAATAATTAACACGGTCACCAATTAATTTAAAATAAAAACAGTGATCCTCCTTGCTTCTGGTGAAGCCAAGTCCCCGTATATAGGTATCAAATTTCTGATACCACATCCTTGGTGACTATTTTAACCCATACAGAGACTTCTTCAACCTGCATACTATTTCTTTCTTACCCTTCACCATAAAGCCTTCAGGTTGCTTCATGTAGATCTCCTCTTCTAGATCCCCGTGAAGAAATGTTGTCTTCACATCCATCTGTTCTATCTCAAAATCAAATGCGGCAGCAACAGATAAAAGTAATCTAATAGAAGTAACTTTGGCAACAGGAGAAAAAATATCACCAAAATCAATTCCCGGCACCTGGGAATAACCTTTCGCTACCAATCGAGCTTTGTATTTCTCCACCTTGCCTTCTACATTCATCTTATTTTTAAACACCCATTTGCTCCCAATGGGCTTCCTTCCAGCCGGCAACTCCACCAGATCCCATGCATCGTTTTTGTGCAAGGATGCCATTTCATCAACCATGGCCTCCTTCCAGAGTTTTCCATCCTCTGAATCTACTGCCTCCCTGACAGTTCTGGGTTCATCATCAATTATAGTTAAGGAAAAACCTGAACAGAAAGCAGATGGACTATACCTTTCTGGTTGCCTTCTTTCCCGAACTGATCTTCTCAAAGCTGGAGTTTGTGGCTCTTCATCTTCTGAGTCTTCTTTTGTTGTAGAGTCTGATTCATCCTCCTTTAGCTCAAACTCTATCTTCTCAGGTTCCTTTGGTAGGACTTCATGTTTAACAACATCTTTCACTTCTCTGAACACCACATCTCGGCTGTACACAACCTTCCTTGTTTCTGGGTTCCAAAGCTTGTAACCCTTTAAACCATCCTTATACCCAATAAAGATGCACCTTTCAGATTTATTATCGAACTTGGTCCTTTTCTCCTTTGGAACGTGTACATATGCATCACATCCAAATACCCTTAGATGTGAAATAGAGGGTTTCTTACCAGTCCATACCTCATGTGGGGTCTTATCCTCCAACGCTGATGAAGGTGATTTGTTAACTAAGTAACATGCAGTCTCCACTGCCTCGGCCCAGAATTCTTGTCCTAACCCGGTACCACTGAGCATGCTTCTTGCCTTTTCCATCAGTGTTCTATTCATTCTTTCTGCAACTCCATTTTGCTGAGGTGTGTATGGAGTAGTCTTCTACAGTGCTATACCACAATTCTTACAGAACTCTTCAAATTCCTTCTTGCAGAACTCCCCACCATTATCTGTCCTCAACGCCTTTATCTTCTTCTTTGTCTGGTTTTCCACCAGAGCCTTAAATTCTTTAAATTTGTCAAAGACTTCAGATTTCTTCCTCAAGAAATATATCCATGTATTCTTTGAGAAGTCATCTATGAATGAAACATAGTACACAGACTTTCCCAGTGATGGAACTGACACAGGCCCAAACACATCACTGTGCACAAGTTCTAATATCTTGTTTGCCCTCTTAGCACCAGAAGGAAAACTCACCCGATTCTGCTTCCCATATACACAATGTTCACATAAATCAAAATCCAGAGAACAATTATACGTACCTTCTACCATACCATCTTTATGTAGTATCCGAAGGCCCTTCTCTCTAATATGTCCAAGCCTTTGATTCCATAGCATGGTCTTTTCTCCAGAGACAGCTAGACTTTCCGTCCCACTTTCAGGAACCACAGAACTGTTACACCCATCAATAACAATGCTACCTTGTAGCTTGTACAGAGTTCCAGTCCGAACTCCCCGCATTAATACCAGTGCTCCCCGAACCATCTTGCAGGCATCTTTCTCGAACACTGTTTTTACACCTGCATCATCCATCTTGCTTACAGAAATCAGATTTCTAGCCAATGTAGGAATATGAAGAACACCAAGAAGCCTTCTAATCCTCCCACCTTACAGCTTCAGCTTGACCTTTCCACGTCCGATGATTCTGGCCTTCCTATCATCCCCTAGGAAGACATCGCCACCATCATATTTCTCATACTCGCAGAACCATTCCCTATGGGGAGTGAAGTGAAAGGATTCACCTGAGTCAATCAACCATGACTCATGATCTACATGTGTATTTGAAGAAGAAGCCAAATACACATCCCCACCTTCATCCGAGGTGGTTTTTGCCTCCTCGCATGAGCCTACCGATCCCTTCTTTCTCAAGAGCTTTAGATCTCGTATCTTTTGTAGCCCTTCCTCTTACATTTCCAAAGACACCTTTATAAATCTCTGGTAGAGATTTAGATCTCCCCTCATATTTAGATTCCCCCACTAAACCTTATTCTCTGCTTCGTTCTCGGGACCTTCCTCGGCATGCATAAGGCATCTCCATTCGACCCTCCACATTTCTTTGTCTCATTTCCTCCGACAAGGCTAAGACGGGTATGTCATCAAAATTCAAGGTAGTTGTATTGCTACCTATTGCAATAACTTTAATCGTCCCATGAATCCCCGTAGAGAACACAAATGTCGATTCACTTATCTTCATCTGAGATTTTAATATCAACAGATGACAGTTGACTTACCACAGTATTGAAGGCGTTCAGATGCTATGTCACCGAGTCTCCATCCTTCATCCTCAGGTTATACAGCTTTTTTCGTAGGAATAATTTATTCACTAGAGACTTAGATTGGTACAAAGTCCCTAGCTTTTCCCACAAGTTCTTCGTCGTAGCTTCCCCAGATACATTCAACAATACTGAATCTGAGACACACAACTGTATTGTGCTCTTAGCCTTCCGATCCAGTTTCTTCCAGTCTTCATTTGACATCGCCATTGGTTTAGTACCTGGATCTACCGCGATCCACTGATCTTTATCCACCAGCAGATCCTCCATCTTGAGTTTCCACAACTCAAAACTCTGACCATTAAATTTCTCGATCTCTATCTTTCCGCCGCTCGCCATCTTCTTTCAGCACAAGAATCGATCCCGCAGATCTCCCACTGAACAAGGTCTACCACAGGCCCGAGCAAAAAAACCCTCAACAACAAAGGCGTCCCCTTGAAGCCGAAACAACTCCGATACCAAATGTAGGTTTTAACCCTGAACAGAAATATCTACACATGATTCTTATAATAGAAAATAAACAATAGCAAGAGCATAAAACATAAAACAGATAAACACAGAGATTTTCCCCTGGATCCCAAATCGGGACGACCAGCTTGATTTTTCATTCTATTCCTTTTAGTGTTACAACACATATATATACATGCCGAAGCATACATAAACCCCAATCCATTAACCCTGGATTAGAACATAACCGTAGTTCCCTTGACCCGATCTACAAAAATACCAGGCCAAACCATCGAACCCCAAAACCATGTGCAAAACCATGCACAAAACCATGCTGATCCACTTAAGAGTGAAGTCCGCACAAAAACAAATTTTGGCCGGGGCGCTGCCCCGGACCCCAACGGTGGGGACTGCTTCGCCCCTCATGACCCCCCAGCTACGCCCGACGCAACATACAACGCATGGGGCTAATCGTGGAAAGAATATAACACATACCCAACAGACACTTACGTCCCCTCTTATTGAGTGCTATTGGCAATAAAGGATCAAATGTTTACCCACTTTCCAAGGGGTCCTTAGAACTATGGAGTTCTAATACTCGATGCAAGGATGTATTTACCTTCGAGCTACCTTGGCGCAAAGTCCCTCTCTCTACTACGAAGAATTGGATTAGTTGGATGGCCAACAACTAAATCCCCTCTATCTCTACTTCGGATCACACATTGCTGGATTGCTTCAAGAAATTTTGGCCAGCATAACAATGTGTTATGCCTTTGTTCATCTCTTGGTGGTATTTTGTATAAGAATTCAAACTCTCCTTCCCTCTCTTGGTACATTGATGGATGGTGACCCAAGAGAGGAGGATGATTCCATTGTGTGCTCCCTTGAGGTCCTAAGGAGGCTTGGGAGGCTATCCTTAGGCGGCTTTAAGTGTGGGATAAATTTTCTGGAGCGTGCATTGTGGTCCTAGAAAGTGACTTCCGCCACTCTCAGGTCTGCGCGGATTTTTTATTGAAAGCCATGCAAAGGCGTGCCTATCAAAGAAAAATGCACATGAAGGCACATTATACTATGGTCTTGAGTGTGAAATTTGATTTTTCTTCTAGAACTTAGAGGTTTTTAAAATTATTCAGATTCTCTAATGTGCCTCAGCCCTGTAAATCTTTCTGCCTGACATTTAATAACGTCATCTTTGCTTATCTTATTTTCCAGTGATAACAGTTGCCCACTAATGTGTGAGGTCTAGGAAGAACTGTATAGTCAAAATATATCATATTTTCTTTTTTGTGTACTATGTGAAGAGAGAGAGAGACTTGCATGTAACACGGAGTTAGAAACACCTTACACCGAGTTGAAGAGTGACCATGTCCTGTGGGAACCCTGCAAGAAATGGTATGATACAATAAATACAATTTTTCTACGAGGTGGGCATGTCCCATGCTCGTGATGCTTTGACTAGCTAAACAAATCTATTTGATAGATATAGATTTTGTTTGTGTCACTAGTATCGTAGTAATGTGTTGGTTGATGACGACGATTTCTAACTCCCTCAGAGGCACTTTTTAATTGAAAATAGGTGGAATGTGGTAACTGTTAGGGTCCTCTAATAATAGGGTTCATAATTTTTGAATTGAATATGATAGTCTTGTAAATATGTATATACCTTGCTTTCTGCAAGTTGTTTTTCCATATTTTGAAAAATGAAAAATAATAAAAAGTGAAAAGAGGGTAAAAGTCCTAAAATAAATATCAAAGGACTTAGAAAAATATAGACCACAAAAGAAAAACGAGATAAGAATAAGACTTGAAAGTGAGCAAGTCAAAATGCCACTACTATTTACTTTTATTGCAAGAATAATGATTATGTGCAGATTGTCAATAAATGTCAAAATCCATTATTAGTTAAACAACTTAATCTTAACTTTTCATGCTTTAAATTTCATGTTTTAGATAGAGAATAAATATATGTCAAACAATTTAAACTTGACAAATCGGTATATAATATAGAGAATAAATGAGGAGCTCAACAGTTTAATCTAAGCTCTCAGATGAAATAAGGTTAGACTTAGATAGTTTTTATGTTTTGAAAGAAAAATTGATTTAGGGTTGTAAGCCTAAATACACCCATGAAAATGAAGTAAAAAATGTTAGAAATAATGATGGTTAGGTAGAAAACAGTTGTGCAAGCATGCAATAAAGCATCATTGGGAAAAAATTACTAATTTCCCCTCCCCTACAATTATTCAGTATTCAAAATTATCAGTTAAAAATGCTCAGAGCATTTATCTGACTTCTGTTGGGACTAGACTAGAGGCTCGATAACTAATTGGTTAAAAAATATTGAATTCCTACACAAACCCCATATTCATCAGCATTTATCCTTCATCCATAATCATAATCCCTTTTCCTAAGTAAAAAACCTATTTTTACTTAGTAAAAGTAAAACCCTAAATAACTAATTCCATTTCCTTTCAAAATCACCCAAAAACCCATAAAATGCATTTCATCCTAAGTTCAAGTGTGAAAAGTACAAAAAGGATAAGTTATGATTTATTTTACACTTTACTTAGTGTTAAAGTATGTATTTTTATTCATTACATACATTACCCCCTTTTCATATTAATTTCTAACTTATTTATTAAATCCCTAAACTACACCCTCCTGTATAGTATTAAACCCTCTATATTTAAAATGACCCACAAAACCCACTATTTAATTTTAAACCAATGTTATTATAACCCATGTGATGAAATAAAACCCACCCTTATCCCATTGGTTTAAACTTATCAATAAAATAAAATACCCCGCCCCTATGGTTAGTAAACAAATGTAAAATGTTTTTAAACAATATAAATAAAACCCGCACCCGTGTATTGATTAAAAGATAGTGAAATGTTTTAACTAACATACATAACATTAAAACCCTTCTACATATCATATAACCCAATGTTTTGACTTTATTAAATACATATTTATAAAGTTAAACAAATCGTCCCGTCGAATGTATAAACCATGGACCCCACTCCAATCTTGATGCAACTTTCAAAATAAATCTTGGTCGTTCGCAACCAAATCCCACGATCCAACGGTGGAGAAACAAAATCACAAATAAACTTGCTCACGCTTAACCTTTTCATTTCCACGTGAAATGGGTAGTTTTACCATTTTCTCTTTCCTTGACGTGGAAATGCACTGTTATTCTCTATTTCTGTGCATATCCACTGTATGTGCTATTTCAACTTTGAAACAAGCATTTTCCACCATTTTATTTCCAAAAACCTGCAAATTTATGCCTGTACCTATTGAAGATTGCCAAGGAGCTTTGAATTTCTCCAGAGATCAGAAAGACACCATTGAATCCGTTAAAAGAACCTCAGAGATATCCACAAAGCCCTATACCTGCGTATAATAGGTATTCCTCCAGAATTCGAGTCTGTTATCAGTTTTAAAATACTTTTTTAAGAAAAATTCCAGTCAGAGTTCAAATTATTCAAAATAAGCCTATTAAAAAGATAAAAAAAAAATAGGCCAAACCCTGTCAAAATTTCTGAAAAGACCCTGCTTATGATGTACACTTCTTTGAATAAAAAAAATTGAGTTTAAATAGATTTTCTAAACTACTTTAAAACTCCAAATTGAGCCTAGAAACCCTCTGAAGATAGCCTAAACTTCTCAAAATACTTTTAGCCCAATTACTTATTGCAAAAATCCCAAGAAACCCTTGTTTATTGTTTTCTAACTAGTAAAGTCTGTAAATAATGTTGAACGTCCAAAATTTAAAGGAAAAATCCAAGGATAGACCATATTCTGCCTGTTTTAATCCAAGAAATCCCTGTCAGAGTAAAAAATACTTCTGCAAACTGTTTAATCTTGCATAAGTAGCCAGAAAAACCAAAAAGCAGAGTTTTGTAGTCCAAATGCCTAAAACTACTCCAACTTCATCTTCCAAAAATTCTATCATTATAAATCCTCTACAACCTCCTGTTGTAGAAATTGAGCACACTCCATTAGAAGATATTGACTATAAGATAACAGACCCTATTGTGGAATTCAATTTTTTGGAACTTCATAACTGGAGCTTCGAAAAATCTTTAGATAATGTTGAAGAAGTTAAAATTTGGGAATCACATTTGCCCAAATATGTTGTTCCAGTTACTCATTCATGCCCAGAGGTCATTAGGTTATGCCATAATTATTATATGCCTGAGCAAAAAGCAATAGTCAATGCCAACAAAGAAGTACTTTTTAGCATTACTACTAAGTCCATTAACCAAATGCTACAGCTCAAGCCTGATCCTCAAGCAGTCCCTTTGTCCATAGAGGCCCTTACCAAGCTATACATTGGCCTTGATTTTTCTAAGAGATTCCAAATATTCCAAATATGCATGCCCATGCATGTGGAAATTCCTCAAATTAATACCTCATATTCTTCCTCAAAGTTCCCAGAAGGCTCAAGGCATATCATTTCAATGTTTTCATTCATTTTAGGGTATTTCGCTAACGAACATATAGATGAATCCATTTTAGGTTTCCTATCCACTTTTACCCTAGGGCAACCTCCATCTGTTATCTTCAAGTATGTTGAGTATATTGCAGACAATATCCATGACCAATTGGTTAAGTTACCAACTAAAGGAGTGTTCAGATACACATCTTTCCTCTTCCACATGTTCTTGTATTTTGAAACAGATAATTTTCCACTAAACCTTCAAAAGCTTGACATAGAGGGAAATCCTCTTTCTGTTATTTTTTGGACTTCTTTGATCATGAAAGAGTCCATAGAATTCATCTATGCTGAGTTTTTAGATTCATTCATCCGTCCATTGATCAAAATTTTAACAAATACTAAACAACCCAGGATAAATGATGAGATGAATATTTTACAGTTATCAGAGTAGACTAAGACTGGTGATTGGTACTTGTATGAAAAACATACTGAAATTAGAGTGTTTGGATCCAATTTGTTGCCCTACGAGCTACCCAAATTTGTATCAATGAGGGTTTTTGCCTTGGAGTATATCAGGAAAATATTAAACTTTGATTCTATCAATTTCTTAGTAGCAAAGAAGAAAACACAATTTAAATTGAAGAATCAAGTAGGAACATTCATTTGCAATCATAGAGATGCAGAGGCAGAAGTAGCTAAACAGCTATTGGAGTACAGATTTGAAGAGATTTTTTCCTGGAATTATGATCCCCAAGGAATCCTAAGTAAAATGAGGGTTAAGTGTAAGCTAACAACCTTCATTCATTAGAAAAAACCAAATATAGAGAAATATTCCAATTAGACTAAGTGGACAGAAAATAATTTAATAGATGCAGTAAAGAAAAGTGATACTAGTCACACTTTACAAACTGCAGATCAAATAGAGAAAGCCACCAAGAGAGTAAGGGAAGAAGGTACCTATGTTGTTGAAACCACCACTGAAACTAGGTTCAAGTTAAGATACAACAAAAAGCCTAAGTTAAATCTAGTGAGTAAAAACAAAATGACCATTGAGGTAAAAGATGCAGATGTACTAGTAACAAATACAGAGCCTGCCAAAATCATCATCAATGAGCCAGTTACTAAGAGTCATAATGAAGAACAGGTTGATAATTCAAATGCACAAATGGTATAAAAAAAACAAAACATGGAAACTTCATCCTCACAGATAACAAAGGAAAAAGATCTAGATATCCGGGAAAAGTACAAACAGATAAAGTTAAAGAATGAAGAGATTAAATATGAAATTTATTCTCAATATCTCAAGCAAACACCTGGTATTCAAAATAGACTTCTATCTACTTTTGATTACTCAAACAAAAAGTTGATCATGTCAGTATTATATCCTACAGTAAAAAATCCAAAGACAGTTGCAAATTACAAGAAGATTGATATAGAAGTGCTAACAAAAAGCATACATGCACTTGATCAAATAGAATTTCATAGATAGAGTTCAAAGATGTTGTATTCTACTATCAAAACTAAAGCTACGAGTGTTCAAAAACTTCAGAACACCATCAGAAACATGAAGGATCAAATGAAACTTGATAAACCCTCATTTTATGCTAAAGATTTCAGAATAAAATCTTTAGAAGAGTTGGTAATACAGGTTGGATTTGACCCTGCAAATGTCAAAGCAATAAAACAGTTAATAAAGAAAAAGAATGAGGACATTGCAACATTGAGGAAACTGTTAGAAAATTATATATTACAGAGCAATGCAACACAAAAAATATGCAGAAAACACAAGCACACAAAACACATAAAACCACAGAGATACAGATATACATGGTTCACCTAGTTTGGGAACAACCAATCCTTCTTTTCTATTATCCAGTAAAATGAAGAGACACAACCTATAGCAGATCCGCTGTAATATCCTTTGTTCTCTCTCACAGTCGCCCTATCTATTTTTCACTTTTAGAATACACATTCAATATATAGCTGCAATACAATACCCTCATACAAAGCGAGGGATTGCCTTCTAGGGAAAAAAACCCTAAACTAAACATAAATTCTACCGTGAGATCATCTGCCTAATGAACGGCCCAGATTAAATAGAAATTACTATACTTTTACAAGGAAATTTTACATATGTTTTTAGCTTCGGGGGTGTTGCCCCCGAAACCCCCGCACCCCCCCGCTGCAGGGGTGTATATTTTTCATGGGGTATACATCCGGCTAAAACAAAAATCTCTGAATCTAGATTAAAATCAGGCTCCACACCCAACAGAAATAAACTTCTTTCAAGTGAACATCCTCAGGCCAAAGAACTTATACAAGAAAAAAATGAGAAGGATGATATGATGAACATAATCTTTCAACTTACAGCACAAATAAAAGAAATGGAGATTCGGATGGACAAACTTGTCCATGAAAAAGAAACAGTAAAAGCACAGGAGACACCTACAATCATTCCTATGGTTACTACAGTTGTGCCTTCAACTCTAGCAGAAGAGTTGGCACCCAAAGTTCCATTGGCTACTGCAGTGCCAGTAACATCATCTACAACATCAGCTACAGATTCATCTACAACAACAACTCACCCTATAGATGAGGCCATAAAATTAATAAAAGCTATGGAAGAAATGTCTCTTCAGACAAGTGAAATTAACAGACTAAAATAGATGATTGAAAATCTTGAAGATCAAAACAAGTTGGCTCAAATTAATGCCAAAACTCATGAGCAAAAGGCTATTAAATTAAATGAAGAATTGAAGAAGCTTCAAAAGAACTTAACTTTAAAAGAGCCCATATCATATGTAAAGAATCAACTATGGAACAAGATCATTGAAGCCATCAATGATGTATGGCCTTCAATTCAAGTAATCTTTGAACATAGAGATTTGCTAATAGTAGCCCAAGAAGAAATCCATAAGACTAAAGAAGAGCTAGGCAACAAACCTGAGAAAGATTTAGAAATGATAAATTTTATCAATAGAAAAAATAGGCAAGAGTCAAAAGAGATTGAAATTACTGACAAGACTGAAACTATCCTTAAAATAAGGAAAGTTATCACCAAGAAGAACCTAATGAAGCAGCTTGAGGAGAAGTGTGAAAATATGAACATAGAAATAACCAGATTCATGGTTAAATTTGAGAATTTGAGACAAATAAGTCTCCCTAACATTTTGGTCATCAATGACAAACTTATGCCTCAGGAAGACTACAACAAAAATATTAGAGAATATGCAAAGGAACAAGTCAACAAAACAGATGGATAAGGAGTCCCAACTGGAAAAGTTTTACATAGAAGCTTTGAACATTTATTCTATCTGTAGCATGAGATAAAACATTTATTTGTCATAAAGCCAACTTTTGTCAAATATACTGAAGCAGATGAAAACTTCAAAAATATTAAGAAGATATAAACCCCAAAAAATGATGATTGGTAGTCACTTACAGATTTACTATGAAAGGTAAAAATGTAGAAGGATAAAAGAGAAAACAGTTTGTTGATTTGCAGTCAAAACAGATTTTTTATAGTAGTAAACATGTTTTACAGTCGTTAAAGAGTATATGAGTTTAAAAGAGTATCAGAGATTAAAGAGAATCAGTGAAAGAGTATAAGATAAAGCAGATCAGATTTCAAAACCAACTTGAAATATCTAAACCCAGCAAGGGAGACAACAAGGCAGCCACCTGCACCTCATCTATAATCAGTTTCTATTTTGTTTGGATAGATAGGACAAATTTTTGATTTGTTAAGCAACTGTCTCTATTTTGTTGTAAAGATATTTTTATTTTCCTTAAATAATTCCTAGAACCATTCTAAAATATTTTGTAAACAATTATGTATAAATACTTCATCCTTTGAAGTATTATTGTGGAATAAATTTCTGAAGATTTCTATAGTCATTTTTGTGGACTTGAAAGCTTTTGTGTTCAAATTTCGAGTAGTAGACTAGATCAGATCAAGTAGCATCATATTTCAGGATTCATGTAATGAGCTATTGAAGTGAAGTATTTTCTACTTGTCATTGTTTATCTTTCTTTGTTACATGCAATCCATTATGTGTTCTAAATTTGAATGAATGAACAGGAGTATTACTTCAGGATTTGTTGAAAGCACCTTGTCTTTACTATTTGTCATTTTTATGTTTTTTGTTGATTTCCAGAGTAGGGAACCCTTAATTTCTCCCTCTTTCATTTGACCTATGCCTACTACTTCCCTTTTCCGGATCAAAGAACCCTTCATTACTCTTTATCCCGATCATATCACCTCACAAAACAACTTTGAAAAATATTCAAGGGTTATCTTTCTTGCCCTGAAAACATTTGACTTTTTGACCTTGATCCTAGTTCTGTCTACTTGAATTTTGACTCCTCAGCCCAATGGACAAATATATTTCCCACTATCCATCTCTTTAAGTCATTTTTCTCACCAAAACAAACAAACCAAACCAATTGCACATTCATAACTAGCCTAATATCTAATAATCAAAACAAAATTAAATTTAATAGAGAAAGCCCTCTCTAAACCCTAGGAAGGCTAGATCCTAGAGTTTAAAAGTTGGTCTGTGGTTACCTCTAGTTTTCTTAACTAAAAACCAAAAATCTCACAACTAAAGAATTACTAGAGTGATAGCATATTAGCGACCATACTAGGGAATTAACCAATCTTTAGTTGTTAAATAAACTTTAAAGGAAATCATTTGTATCATCTTTTTTGCCTTTAAGACTATTTGACCAGTTGTGAGTATAAAAAATTGTAATTTTGGCTTCTAGGAAAGTTTATTATACTAGGTATAATCCGGATCCTAAACCTGTTGTTGTTGGGTGTGGAGCCTGATTTTCATCCCAATTTAGAGATCCTTGTTTTAGTTGGATGTATACCCTAAGAAAATTGTACACCCATACAGTGGTCTCCCAATGGGGGTTTTGGGGGAAGCACCCCCGAAGCTAAAAATAGATGTAAAATTGCCTTGTAAAAGTATAGTAATTTCTAGTCAATCTGGGCGTTCATTAGGCAGATGATCTGATGGTGGAAGTTATGTTTAGTTTAGGGTTTTTTTCCCTAGAAGGCAACCTCTCGCTTTGTATGAGGGTATTTTATTGTGGCTATGTATTTGTATGAGTATTATCAGAGCAAGAAATAGATAGGGAGACTGTGAGAGAGAACCGAGGATATTACAACAGATCTAATGTAGGTTGTCTCTTCATTTTGCTAGATAATAGAAAGGAAGGACTGGTTGTGCGGGGTGGAAATAGCCCAAACTGGGTGAACCATGTATATCTATCTCTCTTTGGTTTTATGTGTTTTTTGTGCTTTTGTTTTCCGTATATGTTATGTGTCGCATTGCTCTGTAATATATAATTTTCTAAAAACTAGTATCAGAGCCGAAGGTCTATTTGGATGATAAAATCGCAGGAAGAAAGGTTACTGGTTTGAGTGGGAGCAATGGCGGAAGATGGTAAATTTAGGGTTGAGAAATTTAACGGCCAAAACTTCCCTCTGTGGAAGATGCAGATGGAAGATTATCTATATCAGAAATATTTATACCTACCATTTAGCGGAAAAACAAAGAAGCCGACGGCTATGACAGACGCAGAATGGGAGATTCTCGATAGAAAGGCACTTGGAACAGTACGGTTGTGCCTCTCGGCATCGGTAGCCTTCAATATTTCGAAGGAAACAACAATAGAGGGTTTGATTAAGGCGTTGGCAAAATTATATGAAAAACCCTCAGTCTCAAACAAGGTGTTCCTTATGAAACGTTTATTTAATATGAAGATGTCGGAAGGTGGATCTGTTGCAGACCATTTAAATGATTTTAATACAGTTACCAGTCAGTTAAGTTCTATAGGGGTAAACTTTGATGATGAAGTTAAGGCTCTTTTATTTATGTGCTCATTACCAGAAAGCTGGAGTGGTTTAGTTATGGCCATTAGTAACTCTGTCTCCGGATCTAGTACTTTAAAGTTTGATGATGTTGTCGGTGCTATCCTTAGCGTGGAAATGCGATGGAAAAGCTCCAATGAGACATCAGGTAATGCTTTGAGTGCAGTCTAGGGGAAGAAAAATGGAAAGAGGAAAGAGCTTGGGATATTGCAGTAAATCAAGGAAAGGCGGATCCAAGTCCAGATCGGGGATAATGTGCTGGAAATGCGGAAAGAAAGAACACCTGAAGAAAGACTGCAGATCTCGGAAGGGAGAAGAAGGAGACACACAAAAAAAAAACAATCACGAAGCAAATGTGACAGGTGATGTGTTACAAGATGCTTTAATTCTTTCTTTCGAAAATGTTACTTATTCTTGGGTGGTAGATTCAGGGGCCTCATTCCATGCCACACCTGATAAGAAATATTTTCAGGATTATGTTCAAGGAGATTTTGGACAAGTTCGTTTGGGTGATGATAAATCCTGTAAAATTGTTGGAATGGGTAAAGTTCTTGTAAAACAAAAGAATGGAAACCAGTGGCTATTAAAAGAGGTAACGCATGTTACAGATCTGAAGAAAAATATGATTTCAATAGGGCAGTTAGGCGGTGAAGGTTGTTTGACAAATTTCACAGATAAAACTTGGAAGGTCACCAAAGGAGCCCTGGTAATAGTAAAAGGCGAAAAGGTTGGTACATTGTATTTATGCAATGGTATTTCTAACTCTGTTAATGCTTTAACTTCCAAAGGAGTAGATGCAACATTATGGCATCATAGGCTCGGACACATGAATGAGAAGGGGATGAAGATTCTTCACTCAAGAAATTTGTTGCTGGGTTTGAAGAATGTTGATTTGGATTTCTTTGAGAATTGTATTTATGGAAAACAAAAGAGAGTCAGATTTCTTAGAGTTGGGAAGGAAAAGAAGAGCGAAAAATTAGATCTTGTGCATACAGATGTATGGGGACCTGCTCAGGTATCATCTCTCAATGGATCTCATTATTATGTTACATTTATTGATAATGCAACTAGAAAAACCTGGATTTATTGTATTCATAATAAATCTGATGTATTTGATACTTTCAAGAAATGGAAAGCTTTGGTTGAGATTGAGACAGGAAAGAAGTTGAAGTGTCTCAAATCAGACAATGGAGGTGAATATTTCAACAAAGATTTTGATAGGTACTATTCAGATCATGGAATTTGCAGAGAGAAGACAGTTCTGAGAACACCACAAGAAAATGGTGTGTCATAAAGGATGAACAAAACAATCATGGAGCATGCAAGGTGCATGAGATTGCATGCAGAACTGCCTTTACAATTTTAGGTTGATGTTATAGAGACTGTTGTTTATATCATAAACAGAGGGCCTTCAAGTTCCTTGGATGGTGGTATTCCAGAGGAAGCATGGACAGGTAAAAATGTAAACTACTCTCTTTTAAAGCCTTTTGGCTGTGAAGCCTTTGTCCATATTAATAAAGAAAAATGAAATGTACCTTTATTGGATATGGTGTTAATGATTTTGGTTATCGCTTATATGATTATGAAAATCACAAAATCATTAGGAGCAAAGATGTAATATTCAATGAAAAGGTCTTGTATAAAAATCAGTTGTAGGAAAAGAAACAGGAAAAAGAAAAAAAATAATACACAGTTCTTGATGAAATCACAAAAAAAGTAGAGTTTCCTGAAAATAATAATAATCAACAGCCACAACAACAACAACCACCACAATAGCAACAGACACCTCAAACACCTGAAAGTGGTGTTAGAAGATCTACCAGGATAAGTATACCCCCTGAATGATACTCTCCTTCATTGTATTATTTATTTTTGACGGATTTTGGTGAACCTAAATGTTATGAAGAAGAAATGCAAGTTGAAAGCAGGAAGAAGTGGGAGCTAGCCATGAAAGAAGATATTGACTCCTTAATGCATAACTAGACTTACGACTTAGTCAGGTTACCTGCAGATAAAACTACATTGCAGAATAAATGGGTTTACAGGTTGAAGGAAGAAGATGGAGGAAAACAGAGGTACAAAGCTAAACTTGTGGTAAAGGGGTTTGCACAGAAGAAAGGTATTGATTTTGATGAAATGTTCTCTCCTGTTGTTAAGATGACTTCAATTAGAACTATTTTAAGTCTTGTAGTAGCGGAAGATTTATATCTTGAACGGTTAGATGTAAAGACAACATTTCTCCATGGAAATTTGGAGGAAGATATCTATATGGAGCAACCAGAAGGATATGAGGTCAAAGGGAAAGAAAAATTAGTGTGCAGGTTAAAGAAGAGCTTGTATGGATTGAAATAGGCTCCAAGGCAGTGGTATCTAAAATTTGACAGGTTTATGTCTGAGAAAGGTTATACTAGATGTCACTCTGATCATTGTGTTTATATGAAAAAGCAAAATGATGGTAGTTATATTATTTTGTTATTGTATGTAGATGACATGCTTGTTGTAGGGTCTAACATGCAGGAAATAAATGTGTTCAAAAGAAAATTGGCAAATTCATTTGCAATGAAGGATTTGGGAGCTGCAAAACAAATCCTTGTTATGAGAATAACTAGAGACAGGAAAAATCACAAATTAACATTGTCTCAGAATGAGTACATACAAAAGGTGTTGAAAATATTTAATATGCAGAATGAAAAACCAGTTAGTACACCTTTTTCTATCCATTTCAAACTTAGCAAGGAGATGTGCCCCAAGACCCAAGAAGAAATGGATTATATGTCTAAAGTTCCCTATGCATCAATAGTTGGAAGCTTAATGTATGCAATGGTCTGCACAAGGCCTGATATTGCACATGCAATGGGAGTTGTAAGCAGGTACATGAACAATCCAAGAAAAGAACATTGGATGGTAGTAAAATGGATTCTCAGATATTTGAGAGGTACCACAAATCAAACATTATGATTTGGTGGTTCAAACATTGCTCTACAGGGATATGTTGATGCACATATGGCAGGTGACAAAGATAACAGGAGGAGCACTACAAGGTATGTATTTACTGTAGGTGGAACAACTGTTAGTTGGGTTTCAAAAATCCAAAGTGTTGTTGTACTTTCAACAACAGAAGCAGAGTATGTTGCTGCTACAGAGGCTAGTAAAGAAATGATTTGGTTACAAAGGTTTATGGATGAATTGGGTAAGAATCATTATATGGGCACGTTTTATAGTGATACCCAAAGTGCCATTCATCTTGCAAAGAACTTAGCATTTCATTCCAGGACTAAAAACATACAGCTCAAGTACCATTTCATACGGTCAGTATTGGAAGATGGACAGTTGAAGTTGGAAAAGATACACACTAGCTAGAATCCTGCAGATATGCTAACAAAAGTTGTAGCCAGGGAGAAATTGAAAATATTCTCAGTTTCAATTGGTTTTCAAGGATGATGATAAAGATGAGAAATAGCCAGGTCCAAAGAGGAGTCATTGTCCAACAAATGAAGCAGTGGTGGAGTTGCTACAAACAATCTCCAAGTGGGATATTTTTGGGTGTGGAGCCTGATTTTCATCCTGATTCAGAGATCCTTGTTTTAGCCAGATGTATACCCCAAGAAAACTGTACACCCTTGTAGCGGGGGGGGGGGGGGTGCAGGTGGGACTTGTCCCCACCACAGGGTTCAGCGGGGCTGACCCCCCGGCTAGAGGGTCTGGGGGTTAGCGGTCCCCCGGCGGGGGTTTCGGGGGCAATGCCCCTGAAGCTAAAAACATATGTAAAATTGCATTGTAAAAGTAAAGTAATTTCTATTCAATCTGGGCCGTTCATTAGAAGGATGGTCTAACGGTAGAAGTTTAGTTTAGGGTTTTTTGCCCTAGTAGGAAACCTCTCGCTTTGTATGAGGGTATTGTATTGCGGCTGCATATTTGTATGGGTATTCTCAAAGTGAGAAATAGATAGGGAGAATGTGTGAGAGAACCGAGGATATTACAACGGATCTGCTGTAGGTTGTGTCTCTTCATTTTTCTGGATAATAGAAAGGAAGGACTGGTTGTTCGGGGTGGACGTAGCCCAAACTGGGTGAACCATGTATATTTGTGTCTCTCTGGTTTTATGTGATTTGTGTGCTTGTGTTTTCCGTATATTTTATGTGTTGCATTGCTCTGTAATATATAATTTTCTAACAACTTTTATAGTGGACAAACCAAACAGAATTGGGAAAAAGGAAAAACATATAGGAGATTTAGATGCTAAAGTTTCGTTAATAAAAGTCAATTCATTACCCCAAGAATTAGTAAGTTTGCAGGATATAGATTTTGATTTATAATTTGAACATTTTTTATTCAGGAAAAAATTTGAAAGTAATTTAAGTACTGTTGTTTTAGACCCTATTTTTATTTCATTTTTGAAAACAAAACAGAAAAATATTATAATAGATTCTGAATTAAAGAAAGTTAAAAATTATGACAAACTTGAAGAGATTAATGCTACTATTCTTAAGGAAATTGATGAGGCAATTGAATTAGCTTTGTTATCACTCTAGTAATTCTTTAGTTGTGAGATTTTTGTTTCTTAGTTAAGAAAACTAGAGGTAACCACAGACCAACTTTTAAACTCTATGATCTAGCCTTCCTAGGGTTCAGAGAGGGCTCTCTCTATAAATTTTAGCTTTTTTTTGTAATAAGATATTAGGCTAGTTATGATTGTGCAATTGGTTTAGGTTTGATTGGTTTGGTGGGAAAAATCACTTAAAGAGATGGATAGTGGGAAATATATTTTTCCATTGGGCTGAGTCAAAAGTCAAACAGACAGAACTAGGATCAAGGCCAAAAAGTCAAATGTTTTCAGGGCAAAATAGATAACCATTGAAGATCCTGGAAAGTTGTTTTGTGAGGTGATATGATTGGGATAAAGAGAAATGAAGGGTTCTTTGATCTGAAAAAGGGATGTAGTAGGTAGAGGTCAAATGAAAGAGGGAGCAATTAAGGGTTCCCTACTTTGGAAATCAACAGAAAACATAGAAATGACAAACAGTAAAGATAGAATGCTTTTAACAAATCCTGAAGCGATACTCCTGTTTATTCATTCAAATTTAGAACACATAATAGAATGCATGTAACAAAGAACATGAACAATAGCTCATCACATGAACACTGAAATATGATGATAATTGATTCGATTCAGTCTGCTACTCGAAATTTGAAATACAAAAGTCTTCAAGTCCACAAAAATGACTATAGAAATCTTCAACAATTTATTCCACAATAATACTTCAAAGGATGAAGTATTTATACATAATTGTATGAAAAATATCCTAGAATGGTTCTATGAATTATCTAAGGAAAATAAAAATATCTTTATAACAAAATAAGGACAATTTCTTAACAAATCAGCAAGTCGTCCTATCTATCCAAATATAATAGAAACTGATTATGGATGAGGTGCAACTGGCTGCCTTGGTGTCCTTGCTGGTTTTAGATATTTCAAGTTGGTTTTCAAATATGATATGCCTTATCTTATACTCTTTCACTGATTCTCTTTAATCTCTAATAATCTTTTAAACTCAGATACCCTTTAGCCACTATAAAACATGTTTACTATTGTAATAAAAATCTGTTTTGACTACAAATCAGAAAACTGTTTTCTCTTTTATCTTTCTGCCTTTTTACCTTTCATAGTAAATCTGTTAATGACTGTTAATCTTCATTTTTTTGGAATTTATATCTTCTTGAGCTTCCTGAAGTTTTCATCTGCCTCTGTATATCTGGAAAAAGTTGTTTTGATAACAAACAAATGCCTTATCTCATGTTGTAAATAAAATAGATCCTCAAAACTTATGAGTAAGACTCTTCCAGTGGGGATTCCTTGTCCATCTGTCTTGTTGACTTTTTCCTTTGCATATTCTCTGATCTTTTTATTATAGTCTTATTGAGGCATAAGCTTATCATTGATAACAAAAATTTTAGGCAGACTTCTTTGCCTAGGATTTTCAAATCTAACCATGAATTTGGTTATTGTTCTGTTCATATTCTCACACTTCTCCTCAAGTTGTTTCATTAGGTTTTTTTTGGTGATAACTTTCCTTATTTCAAGGATAGTTTCAGTACTATTAGTAATTTCAATATCTTCTAACTCTTGTTTTTTTTCTTCTGTTGAGAAACTTTATCAGTTCTAAATCTTGCTCAAGTTTGATGTCTAGCTCTTCTTTAGTTTTCTGGATTTCTACTAGTGCAACTTTTAACAAATCTCTTTGTTCAAAAATCACTTGAATTCAAGGCCACACATCATTGATGACTTCAATGATCTTGTTCCATAAATAGTTCTTCACATATGAAATTGAATCTTTTAAAGTTAAGTCCTTTTGAAGCTTCTTCAATTCTTCATTTAGTCTAATAGCCTTTTTCTCATGAGTTTTGGCATTAATTCAAAGGCAACTTCTTTTGATCTTCAAGAATTTCAATCATCTATTTCAATATATTAATCTGACTTGTCTGAAGTGACATTTCTTCCATGGCCTTTACTAGTTTTCTGGCCTCATCTATAGGGTAGGTTGTTGTTGTAGATGACTATGTAGCTGATGTTGTAGATGAAGTCACTGGCACTGCTGTAGCTAGTGGAACTTTGGGTGCCAACTCTTTTGCTAGAGTTGATGGCACAACTGTAGTAACCATAGGGATGACTGTAGGTGTTTCCTATGCTTTTAATGTTTCTTTTTCATGGACAAGCTTGTCCATCTGAATCTCCATTTCTTTTATTTGTGCTGTAAGTTGAAAGATTATGTTCATCATATCATCTTTTTCATTATGTCCTTGTATAAGTTCTTTGGCCTGACGATGTTCACTTGAAGGAAGTTTAAGTTGTTTCCTCAATGATGCAATTTCCTCATTCTTTTTCTTTATTAACTGTTCTGTTGCTTTGACATTTGCAGGGTCAAATGCAACCTGTATTACCAACTCTTCTAAAGATTTGATTCTGAAATTTTTAGCATATAATGAGACTTTATCAAGTTTTATTTTATCCTTCATGTTTGTGATGGTGTTATGAAGTTTCTGAACACTCATAGCTTTAGTTGTAACAATAGAATAAAACATATTTAAATTTTTTCTATGAAATTCTATTTGATCAAGTGCATGTATACTTTTTTTTGGCACTTCTATATCAATCTTCTTGTAATTTGCAACTGTCTTTGGAGTTTTTACTATAGTGTGTAATATTGACATGATCAACTTTTTGTTTGAGTAATCAAAATTAGATAGAAGTCTGTTTTGAATATCGAGTGTTTGTTTGAGATATTGAGAATAAATTTCATTTTTAATCTCTTCATTCTTTAACTTTATCTGTTTGTACTTTTCCCTGATATCTAGATCCTCTTCCTCTATTGTCTGTGAGGATGAAGCTTCCATGTTCTGTTGTTTTTCTACCATTTGTGCATTTGAATTATCAACATGTTCTTCATTCTGATTCTCAGTAACTGACTCATTGATGATGACTGTGGCAGGCTCTGTATTTTTTATTGGTACATCTGCATCTTCTACCTCAATGGTTACTTTTTCTTTACTAACTGGATTTAACTTAGGATTTTTTTTGTATCTTAACTTGAACCTAGTTTCAGTGGTGGTTTCAGCAACATAAGTACCTTCTTCTCTTACTCTCTTGGTGGCTTTTTCTATTTGATGTGCAGTTTGTAAAGTGTGACTAGTATCGCTTTTCTTTAAGGCATCTATCAAAGTATTTTATGTCCACTCAGTCTAATTGGCATATTTCTCTATCTCTGGTTTTTTCTCATGAATGAAGGGTGTTAGCTTACATTTAACTATCATTTTACTTAAAATTCCTTGAGGATCATAATTCCAAGAAAAAATCTCTTCAAATCTGTATTCCAATAACAGTTTAGCTACTTCTGCCTCTGCATATCTATGATTGCAAATGAATGGTCCTACTTGATTCTTCAATTTAAACTGTGTTTTATTCTTTGCTGCTAGGAAATTGATAGAACTAGAGTTTAATATTTTCCTAATATACTTCAATTCAAAAATCCTCATTGATACATGTTTGGGTAGCTTGTAGGGCAACAAATTGGATCCAAAAACTCTAATCTTAGTATGATTTTCATACAAGTACCAATCACCAGTCTTGGTCTACTCTGATAACTATAAAATATTCTTCAACTCATCATTTATCCTGGGTTGTTCAGTATTTGTTAAAATTTTGATCAATGGATGGATGAATGAATCTTAAAACTCTGCATAGGTGAATTTTGTGGACTCTTTCCTGATCAAAGAGGTCCAAAATATAACTAAAAGAGGATTTTCCCTCTATTTCAAGCTTTTAAAGGTTTAATGGAAAATTATCTACTTGAAAATGCAAGAACATGTGGAAAAGGAAGGATGTGTATCTGAACACTACTTCAGTTGGTAGCTTAATCAATTGGTCATGGATATTGTCTGCAATATACCCAACATAATCAAAGATAACAGATGCAGGTTGTCCTGGGGTAAAAGTGGATAGGAAACCTAAAATGGATTCATCTGTATGTTCATCAGTGAAATACCCTAGAATAAATGAAAGCATTGAAATGATATGCCTTGAACCTTCTGGGAACTTTGAGGAAGAATATGGGGTATTAATTTGCGGAATTTCAACATGCATGGGTATGAATATTTGGAATATTTTAGGAAAATCAAGGCCAATGTACAGTTTGGTAAGGGCTTCTATAGACAAAGGGATTGCTTGAGCATCAGGCTTGAGCTGTAGAATTTGGTTAATGGATTCAACAGTAATAGTAAAAATTACTTCTTTATTGACATTTACTATTGTTGTTTGCTCAGGAATATAATAATGATGGCATAACCTGATGACTTCTGGGCATGAATGAGAATCTGGAACAACATATTTGGGCAAGTATGATTCCCAAATTTTTACTTCTTCAACATTATCTAAATATTTTTCAAAGCTCCAGTTATGAAGTTCCAGCAAATTTAACTCTACAATAGGGTCTATTATCTTATAGTCAACATCTGCTAATGGAGTGTGATCAATGCCTAAAATAGGAGGTTGTAGAGGATTTATAATGATAGCAATTTTGCAAGATGAATCTGGAGTAGTTGTAGGCATTTTGAGACTTTTTGGACTACAAAACTCTACTTTTAGGCTTTTTTGGGTACTTTTGCAAGATTAAACAATTTGCAGAAGTATTTTCGACTCTAACAGGGAAAAATATGCAAAATATGGTTTATCTTTAGATTTTTCCTTTCAATTTTGGACTCTCAACATGATTTACAAACCTTTACTAGTTTGGAAATAAGAAAAAGGGGTTTCTTGGGTTTTTTCAATGAGTAATTGGGCTAAAAGTCTTTTGAGATTAGGCACAAAAGTTTAGGCTACCTTCAGAGGGTTTTTGGGCTCAATTTGGAGTTTAAAACAGTTTAGAAAAACTATTTAAACTCAATTTTTCTCATTTAAAACAATGCGCAGTATAAATAGGGTTTTTTCAGAAATTTTGATAGGGTTTTGCCTGTTTTTTTTATCTTTTTAATAGGGTTATTTGGATAAATTTAAACTTTGAGTGGAATTTTTCTTAAAAAGGTCTTTTAAAACTGATAACAGGCTCGAATTCTAGAGGAATACCTGTTATACGCAGGTACAGGGCTTTGAGGATATCTTTGAAGGTTTTTGAACAAATTCAATGGTGTCTTTATGATCTCTGGAGCAATTCAAAGATCCTCGACAATATTCAATAGGTAGAGGCGAAATTTTGCAGCTTCTTGGGCAATAAAACGGTGAAAATGCTTGTTTTCAGAGGCAGAATAGCACATACAGTGGATACGCACAGAAATAAGTGATAAACAATGGATTTCAAAGGTTTATTGGGTAAATTAGGTTAAATTTACCTACAATAAATGAATGTCAAATCGGGCAGGAAGGTGGTTTTCGCGTTCACTAGGAGAAAAACCACTGGAGGTTATCGCACGCCATTTTGGTGGTAAGTGGTTTTAGACGGATTGAATGTGATCCAGTAAAAAGATGCTATGTCAAGGAGAGAGAAAATGGTAAAACTACCCATTTCGCATGGAAATGAAAAGGTGAAGTGCAGGCAACTTTATTTGTGATTTGATTTATTAGCCATTGGATCGTGAGGTTTGGTTGTGAACAGCCAAGGTCTACTTTGAAAGTTGCATCGAGATTTGGGAGTGGGGTCTAGGGTCTAATATATGGCGGGGTTGGTTATAAACTTTATAAATATGTATATATGATAGGTTGGGGGTAAGATTTATATGTTTCTAATTGAAACATTTAACATATTTTTCAACATAGGCGCAGGTTTATTATATAGTCATTAAACGTTTGATAATTGTTTAATAACCATATGGGAGAGGGGAATATGTTAATGATATGTTTTTAAACCAATGGGGGTAAAAGGGTGGACTTTATTTATTCACGTGGGATATTTAAACATTGGTGAAAACTTAAATATTGGGTTTTGTGGGTTATTAAAATACAAAGGTTTTAATACTATACGGGAGGGGATAGCTTAGGGATTTAATAAATACGTTAGAATTTAACATGAAAAAAGGGGTAATGTATGTAATGAATGAAAAATACATGTTTTAACACTAATTAAAGTGTAAAATAAAGCATAGCTTGTCTTTTTTGTATTTTTCATATTTTAACTTAGGATAAAATACATTTTGGGTTTTTGAGTGATTTTGAAAGGAAATGAAATTAGTTATTTAGGGTTTTACTTTTACTAAGTAAAAATGGGTTTTTACTTAGGAAAAAGGGATTATGATTATGGATGAAGGATAAATGCTGATGAATATGGGTTTGTGTTGGAATTCAATATTTTTTAACCAATTTGTTATAGAGCCTTGGGTTCGGTCCCAACAAAATTTAGAGAAATGCTCTGAGCCTTTTTAACTAATAGTTTTGAATAATAAATAATTGTAGGGGAGGGGAAATTAGTAATTTTTGCGATGATGCTTTATTACATGCTTGCACAACTACTTTCTACCTACCCATCATTATTATAACATTTTTTACTTCATTTGCATGGGTGCATTTAAGCTTGCAACCCTAAATCCATTTTTCTTTCAAAGCATAAACCTATCGAATTCTAACCTTATTTCATCATAAGGTTCAGATTAAACTATTGAGCTCCTAATTTATTCTCTATCTTATTTACTAATTTTTCAAGTTTAAATTGTTTGACATATCTTTATTCTCTATCTAAAACATCAAATTCAAAGCATGAAAAGTTAAGATTAAATTGTTTAATTTACCATGGATTATGGCATTTATTGACAATCTACACATAATCATTATTCTTGCAGTAAAAGTAAATAGTAGTGGCATTTTTACTTGCTCACTTTCAAGTCTTATTTTTATCTCTTTTTTATTTTGGGGTCTATCTTTTTCTAAGTCCTTTGATATTTCTTTTAGGACTTTTACCCTCTTTTCACTTTTTGTTATTTTTCATTTTTCAAAATATGGGAAAACAACTTGCAGAAAGCAATATATGTACATATTTACAAGACTATCATAGTCAATTAAAAAATTATGAACCCTATTATTATATCACTCTAACAGTGGCTCCACTTGGGGATGGAATTTCCTAGCGAAATGTCAAGAACTTTAAGATTAGTAGCCTTTGAAATTTGGTTGTGATGACCCTGTAAGTATCTTATGATATTGCAATTATTCATACTTATGGTATTTTACCTTTAAAAGCTTAAGACCTTCTCTCTGGGCTTCAACTTTGTTTGGAAAACATCCAATCCAATCTAAGATCTTCAATGTATATTTACAATTATTCAAAGTAAATGAAACTAACTATTTGTTATCTAAGGGGAGTAGTAGTGCTTCAGCATTTTATCATTTATTGCTCCTTCTGACATCTCTGATCCATCCATTTCTCTTCGAAAGAAAACATTGTTACCTCTGTAACCATAAATGACAGAAGGTCCTTTCCATAGAAAATCAAATTTTTCATGTTTACCTTTGTCTTCCCTTCTTGAATACCATTTTAACACATTATCTCCAATGTAGAAATCATATTCTTTTCTCTTTTTATCAAAAAGTTTCTTTATCTTATCCTGGATAACTTGAGATTTGATATAAACTTCTTCTCTTCTTTGTTGCAAGTGAATAGTTTGATTAATCCTTCTTTGAATGTCATTTGTTTCAACTTGTAACTCTTGGATAATATTCATCACTAGTAATCCTAAGGAAGATGGAAAAATAACATTCATTCCATAGACAAGTTGGTAAGGTGGGGTACCAATGGATTTTTTGGTTGTAAGTCCATCTGCCCATAAGGCATTGACTAACTTCTTATTCCAAGTCTTTTTATTATCTTCCAGTAACTTTATGATGATGTTTACAAGGCTCTTATTTGAAGATTCAACTAGACTATTACCTTGAGGGTAATATGCAGTAGAGTGGCCTAAGGTAATAAGGTATTTATGGCAAAAGTAAATCATCTTTTTAGATTTGAATGCTGCTGCATTGTTAGTAATTATCTTTTGGAGACATCCAAATCTTGAAAGAATGTTACTTTCTAGGAAGGAGATAATGATAGTATTTGTGGCTTGCTTAGAGGGTATGGCTTCAATCCACTTGGTAAAATAGTCAGTGGCTGTCATAATCCACTTCTGTTAGGCTAATGATGGGGGGTGAATTTCTCCAATGAAGTCGCGACCCCATTGTTGAAATGGCATTTATGTAGAGATGGGCTTTAAGGGCAGGGGTAACAGCTTTTTCTTACCCTGAAAGGTTTGGCACTTGTGACAGGAGGTCACATATCTTTTTATATCTGCAAACAAAGTAGGCCAGTAAAAACCAGATCTTAGGATTTTGTTTGCAGTAGTCTTCCAGTAAATATTTCCTCCATAATCACCTGCATGAAATTCTTCTAGTATTTTATCAGCTTCTTCTTTTAACAAACAATTTAATAAAATCCCACTATGATCTCTCCAAAAAGTACATTGTCTAAAATAAAAAAATCTTACTTCCTTTTGCTTTAAGAATCTCTCTTTGGTTCTTGACAATCCAGGAGGAGCTTGTAAGTTTAGTAATAAAAATATGATATCTGCATACCATGGTGAGTCTAAAAGGGTTGCACTGATCTTTGGAGTCACCATCTCTTCCTGATCATCTACTTGGGCAATAAAATTTATGTCTAGGGCATTAGAATTTTATTCATCCATGAGTCTGGCTAAACCTTGACCTTTTATACGTTTTGTGGGTTTTATCTCTATGTCATATTCTAAAATTGTGGTAATCCACTTGCTTCTTCTTCCATTAGGACCATCCTGAGTAATAATGTCTTTTACTACAACATTTGGGACATAGGTAATGATGTGAGAATAGAGAATGTAAACTTTGAAGTTTTTAATTGCCTTTACCAAAGCTAAGGCTTGTTTCTCCATGATATTGTACTTCAAATATGAATCTCTAAGTGTTCTGCTAAATAAAGCTATGGGTTTTTCATAATCCTGGTCATTTTTCTGCAATAAAACTGTAGCAATGGTGTGCTCTGAAGCAAATGAAAAAATGATGAAATCATTTTTAGAGTCAGGACTTATAATGACTGGAGTTTTGGTTAAGGAATTTTTGATGGATTCAAATGACTGCTTGGCCTCAATATTCCATTTAAGAACTGAATATTTTTTAAGCATGTTATTTAGTTCTCTAATTATCTCAGCTAAATTGGATATGAATCTTCTTAAAAAGTTAATCTTACCTAGAAAGTCTTGTAACTCTTTTATGTTTCTTGGTGGACTGATGTTAAGAATTTCTTCTATCCTAGTAGGATCTATTCTGATTCCTTCCTTAAATATTATGTGTCCTAGTAACTTTCCTTCTTCTAATCCAAATAAATTTTTCTTAGGATTTAATGAGATGCCAAACTTTTTGCATTTTATAAAAACTTGTCTAAGATGATCCAAGTGTTCATAATCAGTTTTAGAAAAAACAGTTATGTCATCTAAGTAAATTATGAAGAACACATGAATTTCCTTTGCAAAGGCTATATCCGTAGCTCTTTGAAAAGTTTCCCTTGCATTCATTAAACCAAAAGACATTTTTAAATACATAAAATTTCCCCAAGGAGTAGTAAAATATATTTTGGGTTGATCCTCTGGTTGGACTAAATCTAGTTGTATCTTGAAAAACCATCTAAAAGTGAAATCCTAGAAGAGCCAACTACCCTTTGTAATATGTGATCCATTTTTGGTAAAGGGTAATTATCTTTTAAGGATACTTTGTTTAGATTCCTAAAGTTGACACATAATCTAATCTCTCATGTTTTCTTTCTTGTTGGAACTAGGTTAGAAACCCAATTAGAATATCTGATTGGTGCAATTATATGTGCATCATACATTCTTTTCACTTATTTTTCTATCAAAGGCATCAAAACAGGATTGATCCTTCTTAACTTTTGTTTAAAGGGATTTGTATCTTCTTTTATAGGGATTTGATGTTGAATTATGTTGGTGTCATAGGATTTAAGGTCCTCATAACTCCAAGCAAAAACATCTTGAAATTCCTTGAAAAGAGCAATATATTTTTCCTTTTCTTGTTGAGGTGAGGCTTTGGAAAGTTTGATCATTTTGGGTTTTAATTCTGTACCAACATTGTATTCCTCAATGTCAGATCTAACTGGCTCCATTTTAAGTTTTCTAGCAACATCATTTGAGTCAAATAGATTTTCTAAAAGAGTTAAACCTTTTGGTAAGAAATTGTCTTTGAGATTTAATATGTTAGATTCTTCATGAATTATCTCATCAATTTCTACTCTTTCTAATTTATCTATATCTGATTGACTAAATCTAGTAGGTTTAGCAAACTTTACTTTATTTACATCTACCTTATTTATATCAATTTCACTATCTAAATCTTGATCTATGGTACAATTAGTGTCTATTTTACAGTTCTGACATTCACCTTCATTATTCTGAAAATGGTAAATTTGTTGGCCTTGTGAGAAAATTTGCCAATATTTGAGGTTGTCTGGAATTATTGGTCTATGTTTTACTTCTGCAGTATACACGTGATTAGGCTGAAAAGGTAAATTACAAGTACTAGAAAAATTTGCTAGAGAATGTGCTTGTAAATTTTTCTTTCTTGGTATTGCAGAAAAATTACATTCCAATAAATCATTAATCAAATCTAATACAGTCTCTCTGAATATTCTTGGATTGTAAACTGAATATTCTCCTTTAATTTGTTTTACAATCAACTCAGAATCTCCCATTATTGATATTCTTTTACCTCCTAAGTTTCTGATTATTTGAAGCCCTAAAATGAGGGCTTTGTACTCAGCCATATTGTTGGTGCATTTGAAATTTAGTCTGAAAGCATGGCCTTCTACATGATTTTTCTCTATATTAGTTATCCATACTCCTGCTCCTACTCCTAACTTATTTACTGAACCATCAACGTCTAAATGACATAAAGATTCATGAAAGATATTATCATTGTCTTGTGCTTTATTTTCTTCTCTTAGTTCAGTTTCGATTTCATTATCAGTTTCAGCATTACATAGGATGAATGAATCTAGGTCAGTAGGTGTAGTGTAAAATGGGTAATTTATTGACCTTTCAACATTACTTACCATATATTTCATCAAGGTTTCCCTATATAATTTCTTTGGCTGACCAAAAACTTATATAGTAGCATAAGACATGTCCAATTGTAGATATCCCTATAACTTTTCTTCCCATGAGCGAGATAATAACATTCCATATTTAGGTGGGATATCAGCTACTACAATGTCCATTAATATACTTTTACCAGGATATTGAACTAGTGTTACACATAAATCTTTGATTAAACCTAAGCATTTTACTTTTCTTGAGTCAAATGAAAATAAATCCTTATAGGGCCTTGTGATGTCTAAGTTTAGGGTTTCCATTATAGCTATGGCCATTAGATTATGTGAAGCTCCTAAATCTAGCATTTCATTGTGTAGGATTTGATCATGAATAGTTAAACTAATGTAAAATGGAGGAACTACTCCATTTAAATGCTTGCCATTCACATCTGGGTCAAAAATAAACTATGGCTAATCATCATTTAGGTTTATGGAATCTTCTCCATCATTTATATTTAATGTTTCAGTGATAGTTGATTTATACAAGTCATGTTTTACCAATTCTGTAAGAGGAATTGGTATTTTTAGCTTTGCAATTTCATATTGTAAGTTGAATGAAGGTTGTGATTTACTTATTTGAATCAATTCTTCTTTGAAAACTGTAGTTTGGGTTGGTTTATCATGTCTTTCTACAATTATCTTTTCAGTTTTAGTTTGAGTTTATTGTAGCTTACAGCTCTTTGTTTTCTTTTGAGGAATGGTTTGTGAAGCAGTAGATGTTTTTTCAGATTTGAAATTTTCAGAAGCTGTTTTTGCAGTGACGGCTTTTGGATCTGCTGATTTAGGATCAACATTGGGTATTTCGGTATCTAATTTTGTTGTTTTATCAAAATTAGATGTTTTAGGAGCAACAGATTTTTGTGAATCTTTTGCAGCTTGAGCAACTTCATCAGTTATGTCAACAATCTTAGAGCTTGGTGAAATCTTAGGGCTGGAAACTTTTTGGAAATTTTTTCTTATTTTTCCTAGGGAGAATTTGTGGAATTTTTGTTTTGGGAGCTTCTACTGTTTTATTACTATGTGTTTGGGAAGTTTTCTTAGTATAAGTCTCATTTTTATTTTTACTTCTTAGGTTATACTGACTGTGTACTTAATTAATGGAAAATTCATAACCTTGTTTGTAATCGAAGGATTCCCCTGAATCTAATTGGAGTTGTTGGAGTTCAAATAACTCTTAATATTTTTGTGTGAGAAATATAGTGTTATTATCATATATTCCCATTAAATTTATGGTATCCTCATCATCATCATTGTTTTTAGAACTCTCATCATAGTTCTCCTGAAAGGGAGATCTTATTATTTGATCTGGGGCTAATTCTTTTATTTTTCCTGAATTTTTATTTTTTCTAAAGTTGAGATTTCTGATTTTTTGTTGGTTATCCCATTGAGTTCTTCTTTCTATGTTATTTAATCTATCTGTCATCCTCTCTAAATTTTTAGTTAAAATATCTATTTTTGTGTCTGAACTAGAGGCTTCTTCTTTCATGGTTACTCTCCTCTCATTTCTTAATCTCGCCTTTTTAGCTAGAATGTTTACATCTACACCTACAACATCTGTTTTCATTCTTTCCAATGTTTCTGCATTTCTCTCTCTTAACTGATATGCCATTTCCGTGTCAAATCCATCTAGGAATTTATGTAAGACAGAGTCAGGAGTGGGTTTGAGATTTACAAGAATGGAATTGTAAACACTGTTATATTTAGTGCAGTTGTCTTGTATAGATTCATTTGGATCTCTTTTCATTGCATCAAATTTAGATAGTATTTGAAGCTATACTACCAGCAGAAAGACTTTAAACCATTTCTTGACTTCCCCTGTTAATGTTTGTGCAAAGAGCCTCATTTGTACATCAGATTCATCTATCTCATGGAGTTCAAATTAAACGGTCATTTTATTAATGTGTTGTTGAGTTGTGTAATGAGTTGTAGCATCAAACTGTGGTATCTTACTTTGGTAATATTGGGGCATATCATGAAGCTGCACTGGAAGGACAAGGGGAGCATACCTAGCAGCCATAGCTTGAATTCTAGCTTGGCTAGGAGGTAAAGTAGAAGTTCTAGGGGCTAAACTGGAAGTAGTGGTTGATGAAACTGGATTATAAGGTGTTGAACTAGAAAAAGAAGTAGATAAACTAAAAGCTAAAGTTGAAGTACTCGGAAGTGAAACTGCAATATATATAGAACTACTAGGAAATGAGAATGATGTGTTTGAAAAAACAGTAGTGGAATTAGTGGATGTAGGAAATAATATTTTAGGTTATAAGTGTAATATAGGAATAAATGGATCTGTGGATTGAATGGTAGTAGAAACTATAGATGATGTAGTGGTATATAAATGAGGAATAGAAGGTTTACATGTATAAGCTAACAGTTGAGCTAGTTCAATTTCTTCATCGATTTCCTTAAGAATAGTAGCATTAATCTCTTCAAGTTTGTCTTGATTTTTAACTTTCTTTAATTCAGAATCTGCAATAATATTTTTCTGTTTTGTTTTCAAAAATGAAATAAAAACAAGGAATAAAACAACAGTACTTAAATTACTTTCATATTTGGTCCTGAATAAAGAATGTTCAAATTATAAATCAAACTCTATATTCGGTAAACTTACTAATTCTTGGGGTAATGAATTGACTCTTATTAATGAAACTTTAACATATAAATCTCCTATATGTTTTTTCTTTTTCCCAATTCTGTCTGGGTTGTCCACTATAACAGCAGGTTTAGGATCCGGATTAGACTTGGTCTAATAAACTTTCCTAGAAGGAAAAATTACAATTTTTTATACTCACAACTAGTCAAACAATCTTAAAGGAAAAATGATGATAAAAATTATTTCCTTTAAGGTTTATTTAACAACTAAGGATTGGTTAAGTCCCCAATGGAGTCACTAGTATGTTATCACTCTAGTAATTCTTTAGTTGTAAGATTTTTGGTTTTTAGTTAAGAAAACTAGAGGTAACCACAGACCAACTTTTAAACTCTAGGATCCGACCTTCCTAGGGTTCAGAGAGGGCTCTCTCTATAAATTTTAGCTTTGTTTTGATAATAAGATATTAGGCTAGTTATGATAGTGCAATTGGTTTAGGTTTGATTGGTTTGGTGGGAAAAATCACTTAAAGAGATGGATAGTGGGAAATATATTTGTCCATTGGGCTAAGGAGTCAAAAGCCAAGAAGATAGAACTAGGATCAAGGCCAAAAATTCAAATGTTTTCAGGGCAAGATAGATAACCCTTGAAGATCTTGGAAAACTATTTTATGAGGTGATATGATCGGGATAAAGAGAAATGAAGGGTTCTTTGATCCGGAGAAGGGAAATAGTAGGCAGAGGTCAAACGAAAGAGGGAGAAATTAAGGGTTCCGTACTTTGGAAATCAGCAGAAAACATAGAAATGACAAATAGTAAAGACATGGTGCTTTTAACAAATCCTGAAGTAATACTCATGTTCATTCATTCAAATTTAGAACACATAATGGATTGCATGTAACAAAGAAATATAAGCAATGACAAGTAGGAAATACTCCACTTCAATAGCTCATCATATGATTCCTGAAATATGATGCTAATTAATTCGATCCAGTCTGCTGCTCGAAATTTGAAACACTTAAGCCTTCAAGTCCACAAAAATGAATATAGAAATCTTCAGCAATTCATTCCACAATAATACTTCAAAGGATGAAGTATTTATACATAATTGTTTACAAAATATCCTAGAATGGTTCTAGGAATTATCTAAGGAAAATAAAAATACATTTACAAAAAAATAGAGACAGTTGCTTAACAAATCAACAAATTGTCCTATCTATCCAAATATAATAGAAACTGATTATGGTTGAGGTACAACTGGCTGCCTTAGTGTCCTCCTTGCTGGTTTTATATATTTCAAGTTAGTTTTGAAATCTGATCTACTTTATCTTATATTCTTTCACTGATTCTCTTTAATCTCTAATACTCTTTTAAACTCGGATACTCTTTAGCCATTGTAAAACATGTTTACTGTTGTAACAAAAATATGTTTTGACTACAAATTAGCAAACTATTTTCTCTTTTGTCTTTCTGCCTTTTTACCTTTCATAGTAAATTTGTTAATGACTACCAATCTTCATTTTTTGGAATTTGTATATTCTTGAGCTTCTTGAATTTTTCATCTGCTTTTGTATATCTGGAAAAAGTTGGTTTGATAACAAAAAAATGTCTTATCTCATGCTGTAAATAAAATAGATCCTCAAAACTTATGAGTAAGACTTTTCCAGTGGGGATTCCTTGTCCATCTATCTTGTTGACTTGTTCCTTTGCATATTCTATGATCTTTTTATTATAGCCTTCTTGAGGCAAAAGCTTATCATTGATAACCAAAATTTTAGACAGACTTCGTTGCCTAAGATTTTCAAATTTAACCATGAATTTGGTTACTGTTATGTTCATGTTCTCACACTTCTCCTCAAGCTGTTTCATTAGGTTTTTCTTGGTGATAACATTCCTTATTTCAAGAATAGTTTCAGTCATGTCAGTAATTTCAATCTCCTCTAACTCTTATCTGTTCTTGCTATTGAGAAAATTTATCAGTTCTAAAGTTTTCTCGGGTTTGTTGTCTAGCTCTTCTTTAGTCTTCTGTATTTCTGCTAGTGCAGATTTTAACAAATCTCTTTGTTCAAAAATCACTTGAATTCAAGGCCACACATCATTGATGGCTTCAATGATCTTGTTCCATAAATAGTTCTTCACATATGAAATTGGATTTTTTAAAGTGAAGTCCTTTTGAAGCTTCTTCAATTCTTCATTTAGTTTAATAGCCTTTTTCTCATGAATTTTGGAATTAATTAGAGCCAACTTCTTTTGATCTTCAAGATTTTTAATCATCTATTTCAATCTATTAATCTCACTTGTTTGAAGTGATATTTCTTCCATAGCTTTTACTAGTTTGTTGGCCTCATCTGTAGGGTGGGCTGCTGTTATAGATGACTTTGTAGCTGATCTTCTAGATGAAGTCACTGGCACTGTAGTAGCCAGTGGAACTTTGGATGCGAACTCTTCTGCTAGAGTTGGTGGCACAACTGTAGTAACCATAGGGATGATTGTAGGTGTTTCCTGTGCTTTTACTGTTTCTTTTTCATGGACAAACTTGTCCGTATAAATCTCCATTTATTTTATCTATGTTGTAAGTTGAAAGATTGTGTTCATCATATCATCTTTTTCATTCTGTCCTTCTATAAGTTCTCTGGCCTGAGGATGTTCACTTGAAGGAAGTTTAAGTTGTTTCCTCAATGATGCAACGTCCTCATTCTTTTTCTTTATTAATTGTTCTGCTACTTTGAAATTTACAGTGTCAAATCCAACCTGTACTACCAACTCTTATAAAGATTTTATTATGAGATCTTTAGGATATAATGTGGCTTTATCAAGTTTTGTTTGATCCTTCATGTTTGTGATGGTGTTCTGAAGTTTATGAACACTCATATATTTAGTTGTAACAGTATAATACAACATCTCTGAACTCTGTCTATGAAATTCTATCTGATCAAGTGCATGTATACTTTCTGTTGGAACTTCCATATCAATCTTCTTGTAATCTGCAATTGTCTTTGGATTTTTTACTGTAGGCTGTAATACTGACATGATCAACTTTTTTTTTGAGTAATCAAAAGCAGATATAAGTATTTTTTGAATAATGGGTGTTTTCTTGAGATATTTAGAATAAATTTCATTTTTAATTTTTTCATTATTTAACTTTATCTATTTGTACTTTTCCCTGATATCTAGATCATTTTCCTCTACTGTCTGTGAGTATGAAGCTTCCATGTTCTATTGTTTTTCTACCATTTGTGCATTTGAATTATCAACCTGTTCTTCATTTTGATTCTCAGTAATTGGCTCATTGATGATGACTATGGCAGGCTCTGTATTTGTTACTAGTGCATCTACATCTTCTACCTCAATGGTTACTTTTTCTTTACTCACTGGATTTAACTTAGGCTTTTTGTTGTATCTTAACTTGAACCTAGTTTCAGTGATGGTTTCAGGAACATAGGTACTTTCTTCTCTTACTCTCTTGGTGGCTTATTCTATTTGATCTGCAGTTTGTAAAATGTGACTAGTATCACTTTTCTTTAGTGCATCTATCAAAGTATTTTCTGTCCACTCAGTCTGATTGCCATATTTCTCTTTCTCTAGTTTTTTCTCGTGAATGAAGGGTGTTAGTTTACATTTAACCCTCATTTTACTTAAAATTCCTTGAGGATCATAATTCCAGGAAAAAATATCTTCAAATCTGTTTTCTAATAACTGTTTAGCAGCTTCTGCCTCTGCATCTCTATGATTGCAAATGAATGGTCCTACTTGATTCTTCAATTTAAGCTGTGTTTTCTTCTTTGCTTCTAGGAAATTGATAGAATCAGAGTTATATATTTGCCTCATATACTCCAAGGCAAAAATCCTCATTGATACATGTTTGGGTAGCTTGCAGGGCAACAAATTGGATCCAAAAACTCTAATCTCAATATGTTTTTCATACAAGTACCAATCACTAGTCTTGGTCTGCTCTGATAACTGTAAAATCTTCTTCATCTCATCATTTATCCTAGGTTTTTCAGTATTTGTTAAAATTTTGATCAATGGATGGATGAATGAATCTGAAAACTCTACATAGGTGAATTCTGTGGACTCTTTCTTGATCAAAGAGGTATAGAAAATAACTGAAAGAGGATTTCCCTCTATGTCAAGCTTTTTAAGGTTTAATGGAAAATTATCTACTTGAAAATACAAGAACATGTGGCAAAGGAAGGATGTGTATCTGAACACTCCTTAAGTTGGTAACTTAATCAATTGGTCATGGATATTATTTGAAATATACCCAGCATAATCAATGATAACAAATGGAGGTTGTCCTGGGGTAAAAGTGGATAGGAAACCTAAAATGGATTCATCTGTATGTTCATCAGTGAAATACCCTAAAATAAATGAAAGCATTGAAATGATATGCCTTGAACCTTCTGGGAACTTTGAGGAATAATATGGGGGATTAATTTGAGGAATTTCAACATGCATGGGCATGAATATTTGGAATATTTGGAATCTTTAAAAAAAATCAAAGCCAATGTACAATTTGGGACAAAGGGAGTGCTTGAGAATTAGGCTTGAGCTATAGCATTTGGTTAATGGATTCAGCAGTAATAATAAAAAGTAATTATTTATTGGCATTGACTATTGCTCTTTTCTCGGGCATATAATAAAGATGGCATAACCTGATGACATCTGGGCATGAATGAGTAACTGGAACAAAATATTTGGGCAAGTGTGATTCCCAAATTTGTAATTCTTCAAATTATCTAAAGATTTTTGAAAGCTCCAGTTATGAAGTTCCAACAAATTGAACTCTACAATAGGGTCTGCTATCTTATAGTAAACATCTGCTAATGGAGTGTGCTCAATGTCTACAAGAGGAGGTTGTAGAGGATTTATAATGATAGCAATTTTGGAAGATGAAGCTATAGTAGTTTTAGGCATTTTGAGACTTTTTGGACTACAAAACTCTACTTTTAGGTTTTTTTGGTTACTTCTGCAAGATTAAACAGTTTGCATAAGTATTTTTGACTCTGACAAGGAAAAATAAGCAGAGTATGGTCTATCTTTATATTTTTCCTTTCAATTTTGGACTCTCAACATGATTTACAGACCTTTACTGGTTTAGAAATAAGAAACAAGGGTTTCTTGGGTTTTTTCAATGAGTAATTGGGCTAAAAGTATTTTGAGATTAGGCACAGAAGTTTAGGCTACCTTCAGAGGGTTTCTGGGCTCAATTTGAAGTTTAAAACAATCTAGAAAAACTATTTAAATTCAATTTTTCTCATTTAAAATAGTGCGCAATATAAAAAGGGTTTTTTTTTTCAGAAATTTTGACAAGGTTTGGCATGTTTTTTGGATCTTTTTAATAGGCTTACTTGGATAAATTTAAACTCTGAGTGGAATTTTTCTTAAAAAGGTCTTTTAAAACTAATAATAGGCTCAAATTCTAGAGGAATACCTATTATATGTAGGTACAGGGCTTTGAGGATGTCTTTGAAGGTTTTTGAACATATTCAATGGTGTCTTTCTGATCTCTGGAGCAATTCAAAGCTCCTTGGAAATATTCAATAGGTATAGGCAAAAGTTTGTAGGTTCTTAGGAAATAAAACGATGAAAATGCTTGTTTTCAAAGGTCGAATAGCACATACAGTGGATACGCGCAGAAATAAGGGATAAACAATGGATTTTAAAGGTTTATTGGGCAAATTAGGTTAAATTTACCTACAATAAATGAATGTCAAATCGGGCAGGAAGGTGGTTTTCGCGTTCCATAGGCAAAAAAATACTGGTGGTTATCGCGCACCATTTCTTTGGTAAGTGGTTTCAGACGGATCGAATGTGATCCAGTAAAAAGATGCCATGTCAAGGAGAGAGAAAATGGTAAAATTACCCATTTCGCGTGGAAATGAAAATGTTAAGCGCAGACAACTTTATTTGCGATTTGGTTTATTAGTCGTTGGATCGTGAGGTTTGGTTGCGAACAACCAAGATCTAATTTTAAAGTTGCATCGAGATTTGGGAGTGGGGTCCAGGGTCTAATATATGCGGCGAGGTTGGTTATAAACTTTATGAATATGTATTTATTAAAGTTTAAACCTTAGTCTTATATGATAGGCGAGGGGTAAGATTTATATGTTTCCAATTGAAACATTTAACATATTTTTCAACATGGGCACAGGTTTATTATATAGTTATTAAATGTTTGATAATTGTTTAATAACCATAGGGGAGCGGGGAATATGTTAATGATATTTTTTTAAACCAATGGGGATAAAAGGGTGGGTTTTATTTATTCATGTGGGATACTTAAACATTGGTTAAAACTTAAATATTGGTTTTTGTGGGTTATTAAAATACAAAGGTTTTAATACTATATGAGAGGGGATAGCTTAGGGATTTAATAAATAAGTTAGAATTTAACATGGAAAAAGGGGTAATGTATGTAATGAATGAAAAATACATGTTTTAACACTAATTAAAGTGTAAAATAAAGCATAGCTTGTCTTTTTTGTATTTTTCACACTTTAACTTAAGATAAAATACATTTTATGGGTTTTTGAGTGATTTTGAAAGGAAATGAAATTAGTTATTTAGGGTTTTAATTTTACTAAGTAAAAATGGGGTTTTACTTAGAAAAAAGGGATTATGATTATGGATGAAGGATAAATGTTGATGAATATGTGTTTTGTGTTGGAATTCAATATTTTTTAACCAATGATTTATAGAGCCTTGGGTCTGGTCCCAACAGAAGTCAGAGAAATGCTCTGAGCCTTTTTAACTGATATTTTTGAATACTTAATAATTGTAGGGGAGGGGAAATTAGTAATTTTTTCCCAGTGATGCTTTATTACATGCTTGCACAACTATTTTCTGCCTACCCATTATTATTCTAACATTTTTTACTTCATTTGCATGGGTGCATTTAAGCTTGCAACCCTAAATCCATTTTTCTTTCAAAGCATAAATCTATCTAAGTCTAACCTTATTTCATCTGAGGGCTCAGATTAAACTATTGAGCTCCTCATTTATTCTCTATATTATCTATTGATTTGTCAAGTTTAAACTGTTTGACATACCTTTATTCTCTATCTAAAACATTAAATTCAAAGCATGAAAAGCTAATATTAAACTGTATAATTGATCATGGATTATGGCATTTATTGACAATCTACACATAATCATTATTTTTGCAGTTAAAGGAAATAGTAGTGACATTTTGACTTGATCACTGTCAAGTCTTATTTTTATCTCTTTTTTCTTTTGGGGTCTATCTTTTTTTAGGTCCTTTGATATTTCTTTGAGGACTTTGACCATATTTTCACTTTTTATTATTTTTCATTTTTCAAAATATGGTAAAACAACTTGCAGAAAGCAAGGTATGTACATATTTACAAGACTATCGTAGTCAATTAAAAAATTACGAACCCTATTATTATAGGACTCTAACAAGCTTAAGTGTTATCTTATACATCTAAACCTTCTATTCCTCATTTAGACACCACTACATTATCTATAGTTTCTACTACCATTCAATCCACAGATCCATTTAGTCCTAGATTACACCTACAACCTAGAATATTATTTCCTACATCCCCTTCATTCACTTCATCCACTAGTTCACCTACTGCTTTTTCAAACACATCATTCTCATTTCCTAGTAGTTCCATATATATTCCAGTTTCACTTCCTAGTACCTCAACTTTAGCTTTTAGTTCATCTACTACTTTTTTTAGTTTAGTGCCTTATAATCTAGTTTCATCAGCCACTACTTCCAGTTCAGCCCCTAGCACTTCTACTTTACCTCCTAGCCAAGCTATAATTCAAGCTATGGCTGCTGGGTATGCTCCCCTTGTCCTTCTAGTGCAACTTCATGATATTCTCCAAGATTACCAAAGTAAAATACCACAGTTTGGTGCTACTACTCATTACACAGCTCAAAAACACATTAATAAAATGACAAATTACTTTGAAATCCATGAGATAGATGAATATGATATACAAATGAGGCTCTTTGCACAAACATTAACAGGGGAAGTCAAGAAATGGTTTAAAGGTCTTGCTTCTGGTAGTATATCTGATTTAGCTGTTTTTCATAGATTATTTCTAAGTAAATGGGAAAATAAGAAAAATCCTCTTCAAATACTATCTGAATTTGATGCAATGAAAAGAGCTCCAAATGAATTTGTACAAGACTATTGCACTAGATATAATAGTGTTTGCAATTCCATTCCTCTAAATCTCAAACCCACTCCTGACTCTGTCTTACTTAAATTCCCAGATGGATTTGACACAGACATGGCATACCAGTTAAGAGAGAGAAATGCAGAAACATTGGAAAGAATGAAAACATATGTTGTAGGCGTAGAAGTAAATATTCTAGCTAAAAAGGCCAGATTAAGAAATGAGAGGAGAGTAACCATGAAAGATAAATCCTCTAGTTTAGGCAAAAAAATAGATATGTTAGCTAAAAATTTAGAGAGGATGATGGATAGATTAGATAACATAGAAAGAATACCTCAATGGGATAACCAACAACAAATCATAAATCCCAACTTTAGAAAAAATACAAATTCAGGAAAAACAAAAGAATCAGCCTCGGATCAAACAATAAGACCTCCGTTTCAAGAGAACTATGCTGAGAGTTCTCAAAAAAATGATGATGATTAGGATACCATAAATTTAATGGGAATAGATGATAATAACACTATCTTTCTCACATAGGAAGATCAAGAGTTATTTGAACTCCAACAACTCCAATTAGATTCAGGGGAATCCTTCGATTATAAACAAGGTTATGACTTTACCAATAATGAAGTACACAGCGAGTATAACCTAAGAAGTAAGTGTTAGTCATTAGTGATTTTTTTCCTTTGTAGATGACTAAATGTCTATCCTAGATTTCTAGAAACAAAATTCATGAATCTTGTGAGTTCTAGAAATCTCATTGCCTTCATTATCCTTAGGATAAATTTTTCATTGTTCTACTACTCTATCATGTCATAGTGAGCCTATCACTCACAAAAGATCCCTCATGGACTCATGCCTCTCATATCTGTCCCATTTTCACACCCATAAATCTCATTACTCTGTTTGTCCCTTGCCTATGACTCCATTATCCAACTAGGGTTTTCGAGGGCAATTTTTCTCGGTTTCATGACATCCATGGTTAAAACATCAACAAGGCTTGTATATTGATGCTCTTACACCTCCTTCTATCCTTAATATACCTTCATCCTATCCTTAGTATACCTTCATAAACACTTCCCATCACTCTGATCCCTCAAACTCATCATTTTTTTACAGAGCCAAGCCTATTGCTACAATTTGACACTTTTTGAGGCTAGGCCTGTGTTTTTCCCTTTTGGACCCCTTCCCCTCACTCAATTCTTGAAATTACACTCTCCCATACTCTCTAACATCTATCCCTATTCTTCAAAATTTCCCAAATAATTTATACAACCCTTAACCCCTTCATTCCCCTCCCTCTACAAGGAAGTCCTAAATCCACTACACCAAACCCTAATTTCCTCTTCCAACTAAGCTATGGTTTGCTATGAAAAGGAGGCATAAGATAAAAGGATCCATATGGTAGGTATCATTAGCAATCATAAAGCCATACCAACTTATAAACATCATTCCTCCATCTTTTTCCAGGAATTCTTTCGAAGAAACAAGCCATGTGTCACACCCAGGGCAAGTTTTTCTTCAAACTGTGTTTCTGACCAAACATAGATGAATTTGACAAAAGTGAGAGAGGTTTTTGTCCATCATAGGCCCAATCATAAAAAAATACTTCCTATTTTACACAGGTATCATGGTTTAGGAGAAATGTCAAAAATACAGGTGTCCCAGAAGAATTTTTGCACTGTTGGAGTGAACTTGGGAAAATTAGGTTTTCTCACCGCTGGAGTGCCAAAATGAATTCCTTGGTGCATAAAAAAAAAATAGACTTGAAGCGCTTTCCAATGAGCTATCATGAGCTCAATTTTGATTTGAGGAAGGCATCCAAAAGTGTTCTGCAACAGCACTCCCAATTCTAACACCGGGAAGGCCTCCAAATTCCGTCTACAAAATGGTGTTGCGCTCATGTGCATTCAGGGCTACCCAGGAGGACTCGACAGCCTGTGCTACACTCCTGTGAGTTTAGTTCTACCCAGGAGACATCTGATAGGTCGTGCAGAAGTGCCTTGCTATGCTCCTATGCGTTCAACATTTTCCCAGGAGGACCCGACACTGCACGACAACCTAGACAACACAGTGTGTTGCACTCCTGTACATTCAAAACTTGACCGAGAGGCACTTGACCTTGCGTGTAGAGGTGACCTACTGCACTCTTGCGAGTTCAGGAGCTGCCCGAACCTATGTGCAGAGGTGACCTATTGTGCTCTTGCACGTTTAGAAGCTGCCCAAGCTTCGTGCAGAGGGCACCCGACTTGCCCATAATGCATTTATGAGCTTGTTGCTTTAGCTGTGAAAATATTTTTAAGAGGAAATAAACCATTACATCTCAGAAAATGAAGAAGGTAAAAATTATCAAGAAGTAGCAAATGACAGCCATGCCGATGGCCAAGAAAATGAAGAGGATGATGAGGACCAAGAACATGACATGGCAGGAATGGAGAAGGGAATGACATGGCTGAAAATGAAAATGCCTCTAACAGTGACCCCACAGAAAGTGAAAATGGTGACATCCAAGGAACAAAGGCAGATTCTGATGGTAAAAACATTCTTTATAAAAATGAAAACAATGTAGAGAAGGCAGTGACCCCATAGAAAATGAAAATGATGACAGGAAAGGAACATAGGCAGATTTTGATGGTCAAAACAGAGTTTGAAGGAGATGACAGTGGGCAAAACAACATGGGAAAGGATGAAAATGGTGAAGGTAAGGACAGTGATGCTAGCATGTGTGAAAGTGAAAAGACCTCCCAAGAAGATAGTCAAGAACAAGATGAAGAGGACACAAATGCAAATATCATTGATAAGAATAAAATAAGTCCTAAGGTTGGCCATGATGAAATGAAACATGCTAAACTTTTATTTTCTCCCTATCACTTATCAAAGAGGATCAAGGAAAATGTTTGCTGCCTCTAAGAGGCAAGGGACTTTGCCATATACATCAACTCAGCCATTGGACAAAAGGCACAAATGAATATAAAGGAATTGATGGGCACTTATGAGGAGAGTAGTGATGAGGGAGATCAAACTAGAAGGATACCTAGAACTATGGGTCTAAGGGAAGCATTGGAAAAGCAAAGAGAAGAAGAATAAGCCCTTGTGGAACAAATTCCTCTCAATGAACTACTTGCAAAGGAAATTGAACATGATAGGGAATCATGGCTTGAATGGGCTAACATACACCTTGAGGCCAAGCTAGACAATGCTAATAAAGACATGGAGTTACAAAGAAGAATGACCATGCATTATGCCCAAAGAAATCAATTTGCAAGGGTCAAATTAAGGAAGGCTCAAGGCAAGCTCTCAGCACCAAAAGAGGAAAAATACCAAGCTAGGCTTGGAATATTAGCCTAAGTTTCTCTACAGGTTTCTCAAAACCCATGAGGCACTCCTCCACCAAATTTGGGAAAATTTTGACAACTTTTTGTTTTTTGCAAATTTTGAGGCTAGGAGCACAACACACCCTGTGCTATGATTTTTCCCAAGGCATCTTCAGGAGGAAAGGTTTGAATTTTTGGTTTTCTCATAATTCAGATAAGATGCTCAAAAAGTTTCAACCCAATTAGAGTTGTTTTGGTCCCTCAAAAGGGTCAAAAACACCCTTTTTTAGCATTTTGCCTGCTTTTCAGGACATGTGCTGTGCTCCTAGAAATATTGGAATTTTCACATTTTGGATAGGTTTCAGAGGTCAGATTTAAGAAATAAAGGTATATTTGGAAATTATACTTCAAGGGCTTTCCAACGAGCCATCATGGAGCCTTTTCTAATATCGGGAAGGTCTCCAAAACACTGCTACAAGAATACCTATTTTTCCTGTCTCTGTGCTGCGCTCTTGGCATAATTTCAAATGTTGACACAGTGTGTTGTGCTCCTGTGGTTGACAAGGCAGAATGTGCATTTAGAAAATTTTCAGAGGCATGTCAGGCCTCAAAGGTCAATTTCTTTGCCACAAATGGCCGAAAAGATATTTATTTTGGATATTTTGTGCCTTGGGCCTTGCAAGGACTCAAGGACAAATTAGGATATTTCTTGTTGGCCAATGGGCTTCTAGATACTCTCTTAGATATTTCTTCTCCTTGCATGATAAATATAGCATGGAGACTCATTTTAAATGTTGTACTTTGATGTGTTTGAGAGAAATACATGGTTTTGGAAGTTTAAGAGAAATTTGATGTTGTGGAGCTTATGGATGATTTGCCTTAATTGATGTTGATGAAGGCATGCTTACAAGACTCCTGAGTTTAGTTAACGGTGAAGTATCTCTTATTTTTTCATGTTTTTCTTGTTTTTCATATGTCCATTTTTCTATATTGCAGTAGCTTAGAAGAGTATAGGATGAAAAATGTTGTTTGAGGCACCTCAGTCCTCCTGTTTGCTATTGTCTTCATGTTTTCTTTTGTTGGCTTAGTTTAAGGAATTCTTAGTTGCTCGTTAGGTCCACCTATTCTTGTCTATTTCATTATTTGATTAATATGCTAGTTTAAAAACATGATTCATGGTAAGCCCTGCTTGTTTTATGCTATCTAAACCCTGTCTTCAAATCTCTCTTTGATGTATTGATTGATTAGGTTAAGCCAAAGAGGTCTTGTTTCGATCTTGCCCTTTGTATATGCTTATCAGTTTGCCTCAATGTTCTTTATAGTTTAATGAATGATTTTTAGGCATTCCCTCTTCATTTATTTATGCTATTTGTCTCTTATATGTTTTCAAATCTTGAAAGTAGAATCATTGAAGTCAGATAAGTTGTCTTACTTTTTTTATTCCACTGGATTGTATGTCTTGAATGTGTATTTTTTTAAAAGTATTTTCATTGAGTAAATGGTGAGCCCTATCTCGTGACTAGTATCTTAGGCTTATCATTATTTAAGATCACTCCATTCATAGGTATTTGACAAAGGATTCTTAACTGCCCTTTGCCCTAGCTTGGTTCCCAAACTTAATGTCCATTTCACCTCATACATAAACTTTAAAGATCCTTTGACTACACTAGATTAGCCCTCTGACGTACCTCGATTCATTATTGAGATATCAATGACTTCATAGACTCCATAGCCCAATGTTTTACAACCTCTCATTTCACCTATCCTACTCAATCATCTTACCTCAACCAAACAAGCAACAAACCCCACACTTAAAAACTAGCCTAAAATCAACCATCTAAAGTGAACAAGTTCACATCCTTCGGATAATAGAGAAAGCCCTCTTTGTGTCCATGAAGGCTATATCCTAGGACTCCAAATACTAGTCTGATGTTACCCTGTGCATTTGGTCCACCATTTTGCTAAATCACGGGACACTAACATAATGGTGATCACGGTGGGACTCTCAGAAAATAACATCCTAAATCCTCCTTAGAATTTCAGAAGCAGTCCTATCAAGCAGTATCTATTGATTTATCACCACCTCATCACTATCACTAACACAATGGTGATCATGATGCAACCTCTGATGTCAGTGACAATCTAAGTATCCCTTAGGACTTCAGAAACCTTCATCAAATCATATAGAACTCAAATGATAGCCAAAAGTAGAGCCTGGTTATTTCACCATCCTAGAAAAATGGTGATTTAGCTATAGGACACCCTTACAAACCTTACGAATACATAAAGGAAACTCAGAAACCCCAAAAAAATCCCTAGATTGGTTTTTTGTCAGTTATTGGTGGTGGACCATAAGCATACATCCTTAAAAACATAAAAAAATATCCACCTGGCGACTCCACTAGACTCTAGTAGGCCTATTACTCCACTAGTCCTCATAGACTCCCCTAGGAATGCATTGAGCAATCCCAATCATGTTGATGGTTGACAACAAAGTCGAAACCTTCAATCTGGCGACTCCACAACCCTCAATAGACCTAATGTCTCCATTGGTAGAGAAATATAGACTGGTTGAAAAGATTAAGTGACCCTTTCTGATTTACAAACATGGATCCATGGATACAAAGGAGATATGCTCCAATGGGTAGAGATCAAATCCCTGGATTCCCACATAAAATTCCTGAAATAAATTGGATAAAAAACCTACCTATATTTCAAGATGAAAAATTTGACGACCCCTTGTTACATCTCATCAAATTTCATATACACATATGGAGGTTAAAGGTTGAATGGCACGAGGACTGCCTCATGAAAATGTTTATGGCAGCATTAGAAGGTAAGGCAAGAAATTGGTATGAATGGTTAAAACCTGGTAGCTTGTTTTACTTGAAATATTTCCACAAGGTGTTTTATGAACGTTATAAAGAATATTTTCCATCTTTATCATTAGCTAAAAATTGTTGTGATCAATCTGAAAATTTCATACAACACCTTGTAAGAATTGATGAAGATCTAGGGATTTGGCATCCTGAAGATTTATTAGAGGAACTCCATTCATTTCATACTCAAGATAGTTATCATGATAGCCTAGGGGAGTTAGTTGAGGAAGAACCCAATCAAGAAATAGAAGAAAACCCACAGGATCTCTCTAAAGGCACAAGTGATGATTCACCATCTCTTCTAGGTGAGGCTCAAGAAAACATTCAACTCAATATCAGCCTTCACAAGAGAAAGAGAAATGTTGTACTTCTATCCAAAGAAAGAGAAAAATTCCTTCTCTTTTGACTGAAAAGGAAATAAATCAGATGCTAAACATTCAACCAGCCTCTAAGCCTTCATGCGAACAAAACATTTTTGTTCATTCTCCTACTAATCCTGTCCACCATAAGTCAGAAAGTGAACTTGTAGATCAATTCAAGCAAGAACAAATTGGTAATCCAATATGTTTGATTGGTGAGATTATTTATGTTGATGATTCTCCAAATTTTGATCAGTCTGATGATGATGATGTTGTCCAAACAGAAGCTAACCTCGTATAGCCATCAGTGGTTGATTTGTGGGATGAGTTTCACTATCATCAGATTAAAAGTAGTAATCAGCCAAGATAGGTCACCTATGACACTGATGAGGAAAGCCTTGAAAGTTTAGAATATTTCAGCTTTGATGATGAGGTTTAGGAGGATAATGAAATTCTTGAGCAAGTTGTCAATGAGAAGCCTTCTCCTGAAATGTTTGAGGAAATCATTTATGACATAGAACTTTCCTCAGCTCCATATGAGCAGCCACCAAGTCCCATTGAATTTTCGATTACAGATGAAGGCTTGAAAATTGATGATCACAAGAAAGTTGATGCACTTCTTTCCATTAGTCATCAGTAATTTTTTCTTGTTTAGATGACTAAAATGCTTTGTCCTAGATTTCTAGAAACAAAATTCAAGAATCATGTGAGTTCTAGAAATCTCCTCAAAAAGAAAATTTTCACTATCCTGCTTCTCTGTCGAATCATGACCAATCTATCACCTAGACAAGACCAAATCTTGGACTAATGTCCCTCACTCTCACTATGTTTTCCACCTCTACTTATAACACTCTCTCTTCGTTTGCCTAAGCCCTTTACTTTCACACCTTTTTTTTCAAGTACACCAAACGTTTTCCCCTACTCACCAAGTGCCTCAAGAAATGGTGATTTAAAAACTCCCTTTATAAATCCCTCTAAAGTAAAATTTTTTTCTAGTTGTCTAGGATGATAGTGCATAATAGAGTGTTAAAGTCCTATCCCCTCATCCAAACCATGATTCAATATTTTTCAGTAAAAAACCTATTCCAAGGACATTACAATGAGCCAAATAGGGTCACCTAGGTTATGCACTATCATGGTTCTAAATTCACTATTTCCACAGATATTCAAAGGTGAAGTCAAGAGAACACAAGGATGAAGCTTATCATTGTCCAAAGAACATCAACGACCCCCAAATATATCCTCTTGATCAAGCAGTAAGCCTGCAAAGGAGAAATTTACCATGTCCAAGAATTTCTGCAGGAATGTTTTGTAAATGGTCAATAACAGAACAGAGTCAAAGAAAGAGGCCTAAAAAACTTATAAAGGCATCCAAAATAGGTAGTGAGATACAACAGGTTTAAGTTCACAGAGGAGATCATTCAAAAGGTATTTGGCCTGAAGCACAAGTTTTGTAGGGTGACAACTGCCCCTTACTTTTCTGCAATAGAGTAAAAAAACTATCAACCTAGAAAGAGGTAAGGTAATGAGAGGCACCATCACAAGAAAACCACTCACAACCAAGAAGAAAGCAGCAAGGTATGGATTTGATGGAAATCAAGATTTATGACTATTTTAACCAAACAATAAAGCAATATTAGGGTTACAAAGGCAAAGGACACCTCAACCCCTTCAGATGATCATTGAAGGCTTTTTAGACATAAGTAATGAGTTTGATAAGTGTTTCTTTGAGAACTTAGAAGATAACACTGTTTTTTTTTCTAAGTACCCCTAAAAAACTCAGAAGTTTGGGAATATGGACAAAGATGGTCCAAATAGTGACAAAGACAACCTCCTTCATCACAGCAGATGATTTCAAGGGTTTCCAAACTATGATCTAAGGTTTGGTAGACATGAAGATCCATACTCCACTACACCAAAGGCATAAATATGATGAAGAGTATCAACAGGAAGAGGAAATAGATGTCAATTCAAAGGCCTCTTTTCTCTAAAGAACAACTAGGGACATATTCCAGTGGCCAAAAGGGACAAAAATGGGTAAAATTTTCCAAAGAAAGCGACTATGAAAAACATGAGTAATTATTGATAAGGGGAGCTGTCCAAACTTCAAAAGAAACAATGATCAAAAGACAAATACTGTGTAGGCACCTGCAAGATCAGAAGTGGCTAGCAAAACACAAAAATGTTTCAAGACCTCACCTCCCTCACTAGACATATATCATTATCAAAGTGGCCTAAGAAATAGATATACCCCTGGTTTACTTTCCCATAAAGGTGGCACATCTAAAAAAACCAAGGTGTTGTTTATACTTACCACTAGGGTATTTCTCCCACCAACAGGTCTTTTCCTCATTTCTTAAAGATAAAAACATGGCAGAATATCATTTAAAGGGAGAAATGGAAAAAATAATGAATTTGTTGTGTATAGGTGTTAAAGTCAAAAACAGTTCTTTTTCCAAAAAAATAGGTTGAGAGGCATAAGCTTGGTATCTTTAGGAAGGTTGTCAAATTAAAAAGAACCTTAAGAGGCCTCCAACAGTGAAAAAGGAACAATTTTTTAATCACATTTCCCACCTACAGGACCAAAAGCAGTCAAAGGCACATTGAGAAAAAGTGAAAAGAAATGAACATTATAAAAGTGGGTTTGGCTTCAAATTTATTTTAAAAAAATTTATAAAGACCTTTTTGGGTATTCCCCTGCATCATTTGTCATCTTCAAGCAAGAGAAATCCGTTGGGAGAGAGTTTGAGTGTTTGTGTGCAAAATTGGTAAATTTTCGCAGGTGCTACGCACCAAGGCCAACGCTACACACCTGGCCTTCGGCGCTACGCACAGGAGAGGTGGCCACAGTGTTATTTAACACTGCACTGCGCACCTACGGCTCGGTGCTAGGCAAGCGCTACACACAGGCACAAGAAAGCACCCAAGCTACCCGAGATGCCTATCAGCCACCTGGCGCTACACTCTGACGGGCCCTACTGGCCCATCTCTGGCCCGAGTCAACCCAAGTGTTACGCACAGGTGCTACGCATAGGCAAAGTGTGTCTCGATTTGCTAAAAGGGGCCAAAAAATTAGAATTTTCACCTCTAAACTTCCTGCAATCAAAGAAAAAAGGTTGGTGGTTCATTTTCTTACCTTCCAAACTTTCATTTTCCTAAGCAAAAGAGACATTTAAAGTCCTATTTAGACCAAAACCTAGGTTGCATAAAAATTAAGTTTTAAATCTATTGGGTTAGGGTTTGCAAAGGGAAAAACTGTTATATATGCAAGACGAGACTGAGTGACAGCAAACAAACCTCTAAACATTGAGTACACTCCTTGAAAGCTTCATCTTGGCCCCCATTTGAAAAATTTTCCCTCACCTCACTAATTGTCATCCTTTGACCTAAAATTAGAAGATAAGTGTTTCTTTGAGAAATTAGAAGATAACACTGGTTGTTTTTCTAAGTGCCCCTAAAAATTCAGAAGTTTGGGAAGATGGACAAAGATGGTCCAAATAGTGACAAAGAAAACCTCCTTCATCACAGTAGATGGTTTCAAGGGTTTCCAAACTACCTTCTAAGGTTTGGCAGACATGAAGATCAATACTCCACTACACCAAAGTCATAAATATGATGAAGAGTATCAGCAGGAAGAGGCAAGAAATGTCAGTTCTAGGCCTCTTTTCTCTAACGAACAACTAGAGACATATTCCAGTGGCCAAAAGGGACGAACATGGGTAGAAGTTTCCAAAGAAAGTGCCTATGACAAACATGGGTCATTATTGATAAGGGGAGTTGTCCAAACTTCAAAAGAAATAGTGATCAAAAGAAAAATACTTTGTAGGCACCTGTAAGATTAGAAGTGGCTAGAAAAACACAAAAATGTTTCAAGATCTCACCTCCCTCACTAGACATATATCATTATCAAAGTGGCCTAAGAAAGAGATATACCCCTGGTTTACTTTCCCATAAAGGTGGCACATCTCAAAAAACCAAGCTGCTGTTTATACTTACTACTAGGGTATTTCTCCCACCAAAAAGTCTTTTCCTCATTTCCTAAAGATAAAAACATGGCAGAATATCAGTCAAAGGGAGAAATGGAAAAAATAATGAGTTTGTTGTGTATAGGTGTTAAAGTCAAAAACAATTATTTTTCCAAAAAAATAGGCTGAGAGGCATAGGCTTGGTATCTTTAGGAAGGTTTTAAAATTAAAAAGAACCTTAAGAGGCCTCCAGCAGTGAAAAAAGAACAATGTTTTAATCAAATTACCCACCTACAGGACCAAAAGTAGTCAAAGGCACAGTGAGAAAAAGTCAACAGAAATGAACATTATAAAAGTGGGTTTGGCTCAAACTTTATTTTTCAAAAGGTTATAAAGACCTTTTTGGTATTCACCCGCATCATTTTTCATCTTCAAGCAAGAGAAAGCCGTTGGGAGAGAGTTTGAGGGTTTCTGTGCAAAATTGGTAAATTTTCGCAGGTGCTACGCACAGGCAAGGTGGTCGCAGTGTTATTTAACACTGCACTGCGCACCTAGCACCCGATGCTACACACCTGGGCAGGAACTACACACAGGCATAGGAAAGCACCTGAGCTTCCCGAGCTGCCTATTAGCTACCTGGTGCTACGCTCCGACGGGCCCGACTAGCCCATCTCCGGCTCGAGTCGACCTAGGCATTACGCATAGGCAAAGTGTGTCTTTATTTGCTGAAAGGGGCCAAAAAATTCAACTTTAACCTCCAAACCTCCTGCAATCAAAGAAACAAGGTTGGTGGTTCATTTTCTTGCCTTCAAAACTTTCATTTTCCTAAGCAAAAGAGACATATAAAGGCCTATTTAGACCAAACCCTAGGTTGCATAAAAAGTCAGTTTTAAATCTCTTGGGTTAGGGTTTGCAAAGGAAAAAACTATTATATATGCAAGAGGATATTGAGTGACAGCAAACAAACCTCTAAACACTGAGTAAACTCCTTGAAAGCTTCATCTTGGCCTCCATTTGCAAAATTTTTCCTCACCTCACTAATTGTCATCCTTTGACCTAAAGGTTCCCAAACAAAATCTAAAAATCTTGCTGTTCTAGAACTGGTCACCATGTCTGAAGGAGAAATTCATACTAGTAGTGATGAGAGCCAAAGGCATACCAAGAATAAACACAAGGTGGGAAGGGGCAATAGGTTTGAACCCTTAGACACCATTCAAATTACCTCCTCTCCCATGATCCTTTCATGTTTTCACGATGTTGGGTGTTATCAGTTTTGTGAAAAGGTCAAGCAAGTCAAAAGCCTCTCAGACTTGACTAGATTTTCCATCCTTGGCTTACAAAATCACACAGTTAACCTAGCAGGAGTGGAATTTCAACTCTCATTTGAATCCATTTCAAAAGCAACAGGTATACCAGACATCGGTGAGATATGGTTTAAACAAAAGAAGTTGGATTTGATCTATTATGAGCCCTACCTAAAACCTAGTTGTCAACAAGGTTGCAAGGTTGTTTTCCCTTTCTCTCACCTGCTAGAGAGGTATGCCCTACTGATGAGGAAGATTATCATGTATTTCACCTGTGAGGGGAGATACTCCAAGATTTACTCATATCATATAAGGTTACTAATGCGCTTCACCAAAGTCAAAATGATGAACCTACCATACTACGTTTTTTCGGAGCATTGACAAGATGGCCTCAGTTGTCAAGAAAAGAAGCTATGACCACCAAATGTTGAGCCTTTTCCACCACTCCTTGATCAAAATTATTGTCTTACACTAGCTGGAGCAGCAAGGAATCCCTTGGAAAGTCTTCATCTCACATGATGTGTTTACAAATCCCCAAGCCTTCATTCAGCAGAATCTACCTTCCACTTCACAACCACCTACCTCCACTCCTCCATCATCTCTGCATATGCCTTCTCCACAAAGAAATTCACCTCCTATCTCTTCTCCTAATATACCAAGTGAAGAAGCTGAGAGTAGCTCCAGTAAGGAGAAAACATATGACAATGATGAGGAAGAGGACAGTGAGGTAGAAACTGAGGTAGATGAAGAAAAAAACGAAGAAGACAACAGTACTGAAGGAAATAATGAGGGCATTGACCATGAAGAACAAACAAACAACAGTGAGGAAGATGTAGAAACTATTGAGGAAGACCAAGAGGGTGATGATAGCATGGTAGGAAGTGAAGAGAATAAAGCAGAAAAAAATGTTACAAATGCAGAGCTTAATCAAGATGATGAAAGTGGTAAAAATGATGAAGATTATAGGATAGAAATAGAGTTTAGAGAAGAAGAACAACAGAGTGATGATGACCAAGAAGAGGTAGCTTCCCAAGAAGGAAAAAGTGAGCAAGAAAACAGAGTTGAAATCAGTGAGCCCCATGATGAGCAAAAGGGCCAAAACAGTGAGGGAAGCAAGGATGATGATGAGGTTAAAGGTCAAGAAATCAGTAACCCTATGGAGCATCAAGTGACTCATGAAAGCCATGAAAAATATGAAAAGGCTTGTGACACCTCCAAAGGTAAAAACACCCTCATCAATCATCTCACATGCACCTATCATAGAGGCAGAAGAGATGTGTTTGCTGCCTCAAAAAGGCAAAGGACCATATCTCCTCCAGAAATCAAGCATCAAGATAAAGGAAAGGAAAATATGGACAGAGGTGAGCAGGTGAAGGTAAGAAGAAGTAAAAGGATAAAAAGGAATTCTTAAGGCCCTCAGTTCATTGATATAGATAGTGACAATGAGGACCAAGAGATGAACACTAAATTGCTTCTCTTAGAGAAAGATGCACAACTTCAGGAATGGGAAAGGGACTTTGATATGGCTCAAAGGGTCATCCAATATTACAAATAGGAACATAAGCATTTCAAGGAGATGAAGAGGGGCCTTTCCCTACAAAGTAAAATGGCCAAACATTATGCAAGGAAAAGCATGCTTGCTAGTGCCAAGCTAAAGAAGGCCCTCATTGAGCTAGAAGACCTAAAAAGAGCCAAAGTGCATGAAAACCTTGGAAGCTTAGCTGAGGCTTCTCAACAGGTGTCCAAAACCTCTTGAGGGGTCTCTCCACAAATTTTGAGGCAAATTGGACAACATTTTGTTTTTTCCAAATTTTGACCCCTGGGAGCACAACACCCTAGGCGCTATGCACAAAATTGGTGGATCCTAAAATATCAAAGTTTACATTTTTGGATTTTTCACATCAAAAACAGTCTACTCACCCATTTTTAGATCACTTGGAGCATTTTTACCCCCTCAAAAGGTCAAAAAAATCAAAAATTTGACCTTTCTGCCTCCTTTTCAGACCAGGTGCTACGCACAGAGCAATGTTGGGAGATTTGATTTTTGAGTAGGTAAATTGTATCCAATTAGCACAAATCAAATTTTTTTTGACATTAGACTCATCGAGATTTCCAACGAGCCATCACGGAGCCAAATCCGGTGTCGGGAAGACCTCCAAAAGACTACTGCAAAAAGGCCTATTTCTGTGCTACACACCTGGCATTTTTTCACTGTTTAACACAGTGCTACGCTCTTGTAGATGATTGGGAAGAATGTGCATTTGGAAATTTTTCTCATGATTTTCAAGACCTAAAATTCAATATAATTTTCATTTTCGGTCAGAATAGATATTTTGTTAGATATTTTTGTGCCTTGGGCCTTGCAAGGCCTCAAGGAAAACTTAGGATATTTCTGATTGGCCAATAGGCTTATAGATGCTCTAATGGTCTCTCCTCTTCCTTATTTTTTATATAAGGCATGATGATTCATTTTAAAGATGGGAACTTGATGTGTTTAAGAGAAATACATGTTTTTTGAAAGTTGAAGAACAATTTAGTGTTATGGAGCTTGTGGATGGATTGCCTTGATTGATGGTGATAAAGGCTTGCTTGCAGGATCCCTGAGCTTAGTTAATGGTGATGTATCTCTCATATGTTCATGTTTTTCTTGTTTTCCATATGTCCATATTTCTATTTCATAGTAGCTCAGAAGAGTATAAGATGAGAAATGTTGTTTGAGGAACTTCAGTTCTCCTGTTAGCTATTGTTTTTATGTTTTCTTCTGCTGGGTTAGCTTAAAGAATTCTTCATTGCTCCTTAGGCCCACCTAAGATTGTCTATTTCATTATTGGATTAGTATGCTAGTTTATAAACATGATTCATGGTAAGCCCTGATCGTTTAAGGCTATCTAAACTTTGTCTTGAAATCTCTCTTTGATGTATTGATTGTTAGGCTAAGTCAAAGAGGTCTTGTTTCGATCTTGCCCTTTGAATATGCTTATCAGTTTGCCTCAAATTTATTTATAGTTTAATGAATGATGTTTAGGAATTCCCTCTTCATTTATTGATGCTATTTTTTTCTTATATGTTTTCAAATCTTGAAATTTGAATCGTTGAAGTTATATAAGTTGTCTTGCTTCCGTGTTCTATTAGACTGTTTATCTTCAATGTTTATTTGTTTAAAAATATTGTCACTGAGTAAATGGTGCGCCCTATCTCATGATTAGTATATTTTTCTTATCAATATTAAAGACCTCCCTATTCATAGGTATTTGACAAAGGATTCTTAACTGCCCTTTGCCCTACCTTGGTTCCCAAACTTATTGTCTATTTCACCTCACACATAAAATTAAAAGATCCATTAAATACACTAGATTTGCCCTGTGATGTACCCCGATTCACTACCAAGATATCAATAACTTCATATACTCCATTTCCCAATTGATTTGATAATCTCTCACTCCACCTATCCTACTTTATCATCTTACCCCAACCCAAAACAAACAAACAAACCTACACTTAACAACTAGCCTGAAATCAATCATCCAAAGCGAACAAGCTAACATCATTCACATAATAAAGAGAGCACTCTCTGATTCCAGGAAGGCTAGGTCCTAGGACTCCAAATACTGGTCTGATGTTACCCTATCATTTGGTTTACCAATCTGCTAAATCACGGGACACTAACATAATGGTGATCATGGTGGGACATTCTGAGTTCATAACAATCTAAATACCCCTTAGGACTCTAGAATCCCTTCATCAAACAATATCATATGATTTATGGCTACTTCATCACTATCACTAAGAAAATTGTGATCATGATGAAACCTCTAATGTCAGTGACAAACTAAGTATCCCTTAGGACTTGAGAAACCTTCATCAAATCATAAGGAACTTAACTGATAGCCTGAGAGTAGAAATCTAGATTTTTCACCATCCTAGCAAAATTGATGACTCAGCCATAGGGCACTCTTACAAACCTTCAGGCTACATATATAAACTCAGAAAAACCCCAAAACATTTCTAGATTAGCTTTTTGTCAGTATTGGTGGTAGACCATAGAAAAAATATCTTCAAACAACTAAAAATATCCACCTGGCGACTCCACTAGCCTCCAGTAGGCCTTCTAATTTTACTAGTATCTATAGACTCCTATAGGACTGCATCAAACCAGCCCTGAGAAGTCTAGAATCCTAGTCACACACTATAAAATTTTCCAAAAAGTTTAAGAACATCTTACAGCCTCTCTGAATTTTGAGTTTGAAATCTAGCTTCACGAAGACTCAATACCAGATCTCATCTGGACCCAAACCCACCTACTATAGTTGATGACTTAGAAAATATTTTGTGGCCAAATTTTGAAACTAGAAACTTAGCTACTAATAGGACCATTCATAAAGCAAGCTCTGTACCTGAACAACTTACAACATTGCAAGATCCCTAGTTTGACTTGTGCCATACAAAAAACCTTTTCAGGACCAAGTCACAAAGTAGGATTGACCATACCAACCTTGAGCCCATAGACTTGCAGCAGAGTCTTAGCAGAGAAGTTTCTCCTTCCACACCACCTGATTTACAACTTCTTCATCACTTTGGCTCTTTTCATCTCAAGTTTGCTCAGAATTAGTTTACTGGTCCGAGTACTTCCGCCACACCCATTCACACTGCCACTATGCAAACCACTCCATCACATATAAAAAATCCTCCACTTGTAAATCCACCATTAGCGCCTATCATGGAAGCATGGTATGCACCCCTTGTGTTACCACAACCATTAGTACCTTTGCCAAATGATTACCAATCTAGAATCCTACACTTCACCGAGGCTGAATCCACCACTGCCCAATAGCATGTAGACAGAATGTGTTACGTCCCTATATTACTAGTATAGTCCCTTATTGTTGTTAGTGTAACCCCCTTACTGTTATTATTGTACCCTTGTAACCCCCATTTTGTTATTATTGTGCCCTTAAATTATTATTGTTAGGTCGGCTAGGATTACATTGTAGCCCACTAGGATTACATTATGGCCCCATGGACTCCTATATATAGAAAGGAGGTTTTGTAAATTGTATCATCCAAGAATTGTTCATTTATGTAATGTATTGGAGGTTGCCCCCTCGAAGTGGCTTATTTCTAAGGCATTGATATCTTTTTTTCTTCTATTTTTGGAGCTGGTTACACAACATTTGGTATCAGAGCTTTGGATTCTAGGGTTTCGCTGCTCCAAACAGGTCATCATGGCATTTTCGCTATAACTTTTTTTCTACGAAGTTTCAGAAGCTGAAATTTTTAGGGTGTGAAGCTAAAATCCTGAGGAAAATCTTCAAAAAATTTCAAAGTTTTTTTCGCAATATTTTCGGAGATATGATCTGTGCAAGTTAGGTCTTTTTTCAGGCTCCTAAACAGGTCATCGTGGAATTTGTGCTATAACGTTTTTTCTACGAAGGTTCAGAATCTGAAATTTTTAGGGTGCGAAGCCAAAATCCTGAGGAAACGCATCAAAAAATTTTAGATCTTGGTTCGTAATATTTTTAGAGATATGATCTGTTGAATGTAGTACTTTTTTAGGCTCCAGAATTTCATCTCAAAGAGGTGGTCGTGGGAAAATATTCATAACTCTCTCTCTGAGCATCGGATTTGAGTGTCGTAAAAAGTGGTCACAAGTAAACAGATTGCAGTTTCTTGGCTATCAATTTCAGAGCCGAAGGACGAAAATTGACACATGGAAAGTCGTACAAGTTCAATCTATTGAACCAGTCCATAATTAGGTCATTGTGGGAGATTGGACACACCTTTGTCTTGGAGAATCCAAATCAGGTCAGACCTATGGCATTCAAAAGATAATTCAGAGGGCTACGTTGGTACTAAAATTAAAATATTGAAGTGCTGCAATCATAGAGATAATCCAATTTCAATATCGAGCTCCTCAAAAGCAAGAAAAAGGTGTGCATTTTTTCCGAATTGCATAACTCTTGTTTGAAGAATCAATTTGAATTGATTCCAAGGGCATATTGTAGAATAGATATCAATATTGGGTTCTAAAAGATGCCCCGTAAAAATAATTCAACACCCATTAAGCCTTTAGAAGGCTCTACTATGACTCATGAAGATGAAGAATTGCAACATTATCTATCAAAATTACAAGAGCAAGTGCAACAAATTTCTCTCTCGCAAAGAGAAACAAAAAATGAAATGGAAGTTTTGAAGAAAGGCGTGGAAGCAAAGATGGACGGCTTGAAGAAAGGCGTGGAAGCTAAGATGGATGGCATGGAAGCTGGCATGGAAGCTAAGATGGATGACATGAAATACAACATGTAAAACAACATGGAAAACATGAAGAATGATCTAAAAGCAGACATCGAAGGTTTGACAAAGTTGATACAAGACCCCAGGACTTCTACAACCTTTATCCATTCCACGTCAACGTTGGGAGGAGATTTCAATGGATTTTATCACAGGTTTACCTAAGTCTGAAGGAAAGAGTGTCATCATGGTGGTAGCTGATAGACTTACCAAGTATGCACACTTTTGTGCAATATCTCATCCATTTAAACCAAGTATAGTTGCTACTACATTTATGGACAAAATTCAAAAGCTACATGGAAGCCCAAGGGTTATTGTGAGCGACAGAGATCCCATTTTTATTGGAAATTTTTGGACGGAGTTATTTTCTTGTTTGGGTACTAAATTAGCTCATAACTCATCTTATCATCCTCAATCTGATGGTCAAATTGAGATAGTAAATAAATGTTTGGAAGGATATCTTGGTTGTTTCGTATCTGATAAAAAAACACCATGGGTCAAGTGGTTACCTCTCGCTGAATGGTGGTATAACTCTTCCTTCCATACTACAGAAAAAATGACCCCATTTATGGCACTTTATGGATATCATCCACCATCCATCACATCATATTAAAGGGAAAATTCGAAGGTTCAAGCAGTGGAAGATCACATCGAGCATCAGCAAGAAGTTCTCCAACTCTTAAAGGATAACCTGAATTTGGCACAAAATCGAATGAAACAACAGGCAGATCAACATCGCAATGAGAGAAGTTTTGATGTAGGAGATTGGGTATTTTTATGGCTACAACCATACAAACAAATGTCCCTCAAGCAAGCTAAGAAGGATAATAAATTATCACCAAAGTACTATGGTCCTTACAAGGTGTTGCAAAATATTGGTACTATGGCATACAAATTGGAGCTTCTCGCTTCTTCGCGAGTACATCCAGTTTTCCATGTTTCATGCTTAAAGAAGGTTATAGGTGAAAATCTTCCAGTTCAAACAATATTGCCAGAACTTGATGAGGAAGGAAAAATAATATTGGAACCTGAAGTGGTCATGGAAACAAGAACTCGACAGCTACGGAATCGATCAATTTCAGAGTATCTCATCAAGTGGAAGAACTTGCCCACTGAAGATTCTACATGGGAGGATGAGAATTTTATACAGAAGCACCCAGAGCTACTCAAGCGTTGAGGAAAACACTTTTTTGAATGAGAGGGGCATGTTAGGTCCCTATATTACTAGTATAGTCCCTTATTGTTGTTAGTGTAACCCCCTTATTTTTATTATTGTACCCTTGTAACCACCATTTTGTTATTATTGTGACCTTAAATTATTATTGTTAGGTCGGCTAGGATTACATTGTGGCCCACTAGGATTACATTATGGCCCCATGGACTCCTATATATAGAAAGGAGGTTTTGTAAATTGTACCATCCAAGAATTGTTCATTTATGTAATGTATTGGAGGTTTCCCCCTCGAAGTGGCTTATTTCTAAGGCGTTGATATCTCTTTTCTTCTATTTTTGGAGCTGGTTACACAACAGAATGAATCATACTTTTGACTAAATGGAATTAGAAGAGGAAACCATGAAGATGAGGATGTTTTCCCAAAGCCTAGGAGGAGAAGCTAAGAAATGGTTCAAGAGCCTAACTCCGAACATCATACACGATCTCTCTTCCCTTTACCAAACTTTCATAAACAAGTGGGAAATCAAGAAAAACCCTCTTCATATCCTCTCGTAATATAGAAATATTAAAAGAAACATGGGGGAAAATGTCCAGGACTATTGCACAAGGTTCAATAGTGTTTATAACGCACTACCTCCAAACATGAAACCCCCATTAGGCTTAGCCTTAGCTAAATTTCCAGAAGGTTTTGACCCCGACATGGCCTATCAAATGAGAGAAAGAGAGCCCCTAACCTTAGAAGACATGCAAAAGGGAGCTATAAGTGTAGAGGCCAACTTGATTGAAAAAAGAGCTAGGCTAAGATCACAAAAGAGGGTAACCTACAAAGATGAAACCATGCCCTCCACCTCCTCATCTGACTCCAAGATTGACAACCTCCTTAGGACCATGGAAAGAATGATGGAGAGAATAAGGATAAATGAAAGAGCACCCCCTAGGGACAACCAACCAAATCCCTAAAACAGAAACCAAAATCGGAACTTTATAAGAGACTCGCCCCAAAATAGACCAAGGGAAAATGATCAACAAATCAGGCCACCCTCCCAAGATAACTATGTTGACAAAGGGGAAAGAGATATCAAGGAATTGCAGTCTTTCATTGGGAAAATCAACTTCTTAAGGAGATTCATACCCAACTTGGCCGAAATTTTAAGAAATATTACAAACATTCTTAAGAAGGAAATAAGAGTTAAGTGGAATTTAGAGGCCAAGCAATCTTTTGAACTAGTTAAACAAGTGCTGACCCAAACACCTGTCCTGATAGGTCCTGATTTCACCAAATATTTCTACATTTTCTCATTTTACTCTAAACACACTGTGGTGGAAATATTATTACAAAAGAATACACTGGGGCAAAAACAACCTATAGCGTTCTTCATCAAAGCCCTTAGAGATGCCCCCCTAAAGTACAAGATCATGGAAAAGCAGGCCTTTGCATTAATTAAAGCCTTGAAAGTTTTTAGAGTTTATATCTTACACTCTCATGTCATAGCTTTTGTTCCTCACACAGTTGTCAAAGACATTTTAAATCAAGATCCAGATGGTAAAAGATGAAAATGGATTGCTATCATTTTAGAATATGAGTTATAAATTAGACTCACCAAGCTAGTTAAAGGAAAAGGTCTCTCAAAACTCATGGCCGAAACAAATATCCAAGCATTAGATATGAATTTTGTTGATACCTTAGAAGAACAAGAAGAATGCACAACTCCTCATGTTGAAGAAACATTTTTAAATTCATCTTGGTATGCTGATATCCTTTATGTACTATTTTATCTCAATGCTCCTCCTACCTTATCAAAGAAAAAAGAAAGATTTCTGAAACAAAAGGCACTAAATTTATGCATTTTAGATGGAGTTTTGTATTGGAAAAATCCTATTGGTATACTGCTTAAGTGTTTTCTTGAATATGATGCAGGGAATATCATGGGCGAACTACACGAAGGAGAATGTGGAGGCCATCTTTACTGGAAAACCATAGCTAAAAAAATTCTTAGAGCTGGCTATTATTGGCCCACCCTTTTTCCTGACACCCACAAACTGGTCATGACTTGTCATAAATGCCAAATTTTTTATGGCAAGAGAAAAATCTTACCTTTGCCTTTGCATCCTATCACTATTGAAGCTCCTTTTCGACAATGGGGTTTACACTTAATTGGAGAGATCCATCATACTTCATCTGCCCAACACAAGTGGATCCGCACTATGACTAAATATTTCACCAAATGGATAGAAGCCATCCCCTCTAGGAACGCCACTGAATCAGTCATTATCAAATTTCTTAGGACCAATATCCTGTCTAGATTCGGTTGCCCCAGAAAGAACATCACAGACAATGTTGTGCCTTTACATCCAAAAGAATGGTTGAATTCTGTTATAAATATCTCATCACATTAGGACATTCCATAGCTTATTACCCTCAAGGTAATGGGTTAGCCGAGTCCTTTAATAAAAGCCTGGTCAATATCATTAAGAAGATTTTGAAACAAAATAAAAAAGCATGGCATGGAAAACTAGTACATGCACTATGGGCTGATAGACTAACCACTAAGAAATCAATCAGTATGTCTCCCTATCAACTAGTGTATGGCATGGATGCCATTTTCCCGACATCTTTGGGGGTCCCCGTGATGAAACTACTACAAGAAGGACAATCAGAAGAAAATGACATGCAAAGGAGGCTGAACCAAAGTATCCATTTATAGTAGACAAAAGAAGAGGTATACAAAAGGACACAATTAGTGCAAGAGAATATGAAGAAAATATTTGACAAAAGAACCAAGGATAATGATTTTCAGATTGGAGATAAAGTGCTGAAATGGGACTCAAGGAGAGAAGACAAGGGTAAACATGGTAAGTTTGAAAACTTGTGGAAAGGGCCATTCATTATCAGTTCAAATAGATGAAACAATGCCTTCTTTTTACAAGAGTCGGATGGGACTGAAGCATTTGGAGATCGTGTAAATGGTATGACACTAAAACACTACTTTTGTCAAGATCCTTAGTTTTATTTTTTCACTCATTGTACATACCATTATTTGAAGAAAAGGCAAAAATGAAGAGAAAAACACAAAAACATAGAAAATAATGAAAAGAGGGCTGATTCAAAAACAAGGTACGGCCCCATACCCAAAAAAATAGCAGTACTGAAAGTGTGCAAGCCTAAATGCCACTACTGGTGAAAAAATAACATCTTGTTCAGTCATCTAGCCTAATCATGGCTGAACATGTTTTAAATTTATGGTTGATAAGTTAGTGAAAAGAATGACGGTCAAATCATTGAAGCTTGAATTTTCGAAGAAAATAGATTAGGAAAGAAAGATACTAGTTCCACATGCTCAAAATATAACCAAGGAGATAAATAGGGATGAATAGCAAACTATGTATCCTAGCGCTGATTTTTCTAGTCTTATTTTGTACAAAAATAACATTTGTGTGCAGCTTGTTTTTATGCCACAAACCCATGATAAATCAGATTGTCTAATCCTGATTTAGTCATGTTTTCAATTTCATATTTTTAGCTTAGAGAATGAATTCTGTCATACTGCTTAATCTTGACAATCAAATAGACTAGGTAGAGAATAAGAAGAGTTCACTAGCATAATCTGAACTCTTGGAAGAAATAAGTGTAGAAGTAGATAGTTGGTTTTTGCTTTCAAAAGAAAAAAATGTCAATGGGTTTCCCAGTTCAACTGCACCCAAGGAAGAGAAAATTTTAGCAAAGTAGGTTGGGTAGGTAAAGGTGAAGTTGAGCTAATCATGCTTTCAAATTTTCAAAAACACTACTTCAGGGAAAGCAGCAGCAAAAGAAAGAAGAAAACCCGCCCAATGGATGAGGCACTAGTCTTCATAAACCAAGGGATCTGAAATTATGGACACCTCCTGAAAAGGAGCTGCCCTCCCCAAGTAGAGCCACTGTTAGTCATCAATAATTTTTTCCTGTTTATATGACTAAAATGCTTTGTCTTGGATTTCTAGAAACAAAATTCAAGAATCATGTGAGTTCTAGAAATCTCCTCAAAAAGAAAATTTTCACTATCTTGCTTCTCTGTCGAAGCATGGCTAATCTATCACCTAGACAAGACCAAATCCTAGACTAATGTCCCGCACTCTCACTATGTTTTCCACCTCTGCCTATAACACACTCTCTTTGTTTGCTTAAGCCCTCTACTTTCACACCTTGTTTCGCCAAGTAAACCAAACTTTTTCCCCTACTCACCAAGTGCCTCAAGAAATGCTAATTTCAAAACTCCCTTTATAAAGCCCTCTAAAGTAAACAAGTTTCTCTAGTTGTCTAGGATGATAGTGCATAATAGAGTGTCAAAACCCTATCCCCTCATCCAAACCATGATTCAAGCTTTTTCAGTAAAAAACCTATTCCAAGGACATTACAATGAGCCAAATAGGGTCACCTAGGTTATGCACTATCATGGTTCTAAATTCACTATTTCCACAAATATTCAAAGGTCAAGTCAAGAGAACACAAGGATGAAGCTTATCATTGTCCAAATAACATCTAAGACCTCCAAAGATATCCTCTTGATCAAGCAGTAAGCCTGCAAAGGAGCAATTTATCATGTCCAAACATTTCTGCAGGAATGTTTTGTAATTGGTCAACAGCAGAACAGAGTGAAAGAAGGAGACCTAAAAAACTTATAAAGGCATCCAAAGAAGGTAGTGAGATACAATAGGTTTAATTTCACAAAAGAGATCATTGAAAAGGTATTTGGCCTGAAGCACAAATTTTGTAGGGGGACAACTGTCCCTTACTTACTTTTCTGCAAAAGAGTCAAAAAGTTATCAACCTAGCAAGAGGTAAGGTAATGAGAGGCACCATCACAAGAAAACCACTCACAAACAAGAAGAAAGCAATAAGGTATGGGTTTGATGGAAATCAGGATTTATGACTGTTTTGAACAAACAATACAGCAATACTAGGGTTACAAAGGTAAAGGACACCTTAACCCCTTCAAATGATCATTAAAGGATTTTTAGACATAAGTAATGAGTTTGATAAGTGTTTCTTTGATAAATTAGAATATAACACTATTTGTTTTTCTAAGTGCCCCTAAAAAACTCAGACGTTTGGGAAGATGGAAAAAGATGGTCCAAATAGTGACAAAGAAAACCTCCTTCCTCACAACAGATGGTTTCAAGGGTTTCCAAACTAACTTCTAAGGTTTGGTAGACATGAAGATCCATACTCCACTACATCAAAGGCATAAAGGTGATGAAGAGTATCAATAGGAAGAGGCAATAAATGTCAGTTCAAAGGCCTCTTTTCTTTAAAGAATAGATAGAGACATATTCCAGTGGCCAAAAGGGACAAACATGGGTAGAAGTTGCCAAAGAAAGCGAATATGAAAAACATCGGTAATTATTGATAAGGGGAGCTATCCAAACTTCAAAAGAAACAATGATCAAAAGACAAATATTGCGTAGGCACCTACAAGATCAAAAGTGGCCAGCAAAACACACAAATGTTTCAAGATCTCACCTCCCTCACTAGACATATATCATTATCAAAGTGGCCAAAGAAACAGATATACCACTGGTTTACTTTCCCATAAAGGTGGCACATCTAAAAAAACCAAGCTATTTTTTATACTTATTACTAGGCTATTTCTCCCACCAACATGTCTTTTCCTCATTTCTTAAAGTTAAAAACATGGCAGAATATCAGTCAAAGGGAGAAATGGAAAAAATAATGAGTTTGTTGTGTATAGGTGTTAAAGTCAAAAATAGTTATTTTTCCAAAAAAATAGGCTGAGAGGCATAGGCTTGGTATCTTCAGGAAGGTTGTCAAATTAAAAATAACCTTAAGAGGTCTCTAGCAGTGAAAAAAGAACAATGTTTTAATGAAATTTCCCACCTACAGGACCAAAATCAGTCAAAGGCACAATGAGAAAAAGTCAAAAGAAATGAACATTATAAAAGTGGGTTTGGCTTCAAATTTATTTTTCAAAAAGTTATAAAGACCTTTTTGGGTATTCCCCCACATCATTTTTCATCTTCAAGCAAGAGTAAGCCATTGGGAGAGAGTTTGATGGTTTCTGTGCAAAATTGGTAAATTTTCGCAGGCGCTATGCACAGGGGAGGTGGTCGCAGTGTTATTTAACACTGCACTGCGCACCTAGGGCCCGGTGCTACACACTGCAGAAACTACACACATGAACAGGAAAGTACCTGAGTTGCTTGAGCTGCCTATCCACACCCAAGCGTTACGCACAGGTGCTACGCATAGGCAGAGTGTGTCTCGATTTGCTGAAAGGGGCCAAACAATTCGACTTTTCACCTCCAAACCTCCTGCAATCAAAGAAACAAGGTTGGTGGTAAATTTTCTTGCCTTCCAAACTTTCATTTTCCTAAGAAAAAGAGACATTTAAAGGCCTATTTAGACCAAAACCTAGGCTTCATCAAAAGTTAGTTTTAAGTCCCTTGGGTTAGGGTTTGCAAAGGAAAAAACTGTTATGTATGCAAGAGGAGACTGAGTGACAACAAACAAACTTTTAAACACTGAGTACACTCCTTGAAAGCTTCATCTTGGCCCCCATTTGCAAAATTTCCCCTCACCTCACTAATTGTCATCCTTTGACCTAAATGTTCCCAAACAAAATTTAAAAATCTTGCTGTGCTAGAACCAATCACCATGTCTGAAGGGTAAATTCATACCAGTAGTGATGAGAGCCAAAGGCCTACCAAGCCTAAACACAAGGGGGGAAGGGCCAATAGGTTTGAGCCCTTATAAATCATTCAAATTACCTCCTCTCCCATGATCCTTTCATGTTTTCAGGATGTTGGGTGTTATCAGTTTTGTGAAAAGGTCAAGCAAGTCAAAATCCATTCAGACTTGACTAGATTGTTCATCCTTGGCTTACAAAATCACTAAGTCAACCTAGCAGGAGTGTAATTTCAACTCTCATCTGAATCCATTTCAAAAGAAATAGGTAGTACCAGACATCGGTGAGATATGGTTTAAACAAAAGAAGTTGGATTTGAGCTATTATGAGCCCTACGTAAAAACTAGTTGTCAACAAGGCTGCAAGATTGTTTTCCCTTTCTCCCACCTTCTAGAGAGTTATGCCCTACTGATGAGGCAGATTATCAGGTATTTCACCTGTGAGGGGAGATACTCCAGGATTTACTCATATCATATAAGGTTACTAATGCACTTCACCAAAGTCAAAATGATGAACCTACCATACTACCTTTTTCAGAGCATTGACCATATGGCCTCAGTTGTCAAGAAAAGAAGCTATGACAACCAAATTCTGAGCCTTTTCCACCACTCCTTGATCAAAATGATTGTCTTACACCAACTGGAGCAACAAGGAATTCCTTGGGAAGTCTTCATCTCACATGATGTGTTTACAACACCCCAAGCCTTCATTCAGCAGAATCTACCTTCCACTTGACAACCACCTACCTCCACCCCTCCATCATCTCTGCATATGCCTTCTCCACAAAGAAATTCACCTCCTATCTCTTCTCCTAATGTACCAAGTGTTAGCCATCTATAATTTTTTCATATACTATGATGGCTAAAACAGGTCTATTAGTCTTCAAGAAACAAATTTGAAGCAAATATGTGACTTCTTGAAGCCTTGCTATGTGCATTTGTCCAAAGGATCCATCTCACTGATATATTCACTTCAAAACCCTCAAAGAAAAGCCCTGTTGTCCCAAAGAAAAGACTGTTTTCAGACCCATTTTCCATCAATTTTTCCTTTGGAAAATCTCTCTAAAATCCCCTTCATTTCACCCATTTTTCCCATTTTTACCCTTTATTTTCCCTCAAAATCCCCTTTGAACTTGATAAAATCCCTTTATTCTGGTTTAAAACCCTTTTTCCCCCCTATCGAAAACTCCAAAAATCCTCAAAAACCTTCATTTTCAGCTTAAAAACCCTCATTTTAACCTTTAGGCCTTAAGCGCCTTTCGCTTAAGCCCCAGCCCCCTTTTCCACCATTAGACCGACTCTGCAATCGAGCGCTAAAGCCCATCGATGGTCGCACTTCGGTGATCCCAAGTTCCCGCTTCCTTTTTCAGTTTTCGCCGATGGCTGATCTTCTAATGAGATCGGGACCGTCCATTTCCCAAGATCTGACGGCCATCGCACTCCGCACTCCATTGCAATCGCTCCACCAATGTGATTCCCCGAGTTAAACTCCGTCATTGATCTAATCTAGATCTGACTGTCTGCGATACATCACATCAACGCAATTTCCCCATTTCCTCTTTCCCCTTGCATTTTCTTCCGCCGATTGCCGATGCCCCGATTTAATCTCCACCGTCGATCTAATCTAGATCGGACGGTCTGCACTTCATTGCATCGGCGCATCACCCTTTCCTCACTCCCACTTCCATCCCTGCCGATGGAATCTTAGCTGTTGATATCTCCCTGATCCAACGGCTCTCGCTCCTTCGCATTATCGTAATCTCTTTCCCCCATCAGCCATCGCAACTTCCAAATTCTTCCTCCTCGGACCTTCTCCTCTGTCGATTTCCAATCCTCCGAAGTTGATCCCCACCGTCCATCTCACAGATCTGATGTCCCACATTGATTCACCTTCTTTTCACCTGCGGGCACTTTCAACAGATGGATTAACTATAGAAGTGCCCCCGCAGTTGACTCCTTTGACCACAGAAGATCCTCATCCAACGGTCCAGATTTATTGCTGAGGCACACCCCAAGATTTTCCTCTGTACTCCCAAATGCCCCTGCCATACATATTTTCTTATATTATTCCTTATAATTCCTTTGGTCCCACCCGACCGCGCTGGGCCTTTCCACCGCGTTTCCTTCAAATCTCCACCGTTGATCTGGTTCCCCCCCCCCCCCCCCCCCCCCCCGAGATCCAACGACCCCCGGTGATCTTTGCGCCCATTTCTCTGTAGCTGTCCAAAACCCGTTTTGAACATAAAAAAGGCAGTTTTTTCCCTGAGCATGCATCCACCTAGCCCCACCTTCTCCTCCAACTGTGCTACTCTCATCCCTCCATGTTCATTTTCAACCATACATCTGCACCCCCCAGATCCAACGGCCCAGATCCCATTTCGCGTCCATTTTTCTCCCCCACCCCCTCCGTGCACTTTGAACGCGAAATAGGTGGTTTTTCAGAGGACACGCGTCAGCTATTAGACCATATCGCGTTCGATCGGTCCCAAGCCGCTTACTGTTTTCACCTCACGCGAAAACCACTACCGGTTTTCCAATATCTCCTTTCCAAATATTCGCGCCATAATTAAATTTGAACACTGGTTCATCTCCGCCATGGTTAGACCCTTCCCCACTGCATTCACCTTGCCTCCGCACTGCTCCATAACCCCTCGTCGAGCCTCTGAAGCAGTTAAAACCAAAATGCGTAGGATTTTATAATGGTTTATTGTTGTTTGCAGGTTTTAAATGGTGGTTTAATATCACAGGCCCTCTTCCAGCCTCGTATCAGTATCAGGAATCAAGGATGACGATCCTTGGGTTCTAGACGTGCAAAAAGGGATAGTCAAGGTTTATTATTACTATTTATCAGTGTCTCATGAACATTGGTGAATAGCTAAACCCTCAGCACCAGTAAAAGCCACCTGTACACCACAGAGGTAAACTGAAAATAATAAGGATTAAAGCGTAATCAGTAAAGACAATGGTTAAAGCATAAGCCATGTGAATTAAAAGCTTAACACACAGACTGAAGACGAAGACCTAGTTTAAAGAAAAAAATGACTGAAGAACGCCTAAAGGCATAATTAAGGGCCCAATCAGAGTTCAAAATCCTAAACACACAGATCAACAGAAGAAAAGCCTCCAAAGGACACATCAACGAGGCCAATTACTTCTCAGAGACCCGTAAGGACACCGGTAGTCTACTTTTCCTTTCAAAGACACTGCGACAGCCATCCTAATGGTTGAAACTCTTTAAAACCATCAGAACAGTTATTACATTGTCATGGGGCTGAAAAACCAAAAAAATGACAATTTACTTGTCATAGAGTTCAAACAGAGTACTTCAGGCCACGGTTAGTTTCAAAGAACACACTTCAGAGTTATTACTAGCCTACCAGATATGCCTCAAAGACAGGAAAAATACTAAAATGGTACAATCAGTTAATGCTATGGTCATTTAGCATAATGGACATTTGAAAACCTATCCCCCTCAATCTTAACTGATATTTATGATTTTGCGTTCAACACTCTTCCTCTTGGCACCTATATGTATTCACAGAAAACACATTGTAAAGGGTTGGAAAATTGTTAATAGTTGAACTGTTATTGAGTAAAATTTTCTGAGTAGTTGTAATATAGTAGGCTAGGAAGAGAAGTATCAGGCTGTAAAAGCTATTGGACTCAAAGTATGTAACTGGTTTTGCACATCAATAGACAAGAAGATTCATTGGATCTTGATCTAAATCATTGGTGATTTTATTCTTAGTGTAATTGTCATTTTCCTTATGTTTCCATACTGTCCATTTTCTCTGATAAAGAACAACAAATATAGAGTAGGATTTACTGCAAAGTACCCTAGCTCTCACTGATAATCGTTATCCTTATGTTTTCTTCTAAATGTGTATTTGGGAGTGATTTCAATAGAGTATAACCAATCAAGGAATGTTGGTGAGTCCATGTCTTGCTGAGTAGAACTTGAGATGTTGTTCTTAAATGATATTTTCACTGCATGCTAAGTAGAGTCCTAATCAAGGAATTTTATGGTTAGCCCTGTCCCTTGTTTAGTCTTAAATAGCTTTTTTGAAGATTTCCCTTAAGAGCATGCCAAAAGCAAGCTAGGTTAAAATTCCTTACCTGATCTTAGGCTAATTTTTATGTTTATCGTAAATTTTTCCCTTGAGTGCATGTCAAAAGCATGCTAGGTTAAAAGTCCTTACCTGATCTTAGACTTCTCTTTGTTTTCTATATGTTTTCTATTCTTAAGAGTATACCAAAAGCAAGCTAGGTTAAAAGTTCTTACTTGATCTTAGGCTGCCCTTTGTTTTCTTACATGTTTTTCTCCTTTCACCACACTTCTTAATGTTCCATACCACAAAATCAACTTAAAAGATCTTCTGATATAGATGACTTGCCCTTTGAAAACCCTTGAATATTTGTTGTGCAAGTAAACCCTTTTATGAATCCATAGCCCAATGGTTTAGCATTGTTTTTTGACCTATCTTCCCATGTTGAAACATCCTTCCACTTATTTCTTCCTTCACTTCACATGACCTTCTCATTTAATGATTCCAAACAAAAAAAAAAACAAAGTTCCCCTTGTACTTCATAACTATCCTAACATCATATCATAATCGTTAAAGATATATCCTTTGAAAACACATATAGAGAGATCCCTCTCTGAATACAGGAGGGCTAGATCCTAGGATTCCAAAGTGGTTCTGAGTTTCCTTGTCATTTGGTATGCCAATCTTCCAAATCACAGGACCCCAACACCAAGTGAAGAAGCTGACAGTAGCTCCAATAATGAGCAAACAGATGACAATGATGAGGAAGAGGACAGTGAGGTAGAAACTGAGGTATATGAAGACAAAAATGAAGAATATAGCAATACTGAAGGAAATAATGAGGGTAGTGACCATGAATAACAAACAAACAACAGTGAGGAAGAGGTAGAAACTATTGAGGAAGACCAAGAGGGTGATGATAGCATGGAAGGAAGTGAAGAGAATAAAGCATAAAACAATGTTACAAATGCAGAGCTTAATAAATATGATGAAAGTGGTAAAAATGATGAAGATCATGGGATAGAAATAGAGTTTAAAAAATAAGAACAACAGAGTGATGATGACCAAGAAGAGGCAGCTTCCCAAGAAGGAAACAGTAAGCAAGAAAACAGAGTTGAAATCAGTGAGCCCCATGATGAGAAAAAGGTCCAAAACAGTGAGGGAAGCAAGGATGATGATGAGGTTAAAGATAAAGAAATCAATAACCCTACGGAGCATCAAGTGGCTCATGAAAGCCATGACAAAGATGAAAAGGCTTGTGACACCTCCAAATGTAAAAACACCCTCATCAATCCTCTCACATGCACCTATCACAAAGGCAGAAGAGATGTGTTTGCTACCTCAAAAAGGAAAAGGGCCATCTCTCCTCCAATAATCAAGCATCAATACAAAGGAAAGGAAAATATGGACAAAGGTGAGCAGATGAAGGTAAGAAGAAGTAAAAGGATGAAAAGGACTTCTCAAGGCCCTCAGTTCATTGATCTAAACAGTGACAATGACGACTAGAAGATGAACAATAAATTGTTTCTCTTGGAGAAAGATGCACAACTTCAGGAATGGGAAAGGGACTTTGAAATGGATCAAAGGGTCATCCACTATTACAAAGAGGAACATAATCATTTCAAGGAGGTGAAGATGGGCCTTGCCCTACAAAATAAAATGGCCAAACATTATGCAAGGAAAAGCACGCTTGCTAGTGCCAAGATAAAGAAGGCCCTCATTGAGCTAGAAGAACTAAAAAGAGCCAAAGTGCATGACAGCCTTAAAATATTGGCTGCGGCTTCTCAATAGGTGTCCAAAACCTCTTGAGGGGTCTCTCCACAAATTTTGAGGCAAATTGGACAACTTTTTGTTTTTTCCAAATTTTGACCCCTAGGAGCGCAGCACCCTAGGCACTACGCACAAAATTGGTGCATCCTCAACTCTCAAATTTTAAATTTTTGGATTTTTCACATCACCAAAATTCTACTCACCGATTTTCAGATCATTGGGAGCATTTTTACCCCCTCAAAATGCCAAACAACATAAAAAATTTGACCTTTTTGCCTCCTTTTCAGACCAGGTGCTACGCACAGAGCAATGTTGGGAGATTTGATTTTTGAGTAGGTAAATGGCATCCACGGTGAAAAAATCAAATTTTTTTGGAAATTAGACTCATTAGGCTTTCCAATGAGCCATCACGTAGCCAAATTCGATGTCGGGAAGACCTCCAAAAGACTACTATAAAAAGGCTTAATTTCTACGCTACGCACCTGACATTTTTTCACTGTTTGACATAGTGCACTACGCTCCTGTAGATGATTGGGTTTGGCAAGTTTTCCCATGATTTTCAGGGCCTAAAAGTCAATATAATTGCTATTTTGGGCCGGAAAATATATTTTATTAGATATTTTTGTGCCTTGGTCCAACTTAGGATATTTTTGATTGGCCAATAGGATTCTAGATGCTCTAGTGGGCTCTCCTCATCCTTGTTTGTTATATAAGGCATGAGGATTCATTGTAAAGATGGTAACTTGATGTGTTTAAGAGAAATACATGGTTTTTGAAAGTTGAAGAATAATTTAGTGTTGTAGAGCTTGTGGATGGATTGCCTTGATTGATGGTGATGAAGGCTTGCTTGCAGGATCCCTGACTTTAGTTAATGTTGATGTATCTCTAATACGTTAATGTTTTTCTTGTTTTCCACATGTCCATCTTTCTATTTTTCAGTAGCTCAGAAGAGTATAGGATGAGCCTAAATGTTGTTTGAGGCACCTCAGTCCTCCTATTAGCTATTGTTTTCATGATTTCTTTTATTGGGTTAGCTTAAAGAATTTTTGATTGCTCCTTAGGCCCACCTAAGCTTGTATATTTCGTTATTGGATTAGTAATATAGTTTATAAACATGATTCATGGTAAGCCCTGCTTGTTTAAGGCTATCTAAACTCTGTCTTGAAACCTCTCTTTGATGTATTGATTGTTAGGTTAAGTCAAAGAGGTCTTGTTTTGATCTTGCCCTTTGAATATGCTTATCAGTTTGCCTCAAATTTATTTATAGTTTAATGAATGATGTTTAAGCGTTCCCTCTTCATTTATTGATGCTATTTGTTTCTTATATGTTTTCAAATCTTGAAATTTGAATCATTGAAGTTAGATAAGTTGTCTTGCTTCTGTGTTCTACTGGACTATTTATCTTCAATGTTTATTTGTTTAAAAGTATTATCACTGAGTAAATGGTGCACCCTATCTCATGATTAGTATATTTTGATTATAAATATTAAAGACCTCCATGTTCATAGGTATTTGACAAAGGATTCTTAACTGCCCTTTTCCCTACCTTGGTTCCCAAACTTATTGTCCATTTCACCTCACACATAAACTTAAAATATCCATTAATTACACTATATTTTCCCTGTGATGTACCCCGATTTGCTACCAAGATATCAATAAATTCATAGAATTCATTGCCTAATTGATTTGATAACCTCTCACTCCACCTATCCTACTTGATCATCTTACCCCAACCCAAAACAAACAAACAAACCTACACTTAACAACTAGCTTGAAATCAATCATCCAAAGCGAAAGGCTCACATTCTTCACATAATAGAGAGAGCTCTCTCTGAGTCCAGGAAGGCTAGGTCCTAGGACTCCAAAGACTGGTTTGATGTTACCTTGTCATTTGGTTTACTAATCTGGAAAATCATGGGACACTAACATTTTCTCAAGAAGATTTGTTGCCAAGGAGTGCTCCTATTCATAAATATGGTGGTTTTCACACAGAACTCAGCCCACACTATCAAAACCCATCAGGTTTGTTAAAGGATAACATGGCAATATATGATGAGTCAGAAAGTGCAGATGATCCTGAGAAAGAGAAGGAGTTTCTTTCCCAAAAGAGTCCCAAGTTCAGCCAAGTGGAGGAATAAGCAGTCCTGAATCAAGCTCATTTTCTAAATCCCCACATTCAGGTATTGTTTCAAGATCCCTTTGCTTATTTGTTAGAAGCATTTGAAGAGGGAGTAAAAAATGTCAAGAGCAGTTTGATGCAGAATTTCAAGAACATTTTAGGCACTACTGTTCAAACACAAATGAGGTAGGAGAGTCCTTTTGATTTTTTCAAAACACTCAAAGAGCTAAACCAAGATCCCTCATTGAATCATCTGCTTGATTGGTTGTATTGGAAAACAGAGTTCACCAATTGAATGTATATGTTATATAAGTTATATTAAGATAGATAGGAAAGCGAATAATCTCTCAGCACTATGAGAATCTTTCTACCTTTAGTTTTAGATTGCTTTGAATAAAAATAGAGAAAAAGTTAAAAACAAAGAAAAAATGAAAAAGAGGGCAGATTTGAAAAGAAAGTACATCCCCATACCCAAAAAAGAGTGATACTGAAAATGTGCAAGCCTAAATACCACTACTTGTTATGAAAGAAGGTATTGTTCAGTCATCTACCCTAATCATGGCTCAACATGTTTTCAATTTATTGTTGATAAGTTGGTGAAATAATGTTGGTCAAAAAATTTAAGCTTGACTTGTCAAAAGAAAATAGATTAGGAATGAAATATACTGGTTCCACATGCTTAAATATGAACCAAGGAGAACGATAGGGATGATTAGCAAATGATGAAACATAACCCTCACACCTTCTAGTTTTGTTTGCTTATGAAAATAATGTTTGTGTGAAACTTGTCTCAAATGCCGCAACTCATGATGAATTAGATTGCCTAATCCTGGTTCAATTCATGCTTTAAATATCTTGTCAATAGCTTAGGTAATGAAGTCTGTCATACTGCTTAATCTTGACAATAAAATAGTCTAGGTAGAGAATAAGAATAGTTTACTAGCATAATCTAAACCCTTGCAAGAAATAAGTGTAGAAGTAGATAGTTTTTTTTTGCTTTCAAAAGAAAAATGTCAATGTGTTTTCTAGTTCAAGTGCACCCAAGGAAGAAATTTTTTTAGGCAAGTGTTGGGTAGGTATAGATGAAGTTGAGCTAATCATGTTTTCCGATTATTGAAATCACAACTTCAAGGAAGCATCAACAAATGAAAGAAGAAAAGTCTACCCAATGGATGAGGCACTGGTCACCATAAACCAGAGATATGAAGTTCTGGACACCTCTTGAAAAGGAGATTCTCTCCCCAAGTGGAGCCACTGTTATTCATCAATAATTTTTTTCCTTTGTAGATGAATAAATGTCTATCCTAGATTTCTGGAAAATAAATTCATGAATCTTGTGAGTTCTAGAAATCTCACTGCCTTCATTATCCTTAGGATAAATTTTTCACTGTTCTACTACTCTATCATGTCATAGTCAGCCTATCACTCACGGAATATCCCTCATGGAATCATTCCTCTCATCTCTGTCCCATTTTCACACCCATAAATCTCATTACTATGTTTGTCCCTTGCCTATGACTCCATTATCCAACTAGGGTTTTTGAGGGCAATTTTTCTTGGTTTCATGACCTCCATGGTTAAAAAATCAACAAGACTTGTATCCTGATGCTCTTACACCTCCTCCTATCCTTAATATACCTTCATAAACACTTCCCATCATTCTTATCCCTCAAACTCATCATTTTTCTACAAAGCCTATCCTATTGATACAATTTGACACTTTTTGAGACTAGGCATGTGTTTTTCCCTTTTGGGCCCCTTCCCCTCACTCAATTCTTGAAATTCCACTTTCCTATACTCTCCAACATCTATCCCTATTCCAAAAAAAATCCTCAATAATTTAGACAACCCTTAACCCCTTCATTCCCCTCCCTCTACAAGGCAGTCCTAAATCCCCTACCCCAAACCCTAATTTCCTCTTCCAATTAAGCTAGGGTTTTCTATGAAAAGGAGGCATAAGAGAAAAGGATCCATATGGTAGGTAATATCAGCAATCATAAAGACATACCAACTCATAAACATCATGCCTCCATCCTTTTCCAAGAATTCTTTCCAAGAGACAAGCCATGTGTCACACCCAGGGCCAGTTTTTCTTCAAACTGTGTTTCTGACCAGACAAAGATTCATTTGACAAAAGGGAGAGAATTTTTTTCCATAATAGGCTCAAGAAGTCAAAACTCATTCAGTTTTTACACAGGTATCATGGTTTATGAGAAATAGAAAAAATACAGGTGTCCAAGGAGAATTCCTACACTGCTGGCATGACCTTGGGACAATTATGTTTTCTCACTGCTAGAGTGCCCAAATGACTTCCTTGATGAGTCAAATGAAAACTATAATTGAAGATATTTCCAATGAGCTATCATGAGCTCACTTTGGATTTTAGGAAGGCATCCAAAAGTGGTCTGCAATAGCACTCTGCATTTTTGCACCATCATTCAGCACGTTTTGACCAGGCTTGGGAAAATCAAATTTTGACAAGTCAAATCTACTTCAATAAGGAAAAAAATGGTATATTTGGAAATTATACAAGTTAAGCTTTCCAATGAGCTATCCCAGGCCCAATCCCGACACCAGGAAGGCCTCCAAATTCTCTCTACAAAATGGTGTTGCGCTCTTGGGAGGTGGTGCTGCGCTCTTGTGCATTCAGGGCTGCCCAGGAGGACTCGACAGCTTGTGCTACGCTCTTGTGAGTTCAAGGCTGCCCAGGAGGCACCCGACAGGTCATTTATAGGTGCCCTATTGTGCTCCTATGCGTTCATAATTTTCCCAGGAGGACCTGACACTGCACGATAGCCCGCCCAACATAGTGTGTTGCGCTCCTGTGCGCTCAACACTTGCCCTGGAGGCACTCGACATTGCGTGCAAAGGTGAACTATTGCGCTCCTGTGTGTTCAAGAGCTGCTCATCATTGCATGCAGAGGTGACCTACTGCGCTCCTGAACGTTCAGAAATGAAGAAGGGAATGGCATGGATGAAAAGGAAAATGCCTCTAATAGTGACCCCACAGAAAGTGGAAATGGTGACAGCCAAGGAAAAAAGGAATAATTTGATGGTAAAAATAGTGATTAAAAAAATGAAAACAATGTAGAAGAAGGTAGTGACCCCACAGAAAATGAAAGTGATGACCGGGAAGGAACAGAGGTAGATTTTGATGGTCAAAACATATTTTGAAGAAGATGACAGTGGGAAAACAACATGGGAAAGGATGACAATGATGAAGGTAAGGACAATGATGCTAGCAATGGTGAAAGTGAAAGACCTCAAAAGAAGATAGTCAAGAACAAGATGAAGAGGAAAAAAATGCAAATATCACTGATAAGAAGAAAATCAGTCCTAAGGTTGCCCATGATGAAATGAAACATGCTAAACTTTGATTTTCTCCCTCTCACTTATTAAAGAGGATGAAGGAAAATGTTTGTTGCCTCCAAGAGGCAAGGGACTTTGCCATCTACATAAACTTAGCCATTGGAAAAAAGGCACAAATGAAGATAAAGGAATTGATGAGCACTTATGAGGAGAGTAGTGATGAGGGAGGTAAAACTAGAAGGAGACCTAGAACTATGGGTCTAAGGAAAGCATTGGCAAAGCAAAAAGAAGAAGAATCAGCCCTTCTGGATCAAATTCCTCTCAATGAACTACTTGTAAAGGAAATTGAACATGATAGGGAATCATGGCTTGAACGGGCTAACATACACCTTGAGGCCAAGCTAGACAAGGCTAATAAATACTTGGAGTTACAAAGAAGAATGAGCAAGCATTATGCCCAAAGAAATCAATTTGCAAGTGTCAAATTGAAGAAGGCTCAAAGCAAGCTCCCGACACCAAAAGAGGAAAAATACCAAGCTAGGCTTGAAATCTTAGCGCAATTTTCTTTACAGGCTTCCCAAAACCCATGAGGCACTCCTCCACCAAATTTGGGAAAATTTTGACAACTTTTTGTTTTTTGCAAATTTTGAGGCTAGGAGCGCAACACACCCTGTGTTGTGCTTTTTCCCAAGGAATATTCAGGAGGAAAGGTTTGTATTTTTGGGTTCCGCATCATGCATATAGCATGCTCATAAAGTTTTAGTCTAATTGGAGCTGTTTTGGTCCCTCAAAAGGGTCAAAAACACCCATTTTTTCAACATTCTGCCTGCCTTTCACGACATGTGTTGTGCTCTTGGAAGTCTTGAAATTTCCACTTTTTGGACAGGTTGTAGAGGTTATATTGAAGAAATAAAGGTAGATCTGGAAAGTAGACTTCAAGGGATTTCCAACGATCCATCACTGAGTCTTTTCCGACATCAGGAAGGTCTCCAAAACACTTCTACAAGAAGACCTATTTTTCTTGTCTCTGTGCTACGCTCCTAGCATAAATTCAAATTTTGACACAGTGTGCTGCGCTCCTGTGGTTGAAAAGGAAAAATGTGCATTTAGAAAGTTTTCATATGCATTTCAGGCCTCAAAGGTCAATTTATTTGCCACAAATGGCCGAAAAGATATTTATTTTGGATATTTTGTGCCTTGGGCCTTGCAAGGCCTCAAGGACAAATTAGGATATTTCTTGTTGGCCAATAGGCTTCTAGATACTCTGTTAAATATTTCTTCACCTTGCATGATAAATAGAGCATGGAGACTCATTGTAAATGTTGGACTTTGATGTGTTTGAGAGCAATACATGGTTTTTGGAAGTTGAAGAGCAATTTGGTATTGTGGAGCTTGTGGATGATTTTCCTTGATTGATGTTGATGAAGGCTTTCTTGTAGGATTCCTGAATTTAGTTAATGGTGAAGTATCTCTTATTTGTTCATGTTTTTCTTGTTTTTCATATGTCCATCTTTCTATATTGTAGTAGCTCAGAAGAGTATAGGATGAGAAATGTTGTTTGAGGCACCTCAGTCATCCTATTTGCTATTGTCTTCATGTTTTCTTCTACTGGGTTAGTTTAAGGAATTCTTAGTTGCTCCTTAGGCCCACCTAAGCTTGTCTATTTCATTATTGTATTAATATGCTAGTTTACAAACATGATTCATGGTAAGCTTTGCTTGTCTTAAGCTATCTAAACTCTGTCTTGAAATCTCTCTTTGATGTATTGATTGATTAGGTTAAGCCAAAGAGGTCTTATTTCGATCTTGCCCTTTGTATATGATTATCACTTTTTCTCAAAGTTATTTATAGTTTAATGAATGATTTTTAGGTGTTCCCTCTTCATTTATTGATGCTATTTGTCTCTTATATGTTTTCAAATCTTGAAAGTAGAATAATTGAAGTTAGATAAGTTGTCTTACTTTCTCTATTCCACTAGATTGTATGTCTTGAATGTGTATTTCTTTAAAAGTATTTTCATTGAGTAAATGGTGAGCCCTATCTTGTGACTAGTATCTTTAGCTTATCAATATTTAAGATCTCTCTGTTCATAGGTATTTGACAAAGGATTCTTAGCTGCCCTTTTCCCTACCTTGGTTCCCAAACTTAATGTCCATTTCACCTCACACACAAACTTTAAAAATCCTTTGACTACATTAGATTGGCCCTGTGATGTACCCCAATTCATTATTGAGATATCAATGACTTCATAGACGCCATAGCCTAATGTTTGACAACCTCTCATTCCACCTATCCTACTCAATCATCTTACCTCAACCAAACAAACAAAAAACCCCACACTTAACAATTAGCCTAAATTAAACCATCTAAAGTGAACAAGTTCATATCTTTCGCATAATAGAGAGAGCCTTCTCGGTGTCGAGGAAGGCTGGATATTAGGACTCCAAATACTTGTCTGATGTTACCCTGTGCATTTGGTCTACGAATCTGCTAAATCACAGGACGCTAACAGTAAGAAAAACAATGAGTCTTCTACTAAGAAAACTTCCCAAATACAGAATAAGAAAACAGTAGAAGCTCCCAAAACAAAAGTTATACAAATTATCCCTAGGGAAAATAAACAAAACTCTAATTCTTCCCAAAAAAATTCTAGCCCTAAGATTTCACCAAGCCCTAAGATCGTTGACATAACTAATGAAGTTTCTCAAGCTACAAAAGATTCACAAAAATATGCTGCTCCTAAAGCATCTAATTTTGATAAAACATCAAACTTAGATTCTGAAATACCCAATGCTGATCCTAAATTAGCAGATCCAAAAGTTTCCACTACAAAAACAACTTCTAATAATTCCAAATCCGAGAAAACATCTACTGCTTTACAAACCATTCCTGAAAAGAAAACAAAGAGCAGTAAGATAAAAGAAACTGAAACTGAAACTGAAAAGATAATTGTAGAAAGACAAGATAAACCAACCCAAACTACAGTTACCAAAGAAGAATTGATTCAAATAAGTAAATCACAACCTTCATTCAACATACAATCTAAAATTGCAAAGCTAAAAATACCAATTCCACTGACATAATTGGTAAAACATGATTTGTATAAATCAACTATAACTAAAACATTAAACATAAATGATGGAGAAGATTCCATAAACCTAAATGATGATATGCTAAGGTTGATTTTTGGCCCAAATGTGAATGGAAAGCATTTAGATGGAGCAGTTCCTCCATTTTACATTAGTTTAACTATTCATGATCAAATCCTACACAATGCAATGCTAGATTCAGGAGCTTCACATAATCTAATTTCCAAAGCTATAACGGAAACCCTGAACTTAGAAATCACAAGGCCCTATAACGATTTATTTTCATTTGACTCAAGAAAAGTAAAATGCCTAGGTTTAATCAAATATTTATGTGTAACACTAGTTCAATATCCTGGTAAGAGTATACTAATGGACATTGTAGTAGCTAATATCCCACCCAAATATGGAATGTTATTATCTCGCTCATGGTGAGCAAAGTTACAGGGATCTCTACAATTGGACATGTCTTATGCTACTATATCAGTTTTTTGTTAGCCAAAGAAATTATATAGGGAAACATTGATGAAATATATGGTAAGTAGTGTTGAAAGGTCAAAAAATTACCCAATTTACACTACACCTATTGACCTAGATTCATTCATCCTATGTAATGTTGAGATTGATAATGAAATCAAGGCTAAACTAAGAGAAGAAAAGAAAACACAAGACAATGATAATATCTTTCATAAATCTTTATGGAATTTAGACTTTGATGGTTCAGTAAATAAGTTAGGAGCAGGAGCAAGAGTATGGATAACTAATAGAGAGAAAAATCATGCAGAAGGCCATGCTTTCAGACTGAATTTCAAATGTAACAACAATATGGCTGAGTATGAAGCCCTTATTTTAGGACTCTAGATAATGAGAAACTTAGGAGGTAAAAGAATAACAATAATGGGAGATTCTGAGTTTATTGTAAAACAAAATAATGGATAATATTCAGTTTACAATCCTAGACTAGGCCAATACATAGATGTTGTATTAGATTTGATTAATGATTTATTGGAATGTAATTTTTCTGCAATACCAAGAAAGAAAAATTTACAAGCACACTCTTTAGAAACTTTTGCTAGTACTTGTAATTTACCTTTCAACCTAATCACATGTATATTGCAGAAGTAAAATGTAGACCAATAATTCCAGACAACCTCAAATATTGGGAAATTTTCTCACAAGACCAATAAATTTGCCATTTTCTGAATAATGAAGGTGAATTTCAGAATTGTAAAATAGACACTGATTGTACCATAGACCAATATTTAGATAGTGAAATTGATATAAATAAGGTAGATGTAAATAAAGTAAAGTTTGCTAAACCTACTAGATTTAGTCAATCAGATATAGATAAATTAGAAAGAGTAGAAATTGATGAGATAATTGATGAAGAAACTAACATATTAAATCTCAAAGACAATTTCTTACCAAAAGGTTTAACTCCTTTAGAAAATCTATTTGACTGAAATGATGTTGCTAGAAAACCCAAAATGGAGCCAGTTAGATAGGACATTAAGGAATGCAATATTGGTATAGAATTAAAACCCAAAATGATCAAACTTTCCAAAGCCTTACCTCAATAAGAAAATGAAAAATATGTTGCTCTTTTCAAGTAATTTCAAGATGTTTTTGCTTGGAGTTATGAGGACCTTAAATCCTATGACACCAACATAATTCAACATCAAATCCATATAAAAGAAGATCGAAAGCCCTTTAAACAAAAGTTAAGAAGTGTTAGTATGAATCCTTTGTCGAAGTGTACGAAAAAAGACCACTTTAGCTACGCATAACTAATAGCCCTAACAACAAATGTGGTTGCCAATATCTTCAGATTTGCAGTTAGTTAATCAAGACGAGAGCTGCAACAAACCAGATCTATGCATAGAAAGACATTAAGCAGTAAAAAAGAAGGGTTTTCTCCATATATCCAATAGACAAGACAAGAACAATTTTTGAAAGAATTTTGTATTAAGGGCTCCTGGGAGGAAAACAAGAAGATGTTTCCGATTCTCCTCAATGGGAAGGGTTCTTGGAAGTCCTCAGCACTTCAGATCTATCATTTCTCTCTCCTGTTGGTGTAGAAAACTCATACAAAGAATAGAACTCAAAGGGAGCTCACACAGCAAATAGTGGAAAAATGTGACCAAGTGTATAGATCCAGAGTGATCTAATAGGCAAAAAAAGGTGAAGAATGGTAGGAAAAACCCTCCTATTGATAACAAAATATTGGGGTCATTCTAGATCTTGGTGCATGATTAAAATAATGTTAACCAAATCTAGATCCACCTTTCATGGAATATTTTATTATATTTGTTGGAGGGAAAAAGTATTTGACTTGGGTCAAATCCCTTTATTTGTCAAAAATAAATAAATAAATGATTTATTTATCTTTTTAAGGAAGTAGTTGAAGGATAATCAAATAAATAATGATTTATTTAATTATTTGTGGGTGATTTGGTCATGTTTAACAAGGAATATTATCTAAATAAGATTTAAATAATTATTCCTAGAAAATAATAAGATAAATAAAGGTTTATCTAATTAATTTCTTTGTTTTTGGGTTAAACATGATCGGGAATAATAATTAAATTATGGTTTAATTAATTATTCCATGAGGAAAATTAAACAAAATAGGTTTGTTTAATATTTCCTTTTGGGGTTTCCTGTTTAGACCATAAACAACCTAATAAATATGGTTTATTAAGTTATTTTACATAGTGAAAGCAATTTTACTTAGGGTAAAATTGGTTTTACATGGTGTACTTGGGTCCATCTAATGATAATAGGTTAGATGACCAAAAAATGGTGTAACAGATTGCCCCCCAGCGTGCGAGTGTTAGGAGCAAATCGTATGACCAAAGTACGTTGTAAGAACTCAATCACTAGACAACAAAAGGGAAGTCAGAGAGAGAAATGCAAGGTAGATAGTGTGCTGAAGAACTAGACCCTGAGGAGACGAGACTCGCAGGTGCAACAAGTCTCTTTTTATGAGAGGGTACCTGTGCTGAAGGCGGCAGGGGAGGCATACCTATGCCCGCCGAGAAAAAGTACAAAAGAATAGTGTGTCCAGTAAACAAGGGACCGAACCATAAAGTACAGCCGGCATAATCATGAGCCAGATAAAAATACAATGAGGAATCCCACATACATGATGTGCCTGGGATAACAGCCAGGACTCATACAATAATATCTGAGTACATGAGATACAAATACAACCCAAATGCCCCCTGTAAATGGGGAAGGGCTCGCAAAATATGATTGATACATGCAAATCAAAGAGGCGCTGCAAGTGGCTAAGGCCAACATCATCAAATATCTAGAGCTGCATCGAAGGCTGCAAGGAGGAGGTCGTCCGGGCATGTGGGGGGCTACCTGCAGGGCCACCCCCTCATGAGGGTTGAGACATCTCACACACACCCAGGAATCATCAAGATCTGCTGCTGTATCACTGAACCATCAAGTATACGGATCTCGGTCATGCTGAAAGGAGATGGAGTGGAGAAACAATCAAGTCAAAGGGAAATGAGAGATCCCTTTGCCTGATCAAAGGCACCGAACAAGAGTGGAAGCTGGAACCAAGGTACACCGCCCTCTAGACCTGGATTCTGGAATGAATGAGCTGATGTCGACAGAAGGAGGTCCGCCATAGGTGAGGCAATGAGAGATCCTCAACTAAGGCACGAGAGAAAATAGTAGAGCGACTGACAGACTAATACCGATGATGATGGTGGAATGGCAGGGACTGAGTAGCGAATGGACGACTTCCCTTGCTAGAGCATAAAGGGCATGAATGACATGGCAGAGACTGACACGATATCATCAGGGATAAGGGACAGTGGGACTGAAGGCCATAATGTGCAACACAAGAGAGAAAACAAGCAATAATGGATGGAGGACTATAGTGGGGTAGAAAGGGACTCGGGATAGACTCCATGAATGCGATGATGACTCAACTCGGATGCTCTAAACAAGGGCGACTTGATGGTGCTGCCACACAGTAAAGGTCCAATGGGGGACCATGAAAACATGAGTACAGGATGGGAACGCATGACGAAAATCAACACGAACAAAGACAAGTAAGGAGGCAAAGTGGTGC